>CM053594.1:193760517-193821292 GCA_028646575.1 Pseudocheirus occidentalis
TCTCTCTCTCTCTGTCTTTCTGTCTCTCTCTCTCTGTCTCTCTCTCTGTCTCTCTCTCTGTCTTTCTGTCTCTCTCTCTGTCTCTCTGTCTCTCTCTGTCTCTCTCTGTCTCTCTCTCTGTCTCTCTGTCTCTCTCTGTCTGTCTCTCTGTCTCTCTCTGTCCCTCTCTGTCTCTCTCTGTCTCTCTCTGTCTCTCTCTGTCTCTCTCTCTTTCTCTCTCTCTGTCTCTCTCTCTGTCTCTCTCTCTGTCTCTCCGTCTCTCTGTCTCCCCTCTCCCACTCTGACTCATGAATTCCTATTAGTCATCATCTATATGCATTCGAATCACAGAAATCCAGCCCCAATCTTTCCCCTAGGCTTCAGTACTGTGTCAATAATTACCTACTGGACTATTTAAATTGGATGTCCTAAAGATGTCACAAACTTAACATGTCCACAACAGAGCTCATTATCTATCAGCTCCTTCATCCCCATAACCTACCCCTCTTCCCAACTTCCCTATTTCTGTCAGAACCACTACTATTCATCTAGTTTCCCCGGTTCACATCAGTCCTACACTTGACTCCCAAATCACCTCATGTATCCGATTAGTTGTCAAATCATGTATTTTCAACCTGTACAATATCTCACTCATATGGCTCCTCCATTCTACTCACACAGTTAGTTCAGGTTCTTATCACTCCTCATCTAGATTACTGTAATAGCCTCCTAATTAGACTCTTCATCTCAAGTTTCTACCCCACTACAGTTGATCTTCTACGAAGCCAGCAAAGTGTTTTTCCTTAAGCACAGATCTGACTGTGCCATTCCCCTGCACAATAAACTCCAATGGCTCCCTATTGTTGCTAGGATCAAATACAAAATTCTCTGCTTTTTAAAGTCCTTCACAACCTGATTCCAAGTCATATTTGTAGCCTCATTTACTTACTCTCCTGCTTCCCTTTGTGAGCCAGCCAAAATGGCTTGCTCTCTGGCATTCTATTTTCTGCTTCCATATTTTTGCAGGGGACTTCCACAGGCCTGAAAATGCAGCATCTCTTCACCTCTGCCTCATGGAATCTCTCTATTATTTTAAGAAGCAGCATAAATACAACCTTCTACACAAAGCCTTTTCTTAAACCTCCAAACAGTTAATGACATTGTACGTGCGTGTGTGTTGTTGCTGCTGTTCTGTTGTTGTTCAGTCATTTTTAGTCCATGACCCTATTTGGGGATTTCCTTGGCAAAGAAACTAGTAGCCTGGTTTGTCATTTCCTTCTCTATCTCATTTTACAGATAAGGAAACTGAGACAAACAAGGTTAAGTGGCTTGCCCAGGGTCATACCAGACCAGTAAGGGTCTGAGGTCAGATTTGAACTCAGGAGGATGAATCTTCCTGACTCCAGGCTCAGCACTACTCTATCCATCCTGCCACCTACGTGCTTCAGGTAGATAGGTAGATAGGTAGATAGATAGATAGATAGATAGATAGATAGATAGATAGATAGATAGATAGATAGACAGACAGACATAAATGGGTATGTATATTTATATATGTATACATATATATATATGTGTGTGTATATACTACATTGTATATATACATACATATTTCCTTTCTCGGGAGAATGAAAGCTGTCTGAGAGGATGGATTATTTAATTTTTTATTTGTATAACAGGACCTAACAAAACTCCTAGTACATAGTGGGTCTGAATAAATTCTTGTTGATTCATTAACATATCTTTTTCAATTTTTCTGGTAAAGGCTTACCAGAAGGATGATATTTGAAAAACAAGGAATAAATTCATACATCAGTGGCATAAATAGCACTTTTTTCCACAGGTGACAAACCTCACAAAACACACTGAGGTAAACAGTATTAAATGTGTCCTCGAATCAGTTTTTAACAGAAATTCAATTAGTGAAGGTAGGAAGAATGTATGGGGAAAAAATAGTCCCGAAGGTATAGTAAGAATGGTCTACCAGAGTAGAGAGAGGAAACATCTGGTAGCTTCCTGTTTTAAATTATTATATTTTTCTAACCATATATTTAGACCATTTATTTTTATAATAGTTTAACTGCTATTAATATCCTCTAAATTTCAGTGCCCTATGGTCAAAGCATGGTTTGCCCTGCCCTAGTTAAAATTCTATATAGCATAAAAATGTATTTTGTAGCTCCCTCCCCCACCCAAAAAAATCGTCATCTACTAATATTGTATATGAGAATGAACCTATTTTACCTACTACTTTTAGAAAAGGGGAAGACTTTTATATTAACCTACTCACTTATCTACTAAGTCCATGATATATGGTAATCTGTATTATGGAGGGAATTCCCATAGCAGGTTGTTCTCATGCTGACAGAATTATAGATCCTTTATATGTAAAATAATATATCCTTACATAATATTTCCTAGAAAAAATGGCAACTACGTAACTCTGGAAAAGTCACTTCTTCAGGCATCTCAATTTTCTGTAAAGTATTTCATGGTTTCCTCAATTTACTTCTTTATAAAAGGAGAAGGTTGGACTATATATGATCTCTAAGTTATCCCCCATAAACCCCATGTCCTGTGAACTTACTGATAAATCATATTACTTTATATGTATTAATATTTAATGTTACATAATATTAATAAATGGTTCCTTTCTGCACTGTAGCAGATAATTTTTACTCCATTTTTCAGTCTCTCTCTCTTCTTATATACTATTTCTACCTCCACTAACTGAATTTTGTTAAAAAATTAATATGCTATTAATCTACAATGTCCCCAAGATGTATATTAATCTTCTTTGTAAAAATGGTAGCTTTGTTTAGCTTATTTCTTTATCAATGTACTATTTCAGTTTTTAAAGATAAAGATGGCCAAAATATGACCGAATTCTTTGGAGTAATCATGAGGCTCATTTTAGAGGCTTGGCAATATTTCTGAGACTGATGCAGAAGCTTGCCATGACTCTTGAGGAAGCACAACAAACAAATTTGTATAAAATTCCAAGTGTGGTACAATGGAAAGCACATAGGATTTGGAGTCAGAGAATTAGGATTAAAATCCCAGCTCTGCCACTTACTGCCTGAGTGATCTTAGACAAGTCATAACCTCTCTGAACCTCAGTGTTTTTATTTAAGGAAACTGGACTCACTGGTCTCTAAAGTTCCTTCTAGTTCTAAATCCATGAGCCTACAAACCATATGCATAGAAAGAAAGCAAGTAGGTGAAAAATGGCTGATTGTTCAAACTCTGATATACCATTGGATAGATAAGCTATAGGACTTGTCCATGAGTAAGTATGTGATTTCGTGTATATTAAGTAAATATATAAATATGTTGTATGACTGAACATCACAGTATACTCTAAACTCTGAAAACTGAAATTGGTGTTCACACAAAAAACCAATGGAGAGAAGTACACAGTGAGCTTGGATAAGCAACGATACATTACAAAGAACTCCAAAGGAGAAATGGTATAAAGGAGGTCAACAAAGAAATACATATTGGAGCAGAAATGAAGATTGGTTGTTCATATAGCAAGACTGAAAAATAACCTGTGGACAGCCTCTTAGAATCCTTATAATGAACAGAGAATACAAAAATATAAGAAAAATCCCCAGTACATTGGATGAACTTTTGGTAATGAACCTAGAGGAAGATATGGCTAAAAAGGGCACAAGGTGGGCAGGTAGGGATTGGTTGCAATTTGTATCCATTGTAACTCTGGGGATAAATGTCAATATCCTTCTCATGTTGATTAAATTAGAAGTTAAATAATTAAATTAGAAATAATGTTAAAATGCAATTGCCAGTCCATGCATTTGTATGTATTACTATATCTTTTATATATACAGTTAAATAAGAAATAACATTAAAACTCAATTGCCATGCCATCTGTTTGTATATATTGCTATATCTTTTCACATATATATTTGTATATATAGTTGTATCTTTCACACAATTAATTTATCAGAACAAAGCACTTTTGATAACACTTTTTGGTTTAAAATTTTAATTCTAAGATAGTATTTATCAAACAATTAACATTTATTAAGTTTCCATATAAGCCATTTGTGAAATATAGAAGGGACCCTTGGGGTCATCTGCCCAAAGCATGAATGCTGTCTATAATATTCAGGCAAGTGTTCATCCAACCTCTGCTTGAACAGTAATGGGGAGCTTATTACCTGAGGAGGTGACCCATTCATTATAGTTCTATTGTTATGAATTTTTTTTCTTGTTAATGATTCTGAAATAGGAACATCTAGTACTTCCTAATTCTTTCCTGGCCCTAATGTCCTCTAGAGCCAGTCACAATAAGTTTATTCTCATTTCCACATGTCCTTCAAATGATTTTTGTTATTTGATCAGTTAGTTGTGTCTGACTCTCTGTGACCCCATGGACCAGACTGGAGTGGTTTGCTATTTCCTTCTCCAGTGGATTAAATCAGAGGTTAAGTAACTTGCCCAGGGGCAAACAGCCAGTAAGTGTCTGAGACTGAATTTTGATTCAGGTCTTCCGGATTACAGACCTAGCCCTCTATCCACTGAGCTACCTAGCTGCCTCTTTAAATGTTTACAAATTGTTATCATTCCCATTCCTATATGCTCACCCTAAATATCCAGACACAACAACCTTGCCCCAGCCCTAGTCCTGGTTCTCATTTTTTATATCACAATCCAGAGATTCTGTTTCTCATCATGTGTTCTTCTGTGTCTCAGAGGCACTCAACTCATGGAAGCACTCAGATTTTTCATTTGGAGAATATGATTCTAAACAGCAACTTAAAATAAAGGCAAACAAACATACTAAGAAGGATAGAATTAGAATTTCTCTTGGATTCAGTTAAACCAACATAGAATCAAGTCAGCTGCCAGGTTCCAAGTACAAAAGAAAGGTAGAGCTAGGTAGAGAGAAACTGCTTTGAAATTTTCCCATCCCTACAAAAATAGCACGGTCCAGTGCTGTTCTACCTGCCAGGAAGGGCAGAGAAAGAACTTATGGGGAAAAAGGCAAGAATGAGGGAGTGTGGTCCATTTGCTGGCCTCCTTGATAGTTGCTGACTCAGCCTCTGCCCTCTATGGTTGCCTGCAAGTTCCAGCATGGAGAGAGCACTTAGAACCTAGAGAACTACTTCAGTGGCTGGTCCATTGCAGACCTGAGCCCCACTGGGCACAAGGAGGCTAATCATGACCAAACATTACAAGATGCTGGTTATGAAGTTGCTATCTGCTTTACCTCTGTCCAGAAGAAAGCAATTTGTACCCTTTGGACAGTACTAGATGTGGTTGCCTGTAGTGAAGACTTAGTGTCTAAGTGTGTGGTGCTATGGAGGTCTGGCAGGCCTCAACAAAGCAGTGAGAGCAGCTAAGCATGGTGAGGCTCAGGCAAAGATCTAGCAATGATCCTACAACATTCTGCCACACCCAATGGAGGCTGTCCACCCTCTCAACAGCAACACAGCAAGGACTGTTGTTATATGGGTCATACTGGGGACCAGCCACCCTCCTATGAGAGCCTGAAACACACCCTTGCTCAGGCTCTGCCCTTCTAGAATGAGGAAATCATCCCCCAGATCAAGGAAGGAAAACATGTTCTGATTGCAGCTCATGGCAGTAGTCTTCATAGGACTGTCAAACAATTGTAGAGTTGAATCTGCCCATTGGTATTCCCCTCATGTATGAGTTGAACAAAAATGTGAAAACCGCTGAGCCCATGCAGTTCCTCAGGGATTAAGATACTATGGGCCAAGCCATGGAGGCTGTGGCAGCCCAAGGTAAAGTCAGGAAGTGAAAGCAGGGGGTATCATACTAGCATGTACCGGCAGCAGACAGGTCCTTTCCCTCTCAGTGTTTCCACCACATCTCTCCCCTGCCTGTTCCACACACGGACCATCACCTTAGGGATCACAACAGCTAGCTACAAGTGTGATACTAATGGTTCCTTTTCTTACTCCTTCCCTATGTCAGAACAATTCCTTTATTTCCTGTTGCCCTCAACCACATTAGTCAAAATGTCTCCTGGGGGTGGTTTGGATCAATGAGGACCTGCTTGGGCTTAACAATGGGGACATAGTAAGAAGTGACCAATGTGGGGAATTCAAAGAAGCAGTTGTTCCAGTTATTCCTATGAGCTAGTCCTGCCAACAGGTCAACCTTTACAGAGGGTGATATTTAATAATCCTCAAAGTCTTATCTAGATCATGTTTCCCCCCTAACCCAAGAAAAATGGATCTGGGAGTTTGGGAGTCTGTCTTGATGTTTGCTGGCTGCATGTACTTACACAAAAGATCCCTCTAGACTGGGTATTAGTGGCTTTTAAAATTTATCTGTCTCACATGGTAGTCATCAGAGATGTCAAGCCTCACCAGGCAGGGGAGAATTCCTTGATTTCTAAAGGGTGGATGAGTAGATCCCACTATGCATTTTGGAGCCTCTCCTCTGTTCTGTGGCAGAAAAATGCCCCCTTGATCATGTTAAAATGTGTCTCACTATCCCACTGTCTTCCGCATCATGTCCAGCGACCTAGACCTGCCACCGGGGTTCTCATCAGCTTTAGCATAACTGTACTCTCCCCGCCTTCTTTTTTTTTTTACTCACTATAATGAAGGAGTAATGTGCAATTAAAATGAATAATAATTTAATTAGAGAGGTCACAAAAGACCTGGGCATCTCTTTATAAGTAAGATTCGATCTTGTCAAAGTCTGCTTTGTCCTACAATGTTAGCTCATAGGATCACATGCTTAGCTATAAAGGACCTTACTTAGAAGCCGTCAATTCCATCTCCCACCCCTTTAGCATGAGTTTTTAGAGGCTCATGGAAATTAATCAACTTGTCCAAGATGATACAATAAGTGGCAGAACTGAGATTCAAACTGAGGCCTTCTGACGTCAAACCCAGTACCCTGTGAAAAGTGACCTGCATTGGCCTTCCTATTTGGTCTAAAGCTTGGATTATCAGAAGGCATTAAATCGCCTCCAGTTCTTAGTACTTCCTACCAGACTCCACATCATGGTTGCTTCTACTATTCCCCTTATCTTCATCTTCTTGAACACCAGACCCTTGAACTCTGCCCCCCAGGACCCAGGCTCTGACAGGTGATCTTTCACTGTGTTTTGTCCATAACGTGGTCCCCTTCCTAGCCCTCTCTATACCATACTGACTGACCCGATACCATTTTTTTTCTAGTTCCTCTTTATAGGTTATCTTGCCCATTGGAATGTAGGCTCTTGGAGATCAGGGATTGTCTTGACTGCTTGCATTCATATCCCAAGTACTTAGTGTCTGGCACATTGTAAGTGCAAATATGGACTAATGAGCTCAAAGCACAAACATTAACTGCCTTTCCTAAAGTCACAAAGATAGTAGCAGAGTTCAGGATTAAAACTCAGGTCTTTTGACTCGAAGTTAAATCCCCTTCCCACACCTCATTATATCCCACCACTTTATACCACGTTCTCTATATAGTATCTGAGATTTTTTAGTGTTTGCTTATTTATTTGTTTTTCATTTTGTAAACCTATACTAGCGATAGGAACTGAACCTGTTATTTCATTAATATAGGGAGTTCCCAGGAAATAGAAATCCTTCCATCAATTTGGAGGAAATTCTCTAAGGGTATATGAGTACATCCCACTATGCATTTTAGAACCTCTCCTCTGTTCAAAATGATCCAGGGCCTAGGTCATGTCAAAATGTGACTCAGTGTCCTGTTGCCTTCCACATCATGTCCAGCAACCCTGGACCTGCCACCTGGGTCCCTATCAGTTTTAACATAAATGTACTAATCCTATGCTAACCATGCCCTGCAGAGAATTTTCCCTTCTTCTCTGCAACTTAGTCTTAGAGGGTTGCCTAGAGCCCTGATAGGTTGTTCCTTGTCCAAAATCACACAGCTAGAATAATCGGAGGTAAAACTTGAAGCTACTTATTCCTGCCTTTAAGGCTGGCCCTCTGTCTATCGTGTCATACTCCCTCTCAAACCTTTAATATAAATATAATTATTTTCCCATGACATTAGTACCATGATTACTGGGTTTAAGCATTACCACTTAGCCTCCAAATCTTAAGACTGCTATCAATAGCAGCAGCAGCAGCAAGAGATTAATCGGTATCTCCTGGGCACCTTGCACTCTGGAGTATCTATAAAATAAAGTGATATGATCTTAGCTCTTTTGGTGAGAGATAGTGCCAATGACTTCAGGCTAATGGTCTAAGCTTTTATAGTGGCCACATAGCTTCAAGCTTTAAAATAGAGTGTAGTTACAAGGACTTTAGGAAAAGGGAGAGCAAATGCATTACCAAAAATACATAATCATTTCTTTGAAAGGAATCAAAGGACATATTTACTGATCAGTATTATATTTGTACGTAAGGAACAGCATTATTATAGGCTCATAACATTCAGTGAGCCAAAAAGCAAGAAGAGGGAAAGGCATCATTACCAAAATTTATTGATCACCTACTATTTGAGAGTAACAATATAAGATGGTAGAAATTGAAGCATATAGCTCTCAAAAATCTCATGGTCTAGATGATAGACATTCAAAACTAGCAATAAATGATATCATATAATAAGTGCCAAATAATTGGAACAGAAAATGAGCTCTGTAGGATGTGTGTAAATAGACACATGGAGATCATATTGCATAAACAGATATAAACATAAATATAAAGAATATATAAATATAGTAAAACCTACTGTCATTTTGGAGATTAATAGCATATCTGAACTGAGTTCTTTGTGAAGTAAAGTTTATGGAAGATTTTAAAGAGTGATGTTTGCATTTAAAGAGACATGGTTTTCTGGAGAAAATAGAGAAATACATAGCTTGAGAAGAGGACTAGAGGTAAAGGCAGGAACAATACTAGTAGAGAATGGCCAGAGCTGAACTCATAAGAATAAAAGAAAAAGTGTAATAAGGTAGAGTAGGACTCTTTTTACCAGTCCTCCCCTTCCCCATTACTCCCCACTCTTTCCTTGCCCCACAAATGCCTTGAATTTTATGACCTGTAGTTATATTTTGAGTTATTGGATAATTTGACTTTATTATAAAAGAAGGTGACATGTGAAAAGTATAGGTTCTGTAGTAGTACTTAGGATGAATTGAAATGGGAGAAATTAAGCAATAACCCAGCATTATATCTATTAAATAATGTCCCAGTAAACTAAAAAGGTTCATGTGGCTTTCAAAACTTACTTATTTTAAGATAAGTATCCCTCAGGTACTAGAGAAATATGTATGAATTAAAGTAATTTCTTTAGATTGAAATTGTCAGCTTACACTAGAATTTATGGACTGGGAGATTGCTGCATGATCAGATCATTGAAGTATTTCTAGGAGGTTCCGAGTTCAAATAGTTTTGTGTGTCCTTTCCAAATATCTACCAAGTAAAACACCAATTTCTATAAAAGGCTTTTGAATTTTAAGAATTTTTCCTGTGACATCATTGTCACTGCTCCCAAATAGGAGGAAAAGAAGAAACTAATGTAATGTGAAATTCTACAAAAGTATTTTCTTACTTTGAGGAATTTGAATTAAACTTTCTCCATAAAATGAAAGACTGAATTTTTCCATTAGAAATAGTATATTTGGGGGGCAACTAGGTGGTACAGGGAGCAGAGCACCAGCCCTGGAGTCAGGAGGACCTGAGTTAAAATTCTGATTCTGACACTTAAAACTAGCCGTGTGGCCTTGGGCAAGTCATGTAACCCCAATTGCCCCTGCCCTACCCCCTCCAAAAAGAAAAAAAAATAGTACATTTTGTCAGGTGCTACCATTGTCAAGTTTTTTGATACATATATCTCAGTACTTCAAGGATCAGTAATGTCCTTGGTATTTCCTTGGCATGGGGTCCTCCTTCTTGGGACATAGAACTCATGTCATCCATGCAATAATACATGGTCTTTATGAGTTGCCTAAATATATTGCCTATGTACTCCTCACACATAAACTCATGAAAAGCATTTTGCCATAGGTAGAAGGCAACCTAAATATTCCCCCTTTAGCAATAGAAGGAAAAGCAAAAGTTTTTATAAATCTCTCATCTGTGAAATGTTGCTTTTTTCTTTGAGATTCTTTCCCTTGAAAGAGGGTCATATAAAATGACACTTTGAGCAGGTTTGCTCACATAACACTTTTTTGTTCTTTGGGGTCACTTTTTGAGATGTAATACAATGGTAGAAGAATCATAGAAAACTTTTACTAAGCAGCATTTTTAATAGGAGATATAAGTAAAAAAGGATAAACGACCCTTTCACTCTTCTGCCCACATTGACATTCTACTTCTCCAGCTTGTTTCATCTTTCTCACATTTCTGTTCCCAACAATAGTTCAAAGTAGACTTGGAAGAGCACTGCTTTTAGAACGAGAGAACCTGGGTTCAGATCCTGCTTCTATCACTTATTTTCTGTATGACTTTGAGCAAGTCCCTTAATTTCTGTGGCCTTCTGTTTCCTTATCTGTAAAAGGAGGGAGTGGCCCCCAAGTTTCCTTCCCGCTCCCAATCTATTATTCTGGGAGTCAGAAGGACTTGGCTAAATATATTCTTAAGAAAATCCGTGTGACCATACATCTAAACTTTAGAGTTATTTTATTTTTTTAGAGTCAATTTTCTTTTTGATTCATTTTGAAATATATTTGAGAGTATTTAAACTCCACAGATACAATGAACTAATGAAATGAGAAAGGCTAATCATATATCACCTATCAGAAAAAGGTGATATTTTTCTAGATAAGCTTTGGGGAACTCATGTGAGAAACAGGAGAATATATTTTGTAACAATGAAAATGAAAACCTTTATATATGGTATTCTCTTATAAAGAAAGTCAAACTAACCAACAACTTTAAATATTTAAATGAAAATCATTAAATTGTTGAATATATGCTTTCCATGTGTATTTGATTCAGATCTCAGAGTACCATACACTAGCAAGATTTTTTGGATAAATAAAAGTTTTATTGTTATTGTAAATTTGTAGTTGGTGATATCAAAGAGTAATTTCATATACTCATAATCAGAATGGAAAGTTATGCAAATACTAAACACAATTTCAGGTTAAGTAGAATTAAACAGAAAAAGAATTAGATTTCCATAGTACCAAATCTATTTTCCTATTGATGTAGGAGTGTCTCTCATTAGCATTCTCCTATTAACATTTATGGGAAATTTATGCATATGATGATGGGAGAATTAACCTCTGAATCTGCAATGTCAAGTGTTTTCCATAAAAAGCTTATAGAGATACCTGCTTGAAGAATTTCATTGTTTATAACCAGAGATTCCACTACTAATTTTACAAAAATGATTTTATTAATTTTACTTGTAGATATATCAAATGTGAAAATGTATAGGGCATAATTTTGCCTAATTTTATTGCTCCATGGACTCATATCCATGCATACCCTGCGTGGATTAGCTATCTCTGTAATTAGCTGATGAGAATCCTGACTTACTGCACATCTCAATTTCCTAGCAACACAAAAAGCTACCACCACCCATAATAGTCAGTAAAATAAATTACAATGTCATAGTTTCAATTAAAAAATGGTAACAGATGATTAATGGATGATTTCCAGAAAACTTAAGCATGCAAGTTAATTTAATGGTTGGCAGTGCTATTACTAATATGGAGTAAAAATGATACTTAATTTAGATAAAACATTCATAATTCTCAGCACCAATTCTTTCCAAAGAAACTGCAATATATGAAAATATACATATAAACTCATCTTTGGGGAAAAAATACACTAGTTTTGTGAGGGAATTTTCATGATTGGAGTAGACTGTAGGGGACATCATTATTTATGATAGAATATTGAATTGTAATTTTCATTATTTTATTATAATCATAGACTCATAACCCTTTAAATTGTAACTTTAGCAATCAAGTACTACCATCTCATTTACCAGCTAAGGAAACTGAGACTCATGAATGACTTTATCAAGGTCACATCTGGTTAGTAGAGACAGAACTAAGATCAATATTCAGGTTCCCTTCCAGTCCATATCTATTTCTACTATGCAGTGCCTTCCATTATATGATCGGGGCAGAGGGGGAATCCATCTTTCCTTCTGATTTTTCCAAGGTCCGAAGGAGTCAGGAGCTCCAAACAAAAAGTCAGACATTGTTGCGATTCTGTTTGTCAACATGTGAACAAAAGAATAAAGTATTTCAATTTTTATTCTTATTCAAGAATTCCAAATTCCATGATGTATATATACATATGCACACATATGTGTGTATACACACATACATGATATTCATTGTATTGGGGCAAAAGGGAAAAGTTTAAATTTGAAGGGGAGGTATGGGGAGGAGTTATATTCCACTTAATCAAGAAATTTTTCTAGTGGTTAAGGGAATTCCAGATGACCTTTGAAAGAGGAATAAAGGAATGTCTTGATTATAAAGGTGTTGTTTTTGTTAGTATAATGGCATTTTCAGGCATGGAATTAAAGTGTCAGATTGGGATGGAATAAATGGTGAGTTATTTAGATTGGGAGGTACAGGGTGAAATGTGCAAAGAGTAGGGGAGGTAGGGAAAGTGTAAGAGCATGATTTATAGTATATGAAAAAATATCATTATGATTTAAGCAATTGACAACTATATGTTGTCACATATACATAGGCAAGGCATTTGTGGTGGCATAACAAGAAGAGGATAGAACCAAGCATGGTTCTACTTGTGAAAAGAAATAGAAAGCACATACTTGAGCAATGATGTTCAGTTGTCTGTTTCTTGTTTGATTTGGGGAGAAACCAATCATTCTGGACAGAACTCATCTAGGAAAGAGGAGGTAAAATTAATATAGGCAAAAAGATGGAAAATAACGTAAGCAAAGGGTAGGATTGTATAAATTATGTTCTAGGAACAATGAATAGACCAATTTAACAGTATCAGATACTTAACAAAGGGGAGTAATGTTAGAAAAACTTGGGAAGGAAGGTCATGAAGGACGTTGAATACCATTCTAATAAGTTTGTACAAAGTGTCATAGGTGATGTGTACCCATCATGTATTGTTTTAGAACAGAGTAGTAACATGATAAAATTGCCATATGCGTGATATTATACTGAGGGTAATATTCAAGATGAATTGTAGAGAGAGACTGGAAGTAAAAAATCATTTAGGACAATGACAAATGTCTAGTCATGGGCTAATGAAAACAGGATAAGGAAGCGTCAGTTAAAATGAAAAGCATATGAGTTGAAACTCTATGAAGAATTCAAAGAATTTGGTGACTGACACTACAAGTAAAAAAAAATCAAGATAATTTCAACCCTAGGTAAATATAGTAGTAGGATGATAATCCAAGTGACCAAAATGTAAGAAGGTAGAAATTATCAAGCCTTTCTTAATCTCTCAAGTTGCTAGATCCTCTCTCTGTCCTGGAAATTATTTTATATATCATATACCATATACATGTACAAACATGTGTGCATATATTTTTTCTCCCCAGAAGGATGTAAAATTCTTGAGGATTGAGACTGTTTTGTTTTTTGGTTCTATGTAATTAGCACCCAGCACAATGCCAAGAACATAGTAGGTAATTAACAAATGCATGCTAAAATGTATATTTTAGAGATGTTGAGTTTAAGGTGATGGAAAGACATCCTGTAAAATCCAGAGTTCTAGAAGGTAGTTGAAATGTAAATCCTCCCTACAGTTAAAGGGAGATGTGTCAGGATTGGATATGCAGATTTCTGAGTTAGCTAAACTAAGGTGATAGTTGAAGCTATGCAAGTTAATAAAATATCCAAAGCAAAGAGTAAAAGAAAGAAAAGAATACCTGGAGTTTGTGTTGTATTCACATTTTGGGGAAGAAAAAAAGGCAAAAAAATGGTTCAGTGGGGTAATAGAGAATTAGGTCAAGAACCAACAAAAAAAAATGCAATACAACAGAACCAGCTCAGAATGCCCCATTTCAAAATGGCAGATGATTCAACATACTGCAAAAGTTGTTATGTGGCTTCTTTTCATCAGGGGAATGTTGACAACTTTTATGTGTGTATCCCATAGCCTTGGGTTGGTTGGTTGGTTGGCTGGCTGGCTGGTTGGTTGGTTGTTTTTTCTCAGCTCTTTTGTAAGTCAGACCCACAGCTATACATAGTCAGCATCTTAAGAGTCCCTTAAATCAAAATGTTTTTAATTGTTTTCCTTTTTTTTACTATTAACTATCTTTATACTTGTGAATAAATTCTTTTCAGTTCCCATTATACCCTTGACTAGGGCCATGGACATTACCCAAGAGCTTTTCTCAGAAAGACTGAAGGAAATGGATGGAACTATTTTTTCACATCCTGTATCATTTACATTCAGATCACTGCTCTGCCATCTCTATGTACTAGATAGTACCCTGATCTCCTTACAGGTTGGACTCAACACTTTTGTTTCTATTCATACTCAAAGCCCAATCTAATTTTGATTACCATTACTATAGGACAAGTGTGATTCATAAACCTGTCTTGCGAGTCACAATAATCTTTACTTCCTTTGTGATATAATTACCCTTCCTAGAAAGTACTCTTTCTCAGACTAATTAGGGTAGGATCTGAATCTGGGGGAGAAGATAAGAAATGATATTGATATCATTTATCCCAGCATCACTCCAAGCATTCAGAAGGTAGTAGCCATATATCAGTAATGTTGATGTTGCCATATGGCTGCATAATGCAGACTTCTACTGTCACTCCGTTCTCACACCCATACACTAAATAAAACTGTCCTATGTCTATGCCCATGACTCAACAGCTTCTGTAATTTTACTACTAGTCCTCCTCTCTTCAGGCCTCAGATTGTCTGCTTCTTACCATCCTAATAGCACTGCTTTTAAATGCTGCCACTACTGTACTGTACCTAGGAGTATCTGCCATTTTTTTGGCATCTGAAAAGGCAGACATGTAATATCAGAAGCCCTTGATATGGAATCAGTGGACATAAGACTGAATCTCAGCTCTGACATTATTTGCTAACATATTTGACTTTAGCGAAGGCATTTTCCTTAGGCTGGGGGGGGGGGTGCATTATAAATCACATTATAAATCGCATTTATCTCTGTAGGTGTTTTTAATATGTAAGCTCCTTGAAGGTAGCAATTGTTTTCTTTTTGTCTTTGCATCTCCAGTGCCTGATATATATATCAGCATATATATTATCTTTGTGAGTGCCTTTGTGTATGCTTATATTTGTATATATACTCACTTATGTAACTATATGCTACTATGTATAATATCCACACATATATACATACACATACACATGGATACATGTATTTGTATGCATAGGTATACATATGTGTGTATTCATATGTGTACGTGTGTGTAAAATTTCAGTGATGGGAGGTGAAAGCACTGATTGGAGTTATCAGGACAGTCTGCTTGTAAGAAATGATTACTTTAGCTGGGCCTTAATATTTGAAGGATGATCCAGCAAAAGAGAATGAGTAGAATCAGTCCATCACATAGCAAGAGAATTAGGAGAGAGCATGATCATCAAAATCTGCAGAATTCAAGAAATGAGGTCTCAGAAAGGGTCATTGAATTTAGTAATTAAGAGATCATTATTAACCTTGGGAAAAGCAGTTTCCTTAGAGTGGTAGGGTGAGAAGCCGCATTGCAAGGGTTTGAAAAGTGAGGGGATTTGGCTTAAGGAGGAGATAACATTCACACTCAATTGGGATCTTACCCTACAGGAAAGAAGGGGGAAGGGAATAAGAGGGGAGATGATAGAAGGGAAGGCAGATGGGGGGGAAGGTAGTTAGAAGCAAACACTTTTGAAAAGGGGCAGGGTCAAAAGAGAAAATAGAATAAATGGGGGGGGTGAGATAGGATGGAGAGAAATATAGTCTTTCACAACATGAACACTATGGAAATGTGTTGTGTAACTACACACATAGAACCTATTTTGAATTGCTTGTCTTCCAAGTGGGGATGGGTGAGGAGGGAGGAAGGGAGAGAATCTGGAACTCAAAGTTTTGAAAACAAACGTTAAAAATTGTTTTTACATGCAACCCATAAATAAGATATACAGGCAATGGGGTATAGAAATCCATCTTGCCCTACAAGAAAGTAAGGGGGAGGGCAATAGAGGGGATATAAGATAGAGGTCAGACTGGGGGAAGGGTATTCAGTATGTTTGCGTTCATAGGGTGGGGAGTAGGTGAGACACAGGGAGAAAATTTGTAACTCAAAATCCTGTGGAAATGAATGTTGAAAACTAGAAAATAAATAAATACATTCCAAAAAAAAATTGCGTGAGGGATGAGGAAGTTTCCTCTGTCCACATGCGGTCTGTTCTCTGGTAAGTATCCTTTGCAGCTGTTTGGAGGATCTTTGATTTCAAAAGGAGCAGTCCATTTGTGCTTGCTGTATTCTAGGCATTCTAGCTCATTTATAAATGACTAGTGTCTAATGGTTTTCTATTCCAGAAATCAAACACTATGTCACAATGCTTAAAGGTATTCATTAACATGTCTTTTAGCATTTCCTCTGCCTTGCCTGCCTGCCATCGTCACAGTTCATTTTTTTTAATGTAACAGCTGTTTGGATAGTCTGCTATCATTTATCTCCAGTGTATATCAGAACTGAAATATACCAAATAGTTTTATTACCGGTAGACAGGACACGCCGTGGGACTCAGTTGTTGATGACTATCTTGCCATTTTATTTGAAGCAGAACTTTAAGTGATACTGGTGACCTTTCTCAAAGATTAAAAATTACATCTCTGGCATGTCCAGCCCTCGGAGGTATGCAGTACTGTGGACAAGAAGTGTTTGTAGTTAGGTTTGCAGTTTGCTTCATTCAACCTGGGGTGTATCCAAATGAGGGGCTTCAGGGAAGATACTCAATACAACCAAATGAACACACATTTTGCTTTTAGACATTATGTAGCTACTATTGTTTAGGAGTTAGAATGTGATTATCCCCTAGTTAAAATTTGAACCCTGAGAGAAACATAAAGAAAGCTAATGTTTTAACATAAATATAAATTTATATAAAATGGTTTAAGATTTGCAGAGTACTTACATATATGAATATATATATGATAATATGAACATGACATATATGAATATGAATATGATAATATATCACACATAGATAATGCATCTCATTTGATCCCTACAACCTTTTGAAGTAAGTTTTATTGTTATCCTGAGTCTGTTGATGAAAAACCTGAGATTGAGAGATTAAATAATTTAGCTATAAAGAGTTTAAGACAGGATTTGAATTTGGGTCTTCTTGATTCCACGGCCAATGTTCTATCCACCCTGAAACTTAAATAATATGCTAGCTCCTTTTCAGAGGTTTTAACTTAAAAGAGGGAGCAATTTAAAACTCGAGGAATTGGAATCAATATTGAATTCTCTAACAGAAAGATTATATCTTTATTTAAATATAATGCCAGTGCTTTCCATTGGTGTGGTTATTTCAGAGATTTCACATATATTCAGCTTGTTGGATTGTTACAGTGACCCCATAAAATATTGAGGGCAGGTATCTTTATTCTCATTTGCAATTAAGGAAACTAAAAATCAAAAAGATTGCTCGTTAAGGAGCAGAGTTGGAGTTTGAACTCAAGGTCTCTGATTCCAAGGTCAGGATTCTCTCTTTCCTTCATTCTCTCTTTCCATCATTCTCCTTTCCTTATTTCTATGTTTCTTTCATCTGTCTTTTTTCTTCTTTCTTCCAATAAATTAATAAATATGTGAACAAAGAAAATTATTGTTTATTGATGCTTTTTTCTATATCACTGCCGCTTTGTTTTTTGTTTGTTTTGTTTTGGGTCTTTTTGGAGGGGGGAAAGTAGGGTTATTGGGGTTTAGTGACTTGCCCAAGGTCACACAGCTAGTATGTGGTGTCTGAGGTCGAATTTGAACTCAGGTCCTCCTGACTCCAGGGCTGGTACTCTATTCACTGCACCACCTATTTGCCCTGTTGTTGTTTTTGTTTTGTTTTGTATCACTGCCACTTTACAATGATTATCTACCTCAGACCCACCATCTTTTAACAAAAAGTACAATTAAGCGAAATAAATCAATAAAGGGGGCATACCAGTCACTCTGTGCCTCTTTCAACGTTCTTCTGAGAGAAGGAATTCTTCTGCAAGAGTTTTCTAATATCATGATTGGTCACTGCATTGATCAAAGATTTCTAATGTCTTTTAATACCATTTTCCTTTCCACTATTGTGGTCATTGTATAAACTGTTCTGGTTTGCTTACTTAAATCTGTAGGAGTTCATTCAAGTATCTTCCCAAGTAACCTTAAATTCTTAATAATCCTTGTTTCTGGCAATGTAATAATATTATATTCCACTTATATACTTCAATTTATCATTGATATTTTGCTGCTACAAAAGCACTGATAAAATTATTTTTGTATATACAGGACCTTTGCCTATTTCTGCATATGTAAGACTTTTCCTTCTTTAGAAAGGTCTCTTTTGTACATGACTGAAAAATGGACTAGAGGAAGGAGAGATTTGAGGCAGGAAGACCAACCAGTTTAGTCCAGGGATGAGATAATGAGGATCTGCACCAGGATGGCATCAGTGTCAGAGAAAAAGAAGAGCAAGCAAGAAATGTTGTGAAAATAGAACTGACAGAGCTTGACAATAGCTTGGCAATATGGGGTGGGGTTGGGGGGCATGAGAGAGAATGAAGAATCAAAAATGACACCTGGATTGTGAACCATGGTGATCAAGAGGATGGCAGTGACTTCAACATGAAAAGAGAATTTTGGAAGATGAGAAAGTTTGAGACAAAAGATAATGAGTTCAGTTTTTAATATGTTTAGTTTAAGATGTCTACAGTATAACCACTTTGAAATGTCCAATAGACAGAAGAAGATGTAAGACTAGAGTTAAGGAGGGAGATTAGGACTGGGCAAATAGATCTGAGAAGCTTTTGCCTAGAGATGATAAGTGAATGAACTAACAAGATCATCATGTAAGATATTAGAACATTCTGAGCTTGTATTGGTCTGATCAGCCACAGTCGGACACACTGAAACTCAACTCTAGCATAGTGATATCACTTTGGTCCTCCTTGAGAACAAAGGACAACAACCAAGAACCAGTATTACTTAACCAAGTTACTTACTAAGTTATTATATCTGATTGCTTTTGGAGCTCAGTGATCCAGTTTGTACCTATGAGCAACATTTCCATTTCTAACCAGTACCAAACAATTGTGATATTCACTGTTTTATATCATAGTCAGAAATATGGGAATAACTCCTTCATTTCTATTTTTTTCATTATTTCTTTAAATACGCTTAATCTTTGTTCTTTGAATGAATTTTGTTATTGTTGTATCTCATTATATAATAAAATTACCCCTTGCTAGTTTGCATGGCATCATATTAAATCTGTAAATTAATGTATATAGTACTGTTATCATTTTAATTATACTGATACAGCTCAATCGTGAACAACAAATATCTTCCTAATTATGTAAGTCCTATGTTATTTCTATCAGTACTTTTGTAGTTGTATTCATATAAATCCTGATTGTGTCTTAAAAGGTTAACTCCTAGATATTTTTGTATATTTTTTGTTATTGTGGATGGCCTTTCCATTTCTATGATCTACTGCTGGTCTTCATTATTAATATATAAGCATGCTTGTGAATTCAGGGTTTTATTTTTTAAGCTGACAGGTTATTAAAAATATCCCTTCAGAGTTTTTGGTAGAATCTTTGGAATTCTTCAAGTAAACCATCATATCATCTGAAACTTAAGATAATTTTTTCTGTATCTTTGCCTTTTTCTGTTTCTCTGTTTCATTCCCATAGTTTCTTTCTTCTTATTGCCCTAGCTGCATCAACAGAATTTTGTCATTTGTCTATATAAATGTGAACTTTCTGTGTAATCTACAAATTTCTTATCTTTATATATCTTCCATACATAAATGAAGGGCAATGAGTGAGGGTGTTAGTAGAGAACATGTTGGCTGTTGAAAGTGATATTTAACAATAGATCACGTCTTTACCATTTCACTAAAAACCAAAAACTGTAGCTACTATAAAATCCCCCTTTTTAAAACTGTTTATTGATTACCAAAAAAAAAGTTAATTTGGTGCAATAAACTACCACTATAGATTCTTGACAATTTGTTTCCCATCCATGAATCACAATCAGTCAAGATTCCATGAAAGATGTAACAGAAATAACACTGTTGCAAGGCCTGCTGATAATAAACACTAGAAGAGGCATAAAAAGGGGTTGATGTTGGTTTGCCAAAAGTATTTGCCACTGTGATGGGAAATATCCACTACAAAGTATAAATCAAAAAGGGATCCCCTATGGATCAAAAGATCCTCTAAGTGCTCCCTTCTTTTTTGATGACACCATGCTAAACACATCATTCCCCCGAACATTACAGATGTAATCTGGAACAGATCTGTAATCATCCATTGGAGGAGTATGACTGTCCATCCATACACAGAAGATCAAATGGACGTAGATCTGTTATCACCTTTGGGAGGAGTCTGGCCTGTCCATCCATACAAGGAAGATCAAATGGATTTAGAATGCTGTTGTCCAGATGTCATCACACATTTGAATGGACACACTATAGATTGTGTCCATAATTATATGTTTCTGGGACAGACGTTACAAAGGAACAGTGATTGGTGCCCAGACCTAAATGGATGAAGGAGAGTTTGGGCAATTGCAAAGTTTCTTTACTAAGTTCCTTTAAGTTTTCCAGGAAGACAAAGGCGCATCTTTTTTAATATTAGCATTCTACCGGTGTTGCTATGTGGCCTCAAGACATCAAATACAGCTGCCTCTGAGTAATTAAACATGAGTGCCATACAGAAGGAAATGAAGAATACATGGTGGGTGTGGGCAGGCTGCAACACACAACACATGAAGAACTCTGAAAAACAGGAGTAAAAAAAATATCAAGGAATCACAAAATTTGAAAGGTTAAAGGGAACTCAGCCATAAACTCTGACTCTCATACACAAGAAATCTCCACTATAATACACCCAACTCTCCTTAAGTCTTCCCAGAGGTTTTTAAGCACAAACTACTGAGCCAGATCATTGAGTTTAGATAGGCCTAATTGTTAGGTAATGTTTTTGTGGGCTTTCTTTTTCTCCAAAAGTTCAGTGTCAATATGTTTAAAGTTTTTTTCTGTTTTTTTTTTTGCAACTTGTACTCCTTCCATCTCATAGAACATTATCTAAACTCTCTTTGACATAAAATCTTTTAAATAATTTGACAGCTATCATTGTCTCCCAAAAATCTTTTAAATAATTTGACAGCTATCATTGTCTCCCAAGCCTAATTTAAAATGCCCAAATCCTTTACTTTCCTTGATACACTCTCCTTAGTGTTATTGTCCTCCTTAAACCAGAGTATCAAGACATGAAGTCACTGTTCCAGATGAATAGGGCGGAGGACAGTGAACTGAGAAATTCCCTGTTTCTGGAAGCTATTCCTGTCTTAAAGTGGCCTAACACCACAATGGCTTTTTGGGTAGCCACATCACATTGTTGATTCATATTGAGCTTGCTGTGCACAAATAACCAAACCAAACAAACACAAAGACACCTTTTGCAGAACAATTGTTTTCTACCCAGGCCTCCATCTTATATTTCTTCATCTCTTTTCTAGATAAATCAGTTTTAATAAAAGCAGTCTCATCTGTCCTTTCAATTTTCTGTCTTTAGACTTTGCTCTAATATGTTTAATTACTGAATTTTTGTGTATTGTTTCATTCTGTTTTTCAAGGGGTCTATTATTTTCATAAGGTTTTAAGCTTCTCCTCTGAGCTGTTTATCCTCTCTCCAAGTTTTTCCTCAGGACATCTAATTTCAGTCCTTATCTCTTCCTCAATATGTCACTGGCTTTCACAATTTGCATTGCCAATCCAGTATCTTTTCAGCTATATTGTTTGCCGTTATGACTGAATTGTTTTTTTCTTCTGGAGTCTTATCCTGGAGTTCTCTTAACTCATAGAAATCCTTCAATGTCTCGGGGAGTCATGGTTGTTCATTTCTTCAGTCTCTCCATTAGAGATGGTAAATGAAGATTCCCATTGATTCTCCACCCCATCCCCACCCCCACTGCCAACCCAGCCCTGCAATTTCTCCTAAACTTCTGTTGGTTCTGCTATTGCTCAAGCTGCTGCTACTCAGTCCTTCAGTCAAGGTCTGGGGACAAAGCTGAGAGCTCCACACAGGCATTTAAGAAGGGCTCTAGGCCTTTGGTCTGGAGAAGAGGTAAGAAATTCTGACTGATAGGATTTTCTTGGCCCTCCTCTCTCCGGAGGAGTCTGGATGGGGAGGGAGCACAGAGTTAAGTGATCATGAATAGTGGGGGCATAGCCTCAAACTCAATTGGCATTGGAAAGAAGCCAAATCCAGATAATCAGTGTCTCATTCTCTCTCTTCCCTCAGTCTTTTCTCCTATGAGGGGGCCAGTGTGAGCCAAGAACCAGGGGATGTTTAACTTTCCCTTTAGATTTGGGATGACAGTCAGTTGGTCGGCTAGCACCTATCAAAGTCCTGCTGTGTGACAGGCACTGTGCCCAGTGTCAGGGGGATGAAGAAAAGCAAAAGTCAAACAGCCCCTACTTTGAAGGACTGTAACGAGGGAGACAGTATGAAAACCGCTAAGTACAAACAAGATTCATGCAGGACTGAGAATAGTTTCAGAAGGGAGGCACTAAGAATTAGGACTGGTGAAGGTTTCTTGCAGAATGTAGAAATTTAACTGAGATTTACTAGAAGCCAGGAGGTGGAGATCATTTAGGGGAGCATTCCAGGTTTGGGGGGGCCATCCAGGGAAAGTGCTCCATGAGTGGATTGAGTATTTTTGATTGAGGACAATAAGGACAGTGTCATTGATTAAAGAGTACAGGAAGGGAAGTGATGTGTAAAAAGACTGGAAAGGAAGGAAGGGCTATAAGACAGGCAATAAAGGGCTTTGGAAACCAAACAGAGGCATTAAAATAATAATTGTACCTATGGGAGATGATAAGGTCACCAAGTGAAAAAGTATAAATAAAAGGCAACAAGGCTTGGGACAGAAGAGCTCCTGAATTCATCCATAGTCAGAGGGTATGAATTTAATGAGATAAAAGTGGAAAAAGAATTCTAATATTTAATTCTGAATAACACAAAGCAAGTTATCCTTTTAAAATTTTCTTTCCCTCTTAGTGGGATGCTGCTAAGATAGCCTGTTTTCTGTAAAACCTACTCCACCTATAAAGGGTGTACCAAATATTTTAGTGCAATTTTATATTTTAAGAATTTCAAAAGTATAAGTGTTGTGAATCTATAAAACCCATCATTTGAAAATGAAATCATCTAAATTTGTTTTATACTTATTTAGTTTTATGGATTTGGAGTAATAATTTTTAAGTTTTTAGCAAGATGGGATGCCCTGTCACCCTGAATTGCACATGGAACAGTTCCAGATGACATTTTCTTAGACTAGTGGATCAGAAGATATTTTATTATGTAAACACACATATATAGAAATACATAATTTACTTCATTAAACACTTCCCAATTGCATTTTTTTAATTTCATATTAATTTTTTTTAATTTTGAGTTCCAAATTCTCTCCCTCTCTTCTGACCCTTCTCCATCCTTAGGGAAAGAAAGCAACAAGATATTGCTTATGCATGTGAAATCATAGAGAACATATCTCCTCATTAGCACTGTTGCCAAAGAACACACACACACACACACACACACACACACTCAAGAAAAATAAAATGAAAAAAATTCACCAGTTCTCTTTCTGGAGATAGATAGCATTAGTACAGATTTTGATTGGCCACCCTGGTTACCTGATCCATCTCCATTAGACTTTTGTCCTGTGGGGTCACATCAAAACTGTCATGAATGCTTCAAAACCTAATTCTTTGTTTGATTCTAAGGCAAGGATTACAAATACAGTCCTTTCTGTCACTGAGCATCCACTGATGAAAATGTTCACAAAGTTGGAAAATTGACTAGAGCAATCTATAGCATAAGATAATGGTCATGGTGAATTTTAATAAGAAATATGTATTATAAATTTTAAAATAATTAACCTTTCAAATTTAGTTTTTATATGTTTGTAGCATTTACACTTCTGAAGTTATTAAAGATTTAAACCACACTAACACTTTGGGGACACTGTAATTTGCCTATAGTTCACTGTTCTTCCTTATAAAATAAAACAATGCTCATTCATTCATTAAACAACCATTTATTAAGAGCCTACTATAAGAAAATCAGTGCTTGGAGATGTAAAAAAAATAAGAGGTATTTTGAGGTGTTAATAAATGAACTCCTATACTAGGATGTTTTTGACATTATTTCTTGTTGTTTAAACACTGTTTTAATAGCTATTACCTTAGTAAGATTTCTGCTAAAAACTATTATAATAAGAACATACAGTATAATGTGCGCACTTGAAGAGCAATATTAGTGTCAGGAAGAAGGTATTTCAAATTACTAAAATTATTTCCTTTTCCTTGGTTTGTTTTCAGAGGCTAAAGGAAAGAGCCTTAGATTGTAATTTAGTGGATAAAGCTCTGTATATCTAGTCCCACAGAGGACATTTCTCTATACAGTTGTTCGATTTTTTTCATCTGGAAAATGAAAGTGGGTAATAATATGTTTGGCCGTATGACTATGTGCCTTGATCCCATAATGATAAATGATGCAAAGATGCATAGATAAGTAGAAAGTCTGAATTTTGTTTCCATCTGAAGAATAGTTATGTGTTTTCCCTGCCTTTGCCCACCCATAGCAAATGTAGATTGGGGTTAGAATGCTTGCATTAATTTGCCTTTATTTAAAAGCTGTTGAACTTCTAGCCACAGCACTGCCCTATAATGACAACATTTAACATCCCCGGTTGTGGCTGCATTGTCTTTTACTCTGTGCAATGTGCTCTATTAGTGAAGTCATTTTGAATCTGAAATGTCATGAAAGAATAAACAAAGTGCAGCTAACAGTGAGGAGCCTGGAGAGGCTCCTACTGACTCATCTGCCTAAATGGAGACCTGCTTTAGCTGCCATTGATAAAATATTGTAATGGTTGTCCGTGTTTCAGCTTTACCAGTGCCATAGCTGGGAGTCTTCCACCTGCTAATGGTGTTTGTTTTTGGAGTCAGTCTGGGAAACTCAATATGTTTTCCTTGATCCTTGTATTGTTATTGTTTTTCTTAAGTTTCTACCTTTTCAACTAAAGTGGTTGATGTGATTGGATACTACAGAAACCAGTAGGGTGGCAGAGCACATGGCCCATTGTTTGGGGTGCTGCCTTCAAGTGTATGTTTTGTTTAATGAAGTGGGGGATATGTGCTGCCTCAGTGAGCACTTTCAGCTAACTGATTCCCCCAGCTGGCAGAATCATGACTGTCACAAATGTCCTTGTGGCAGTTTTTGCAGCTGGGCCAAACATTTAGACATAATTCTTTTTTCAGAGACATTAGGTTTGGGATATAATGGTTTATGAAGAATTTAATTCTATCATGAGGACTCACCTTAGCCAATATCTCTGTATCATCCATCCTTCCATCTGGTACATTTGGGGGGGGGGTGCGGGGGAAGGAAGGGATCTATATAATCTGAGTAATCTGGTTTTATTTCTACTGTTTCAGTCCAAGACTTACCTTGTGCAAATATTGACACAATTGCTAAACCTTAAAGTGAGACTGGATTTGTCCAAAGTCAATAAAGGACTAAAGATCATTAAATTCCTCCCTATAAATATCAATCACCAAATTATAGTAACATCTTATATTTCTATAGCACTTTACAGTTTTCAGTGTGCCTTCACAAAGATTATCTCATTGATACATGACTGTATTGAATCCAAAGGATACATTCATCCTCAAGCCTTCTATATGTTGATGTCTTATTTATTTTCCATTTTTCTTTTTCTACTAGAATGAGGGGTGTTGAGAGAGAGGAGATAAATGCTTATGGATTGAAAAAATAAAGTTAATGGTTATAAAAAGATATATAAGGAAAAACTTTTTAAACACCTACAAATTGAAAAAACAAAGTTAATGTTTTTTTAAAAAAAATGATATAAGGGGGAAAACTATATCTTCTAACATCAAGTACTCCTAGTTTATCACTGATTTTTAGGGATAAGGGTAAAATTCAAGCTACTGTATTCTGATGCCTCATTCCTTCAATGTTTATTTTATGAAACATATTTCCTTCTGAAATATGTCAATTATTACTAGAGGTATTTGCTCATATATTACTAAGTATCCAAAAATTCCTCCATAATCTAGAGTCATATCCTTAGATTTTACTGTAAGACCTTTCCATCTTAAACTACTTCCCTCCACATTCTTTCCAAAGTGTACCACTCAATGGTTCCTCCTACCTATATAACATACTCTTCTTGCCTCTATGCCTTGGCTCATGCTTCTCTGAGAACTTGAAATGCCTTCCTCCTTTTTTTCTCTGTCTTCATCAATCCCTCTCCCCACCCTCACCCCCAATTTTTAAACTGCTGCTCATCCTTTAAAACCCAAATCAAATTCTGCCTCTTGTAGGAAGCCTCTCTCCTAGTTGCTAATGATTTTCTTTCCTTAAGCCTCCCCTAATAGTATGGTATAAGAGAAAGACTTGAAATAAGAACCTGTGCTTAAATCCTGACTCTGATATTCATGAGCAACAACCTCCTCTGCCTTCTTCCACCTACCTTCCCTACCCACCATCTTACCAAGATATGAGGAAAATCATGGGAAAATTACAACCTTCCAATCTTCCGTTTCCTCATCTGTAAAAATAGAGATGATAATACTATCACAACCTACTTTACAAGATTTGGGGGAGAAAAGGCTTTGTAGACTTTAAAGCACCATGCAAACAAGATATTATTGTAGCAGGATGCACACGAATCCAATGCAATTACTGTGTACTGTATTGTATTATCATTAATTGTTTATGTATCATAATAGGATCAACTATGTGTAGTCAGACCATCCTCCACTATTATTACTACCATGAGAGCTAACATTCATTTTATATAGTGCCTTTAAGCTTGCAAAACATTTTACTTATGTAATCTAGACTATTCCTCACAGCAGCCCCGAGGTAGGTGCTCTTACTATTTTGATTCATCAAAAGTCGCTACTGTTGAAAATTTCCCATTTGTACTTTAAAGTGAATACCTCTCATGATTGAAGAAAGTTGCCCATGATTTTATATTTTTTTCAATTCTTTACCTCAAAGTTTCTGTTGCTTCCTACAGGCCAGATGCTATCCATGTTTTGCAGATGGGAAAACTGAGGCTGAGAGAGTGTAAATAATTTGCCCAAAGTTGCCCAGTTAGTGAATGTCCGAGGTTATAAGATTCACACTCAGGTGCTCCTGACTCCAGGTCCTTTACTTAATCCACTGTACCATCCAACTGCCTCTGGTAAGAGTAAAGGTCAAAGGAAGCAACAGATTAGAGACAGAATGAAGAGGAAAAGATGCTGAACAAGGCAACAACTTCATCTTGGCCAAGAGTGGCTACCAAGGTCAACAATGACAGCCCAGAAGCAGATCCGACTACAATTTAAAAAAAAAATTAAACCTCATCCTATTACAAGGAACTGTGTTACGCTCTGGGGTTAAAAATAATGAAAAACAGCAAAGACTACCTTTAAAAAAAATAGGAATTCAACAGTTATCTAAGAAAACACAGACACCCTACAATTCTAAGTATGTATTGTTATAGTTCTGATATTACATTGACCTTACAAAAGTATTTTTGGAGGTTTTCCTTTATTCAGGAGCGATGATGGTTTGTGCTCACTCCTCACAAACTAAGTAGCCAGCACTGTTTTTTACATCATACTGGGGAGCATAACATAGTGGGGCTGAAAGGTTATTGGATTCGAGGTCAGAGAATGTGGATTTCATTTTTGCTTCTGTTCCTTATCTGTATGACTGGGGGAAAAAACTATTAAACCTTTCTGAACCTCCATTTCCCTAGCTGTAAAATCAGACTAATAATAACTCTTACTACCTAGTATATAAGTTTGCAAGGATCAGTGGAAATAATGTGTACATAGTATATAAAATATAAGTTATTAATATTGAACTGCTCTGCCTTGTGACCATGAGCTTGCATTTACCCAATATATCTTCTCCAAACTTGTTTCTATTGAGATCACAATAGTCTTTCTAATCACCCAAATTTAAAATGTCAGATTCAGCTCTCTCTCTTACCTCCCCATATAAAATCAGTTTCCAGGTCTTGTTAAATGCCATAGTATGTCTGGCATCCATGCCATTCTCTCACTATTCACAAATAATTCCTATCATCACCTCTTGCTTGACCATTGTAAGAGTTTCTTAATTAACCCCCTTGCTATTAGTCTTTCCCTACTACAAACCATCCTCCAAACAGCTAACAAAATAATATTCCTGAAGAACAAACCCAGATCATGACATTCTTTTGGCCTACAATCTTCAGTAAAAGCAAACTGTCCAGTTTGCCATTTAAAGCCCTTCATAGTCTGATTTCACCCTTCCTTTCTAGACCTATTTCACATTTGCTGCCCTTTAGGCATTCTGGCCAAACTTGATTTTTTTGCTATTTTCCGTAATTCTCATTCCACATCCCACCTTTACATTTTTGTATAGGCCATTTCTCATGCTTGAAATGAAATCCCTTACCCCCTTTCCTGTGTTTATTGAATTGAATTTACTAGATAAACCGACCTGGGTTAGAAGTTCAACCATGTTTATCTAATTATTCACTGCACTAAGCTAAGTCGTCCATGTGGAAATGTATTCTACAATTTTTACCTCCTTGCATTATGTTTCAAAAAGCCATGCTAGTCTGTCTAGGTACTATAAATGTTGGGAAATCATTGGACGGTTTTTGGGGGGGAGAGGAAGAAGGAATTACTCCCAGTAGTAACCTAACCATATAGTGTAGGAAATAAATGAAATTAGGAAAATGGATCTACTTGCTTCCCTGTTTTGTAATTAGACCTACCTGTCTAAGTCTAGTATCAATAAGTGAGGTCACTTCTGGAATAGTTTTAGTAAGATTAGTAGTACAGAAATTTTTGAAATTGTTCTAGGAGATTTAGGAGTAGACAAAATTCTGGAATTGTTTTAGGAGGTTTAGAAGTACAGGGAGTCCCTGAATCTATTTTGCTCCAGCCTTATTCTGATGGCTTAAAACAAATTTAAAAAAAAACAACTTAGGTTATTGCTCCTAGTTACTCCTTCCTAGTGACTAAGAGGCCATATTAATAATTTAGTTCTAACCAACCCCCAGAAATGTGAGTCAGCACTACTTAGCAGCTTGTATTGTCCACCTTAAGATACAATTTTCTACCAATTCCAGACTTCTAGAGAGGAGAGACTAATCCTAGGAAAGTATTCACTGGAAAATGGAGTAATTATTAAATGAAACTGTGTCATCAAATCTTGAAAATTAGACACTCACCTACTCATCAAGGGCAAGCAACCATTATGCCAGATGGTTTCATTTATTTCATAATCAATTTAACCTCTATGGAACTTTTTTTAAATGCATAAGTTATTGAATTCTAGAACTTGTAAGGTAGATATAATGTATATCTGGCAATTGCTACTGAAAATTCAGTTATTTATACGTGAAGCACATAGTTTATAACTGAACATTTCCAACTCGCTTACCTTAGAACCAGCCTGACCAAGTAGACAGTGTGATGGACTCAAGTCAGCCAGACCTGAGTTCAAATCCTTCCTGTCTCTGTAGGTAGCTGGGTAGCCCTGGGCAGGTCACTTGATCTCTTAGTGCCCCAGGCAACTCTCTGAAACTGTAAGTAGTAGCTGTTTCGAATCTTCCTTGGTAGTTTACTCACCATAAGATCCCTATACCAATGAAATCCTAAGTCTGGTTGGTTTTTTTTTTTAATACTGATATTCTACAGCTGGGAAGCAGTATTACTTAATTACACAAAAATCACCTAGTGTTGATTGAGTATGGGCTCTGTGCAAAACATACAGAGTTTGATATTGAAAATTCTAATTTCTATTTTAATTTCCAAATGGGACTTAACATTTCAGTAATAACTAATATTTAAACCATTCTCGTGATTTTTGCCTTTCTACCTTTGCTTCCAAAATTTTTTTTACATGGAAGAAGGAGAAATTAGACTTGTTTTGCATGGTCTCAAAGGACAGAAAGAACAACAGACAGAAGTGACAAAGGAGCACTTTTCATCTTGATGTAAGGGAGAACTATCTCACAACTAGAGCTATCCAAAGGGAGAATGTGTGGTTCTAGGAAAACCCTGTTTCCCTCTCTAGAGGTCTTCAAGCAAAAGCCAGATGGCCACTTCTCCTGCATTTTAAAAGATAAACCTGTCTTTCTAGTGTGAAAATCAGTCCCGTTGATCCTGTTGCATTCTAAAACAATATCTTAGCAAATGAAATACTCATTTTTTAAATACTTAGTAAGTGCAATGGGATCATATATTATTTGACCTTTCAGTCAATATGTGTCTGTAAAGATGTGGATACCATAGAAAATCATTTGTGAAATACTGTCTTTTGCCTTCATAAAGTACATCCTAAATCCATACAGAGATGACTATTATAAAGATTGTATGGAAAGGGGAAAGTAGATGTTGTTCAGTACTCATTGATATGTTTCAGTCACCTTGTAGAGAGCAGGAATAGTAATAATAGCCAGAATTTTCTTTTCAAGAATTTGGCATTATCCCTTTTTTCAGATATTTTGAGAATTGATCTTTCAGCATATTTAAAATCCCTTACCTTCAACATGGCCTTTCTCTGAGTATAATTAATCAAATGTAGTTCCCATCTTTGTTTTCTTTAGTCCCATTTCTATTTACCTTGTTCAGTACATGGGAGACTGGGATGTCAGAGTGCAACTGAAAAGGCTTAACTGTCAATGATGGACAAAGTAGCCGGTCACAGAACTCTTGACAGATCTCTTCCTTTTCTATTCTGTTGTCTTTAAAGCAGTTACATCTTTTAATGCTTTTGGTTTACCTGACAACTTGATATATATCCTGATAAGCTTTTTTATAATTTGTATTTTCTTCCACTGTTCCTTACAATTTTATGAAATGGCATTGCTTGTAATCTTAAAATACTACCTTCTGTAAGATTTCATAAACATGTTCTTATATAAACTGGTGGTGCCTTAGCTATTTCTGCTTGGCAGGAAGATAAAGCATTTTTTGATTGAGGTTTCTTCTCTTCTGCCAAATTTTCCTTAGTTTTGATATTTTCATATTCAGTATTTTTAAGGTGCCTTAGAGTTTTTATTTCTTTGGAGAGTTTCTCCATTATTTATTCTATTCTATTTTTCTAACCTTCTTCTTTATTATTTTTTAAATTCTGCATTGAAAGCTCTGATTACTTACAAAAATTAATTTCTAATTTAAAAAAAAATTTTAAGACACCTCTCCTTTGAACCATTAAAGAGTGTTTTGCTCTTGTTCCATGATCCTTAAGTATTCTACAGCATTCTCTCTTTCAATAGGTAGTGTGAGTTCATTTTCCTCCATATTGGTTTAAAGTGATTTGATTTCTCTTTGAAGTTTTACTTACTCTCTGTTTTTATGACAAGCCTGTCAGTTTGTTTGTGCTCATTCAGTAGCTGATCTGAGTTGGTTGGAGGCTGAATGCCAAGTTGGAGTCAAGTATTTATCTTCTCCAACCTAATTTCATAAAACTAAATACCTATATAGGACAGTTCTGTCTTCTTATTGGCATGGTACAGTCAAAAGAGCAATGAATTTGGAATTAGAGGCTCTGGCTTCAGTCACACCTTTACCACTTTTTACCTTTGTGACTTTTGGCAAATGACAACCTTTCTGGGTTTTATCATCTACAAAAGGAGATGATTGAATTAGATGTCCTCTGTGGACCCTTCCAACTCTAAAGCTATGATCTTATGGATTCATTTAAATCACTTTATCTGGTATATAATGTGTTTATTTTGAGACTTTAGGGCAGAAGACCTTTGGGGGATAAATTATTTTACCATCTTTCTAATCCTATGCTATGAAGTTTCTAGGCTCTTTTGTTCTCCTTATTGTGGAGATTTAGCTACATAGATTGAAGGTCATCAGACAGTGGTGATAGCCTGTGTCAGTGTCTGTCCTTTTGTCCATTGCACATTTGGGGCTGTGGCTTTTGTTTTATTTTTTTCATTTTCAGTCTTATAATTTGGTATTGATTTTGATCTTTGCTCTAATAAGGTGATGCTCCAACTACTGAACTGTCAGCTGATTCTGAAATGACTCAGACATTGATTACCAGTCATTTTATGTCTATGAATTTATATTCCCTTTTCCTTATATGTGTGTTTATGTGTGTCAATACACATATATGTGCATACAGATATAGAGATAGATGATATATCCCATTTCCTTCAAGTCTACTAGTTTACTAAGTTAGGAATGCTAATTCATGACTATTGCATTAGTGGTTGTCCTTTTAATTATAATCAGTCAGTAAGATCTTTGTTGCATACTTAATTGCTCCTACTTAAGGAAAACATGTTATTTTTGTTCATTTAAATTTTCCTATTGGAAGGACCATCAAAATACAAATGACTTTGCTGAATAATGTGAAGATAGCCATTGCTTTATTCACTAATATCCTTCTCCATTTAGTTGGAACAAGCTGTGTAGCTAGATCTTCATCTTACTAAATGGACTATTGATTTTACCTCATGATGCCAACTAGGTCTAGGCAAAATGGTTAAGCATGTGAAACATACTTTCTTTATTCCTCTGCCTACGTTAGGTGTCTCTTTTAAAACTAGCTCTACTGGCTGTTTAGGATTACCACCTGGACCAATCTTTCCTAGACGCTGTCCAATGCTCCAGAAATGTATTTGTTCTTCTGCTTGTATTCTTCTCATAAAATACCTACCCTATATGTCATCTGCTCTAAGTCTTCTGACTTACTGATTATTGATAAGCTAATTCATAACTAATGAGTTAATAAGTGACAATTGCATAATGTGTCACCTATCTAGGACCTATAAAAAAAGAAGAAAAAAGGAATTCTAGAGAATGTTGCCTTAAAGAAAAGGAATCATTTGTTAAATATGGAGATTTCAGACAAGGTGATGATAGAAAAACTTTTACATACAGGTCATAGACTCAGTTGGAGTGTTTAGATTTTCTTTGATGGATCCCTGATTTTTCTGGTATTGGCCTACTCTCCAACAATACACACACTGCCTGCAGGAACTGGTCCATTATTTGAACCACACTTCTAGAAGATTTTTAGCATTATGGGTTGCGTTTCCAATAAGCAAAGATTGATAACATGTCATCATAACTTGACCTATCCCCTCCTCTAATTTTAGGCTACACAAAGTGTTGAGCTCACTGATTTTTCTCATTTTGCAGTTACCTTGCTGAAGAAAATTAGGTTTGCTTATCTTAGCCTTAAAGAAGTTAATTTCTGCTAGAGGGTTTTTTAAATGTCCTACAGTATACCGCAAAGTTTATGGCAAAAACGAAACTACTTATACATTCGCATTTTACTTTAAGATTTTGAGATATCAGACTCCTATTTTTGATGAAAATGTAAAAAAAATTACAAAAACCCACAAAGCTGTTAATTTCTTAAGACCATAAAAACATTTCCTCACTTGTAGAATAATTTGGAAATTATACTGTGTGCCTTTTTCAATATTGATGTGTACATATGCATAAAAATATTTATGTATGACTTCTTAAATTTTATATGAGCTTTGACAGAATTCTGTTCACTATTTCTCCATCATTTGAAAACTCAAAATGTACATTGTTTAAAATATAAAAGAAATCAAGAACATTTATTTTTAAATGTGCCTACTTATGGTTTTCTCAGGCTTTTAAAGACCCATGGAATGTCATTTAGTAAGTGTTGGTCATTCTGGTGATTCCAGGAGTAGACTGTCATATAACACTTGAATTACTAGACTACGGGGCATTGGAGAGCCCAGCTTATACCATTTTCATGACCTGGGAGATTATATAAGAGCTGAGATCATCTTAGAGGTCTCATAAAAGTACAGACTGCTCTGCCATTCTAGAAGGAAAATATAACTTAAGGCAAACATTTATGGAAAATAGAAAAAAAATTTCCCCAGTTTGTAATAATATAACTGTATGGTTAATATTGACTCTCTTATCTTTGTTATATCTATTACCACGTAAAATATCATTTTCCATGAACTAATATCATATTCCATGGATAGATCCCTGATTTTTCTGGTATTAACTCATCCTCTAATGATATAGATCATAACCTCCCCACCCCCTCTAGTCTCATTGTGACTTGTCCATGTTTTCCTCTAGATTGTCCATAAAGGATCTCCCCTTGTGTACTGGAAGAGTTTTGTCATTGTTATTGTTGTTCTAATATTTCAGGAGTGCCAGTGTAACACTTGGTGGTGTAACTGTTGTCTCTTTCTCGTTGTATAAACAACTTACCTACTTTTCTTTCCTTTTGAGGAAAGAGCAGAAAAGGTGTCCAATTTTTATTTTATTTTTTCAATTAACCATCTCCTCTACCCTCAAAAAATGAAAATAAAAAATAAAATCCTTATTAAAATATAAATAGTTAAATGTAACAAATTCTCTCTCTGACCATCTCCCAAAATCTAGCAATCTGGAACAATGCCCAAGAAGTCACTAAACTATTAATATCCTTTGATTGAGAAATCCTATCATAGGCCTTTATCTCATAGAAATCAAAGAAAGAAGAAAAGTACCCATATGTGCAAAAATATTTATAGCAGCTCTTTTTGTAGTGGTGAAGTAGAAAATAAAGAGGTGTCTTTTGCTTACTTTTCTCCCATATGTATCTTTGATGATGAGTTTTACTTCTTATGTTACATAAAGACAAAAGAATGTCTGACTCCAGCTAGAAGAATAATTCAAATCCAGATTCAGATTATAGGGTCGAGAGAGGGAGGAGGAGATGATTTGTGGGTGGAGAGGGAAGGTAGAGAGGGTACAATCATGGGTGGCGTGCTGAGACTGCTTACCACCTACAGTACATCTTTCCATTGTCCTTTGTTTTATTTGTAATTTTAATTCTTAATCTTTGATTAACAACTAGGTAGCATCTCTTAGATAACAGCATTAAAGCCATAACCCTGGTAGGTCTTCCTGCCACAGATCTCTCCTCACTCTAGTTCATCCTCCTCTCAGCTGCCAAAGTGATTTTAAACAAAATTCCTAGTTATAGGCCTCTCTTTTGTTCTAAATAATATATAAATCCCCCCAATTATACATAAAAACAAAAGGGAGGAAGGAAGGAAAGAAGGAAGGAAGGAAGGAAGGAAAGAAGGAAGGAAGGAAGGAAGGAAGGAAGGAAGGAAGGAAGGAAGGAAGGAAGGAAGGAAGGAAAGAAAGAAGGAAGGAAGGAAAGAAAGAAGGAAGGAAGGAAGGAAGGAAGGAAGGAAGGAAGGAAGGAAGGAAGGAAGGAAGGAAGGAAGGAAGGAAGGAAGGAAGGAAGGAAAAATAATATGCTTCACTCTATATTCAGAAATCAGTTCTTTCTCTGGAGGCAGATAGCATTTTTTCATGAGTTCTTTGGAATTGTCTTGGATCAATGTATTGCTGAGAATAGCTAAGTCATTCACAGTTTTTCATCATGTACTATGTTATATCCAAATGCATCATGTTACAATGTGTTCCTGATTCTGCTCACTTCACTTTGCATCAGTTCATGTACATTATAGCTCACTTTGAGACTCTCCCAGGGCAAAAATGATACCTTTAATCCTATCCTCCTGCTTTCCTCACTACCATCTCCCTAACAAACCCCTCCCTTGCCATGTTCCACCAAATCCCATAGATCCTGTTTGGTAAGTGTGATGCTGTTTCCCTTTCCTGATCTTGCCTCAAAAAAAAGCCTACCCTCCTCTACACCAGTGCTTCTTAAACTTTTTTCCACTCACTACCCCTTCAGCATGTCTTAAACTCTGGGTCTCAATTCCATATGAGGTCATGACTCACAGTTTAAAATAAGCATTGTTGATGGTCTATACCATCCACCCATCCTTGGGCTACCTGGCAAGAAAATTTCAAATAGGATCACGAAGAATTGGACAAGACTAAAAACAACTCAACAACATTTCAATGGATCAGTTCCCCAATGGTGCAGAATACTGCCTCTCTATGACTTCTTTCTTGCTCAATTCTTGTCCATGTCCTCCCAGGAATACTCCAGAGAAGATTCATTTAAAATGTTGACAGCTTCCAGAACATTTCTTGATGTTGTGTGAGTACTCATGCTGCACCAAAGCTGAAACCCTTTATTCTTGCTGTATGACTAGTCTATTTCCCTTTCAGATCACTGCCCTAAGATAATATTCTTAATGTTACTTCTGGTATAAAACTCTTCACCCAGCACCACCATAGCATAAGCACTTATCACCACACACTTGGACTCTTGGAATAGCTTGCTGCTTGGTTTCATGCCACAAGTCAGTCTCCCCACTGAGTCCATCCTCCACTCAGATGCCAAAGTGGTCTTCCCAAAATGCAGATCTGATCATGCCACTCTCACTTCCCCTATTCAATAAACTCCAACAGCTCCCTATTATCTTCACAATCAAACATAAAATGTTCTTTTTGTCTTTCAAAGTCCATTATAACCTGCTTCTACACACACACACACACACACACACTACACTCGCACACACATTTTTCTAGTCTTCTAACACCTTACCCTCCCTTATACACATATTCTTCAATACAATGAAACTGGCCTCCTTTACTGTTCCTCAAAAAAGAAACTTCACCTCCCAACCCCTGGCACTTTCACTGGCTAACTCCTAGGCCTGGAATGTTTTCCCTCTTAATCACTGCCTCCTGACTTACTTCAAGTCCCAGCTAAAATGCCTCCTTCTACAGGATATCTTTTCTGATTCTTCTTAATTCTGATACCTTCCTTCTGCTGATTATCTCCAGTTTATCCTGTATGTAGCTTGTTTGTACAATGTTGTTTGCATGACTTCTCCTCCATTGGGTTATGAGTTCCATAACAGCAGGAACTGTCTTTTGCCTTTCTTTATATCCACAGCACTTACCACAATGCCTGGAACATAGCAAGTTCTCAATGAATGTTTATTGATTGACTGACTATTGGTAAAATATTACTATTTATTTACATCTGCTATGTAATTGTCCGTCATCCTTCAAGTGACATGTAACTATAATTCATCAGAGACTGTGATATTTCATAATATACAGCCACATAACATTACCAAAATATTAATGTTAAAAGAGGGATCTTAGTTTCAAGTAAGAGCTTTGGGTCATTAAAGCATTACTACTCAGTAAACTTAATAAATTCTTCTTGACTTGACTGCATGTCCACATTTATTGAAGGAATTATTTGCTGAGACAGTTTCTTTAGTGGCAAAGTAGATAAGAGTGCTGGGCCTAGAGTCAGGAAGATTCATCTACCTAAGTTCAAATGTGATCTCAGCCACTTAGTAGATGTATGACCCTGGGAAAGTCACTTAACCCTGTTTACCTCAGTTTCCTCATCTCTAAAATGACCTAGAGAAGGAAATGGCAAAACCACTCTAGTATCCTTGCCAAGAAAACCCCACATGGGGTCACAAAGAGTTGGACATGACTGCAATAACTGAACAACAACAAAATCTCATCATTCTGCGTATACTTAGGAATAAACTTTCAGTTCTCTGAGCAATATATTATAAATGTGAATGGAGAATCACTTTTCCTAATTTACTAATACCTTTCTTTGACCTTATTGAATGTTCTGCTAATTTTTGGAATAAATAAAAATGAAACATGTATACTTCAGAAAGATCATTGTTATACTCATCAAAACACGTGTTCTATTCCATTTTATATCATATCTTTTTTTTGTATAACCTTCATGGAAATAAGAATTTAATATAGTGAATGAAAAATATTACTGAAATGTTGAAGTATTTAAATCTGTAGTTTGAATGTACTGATACAATTGATAAAAGTAAACCTTACCAGCCGATGCACTTCTGTAATTACACTTGTATTTTTATTCTCAGTCCCCTGCACATAGCTACTCAAGTTACGAATCTGGGAAGAATGAGAGTGTAGACAGAGGTGCTGAGGACTTATCGATGAACAGAGGAGATGAAGATGAAGATGACCACGATGAGCAAGAAGATTCTGAGAAAGTTAATGAGACAGATGGTGTAGAAGCTGAGCGACTGAAAGCTTTTAATGTGAGTCTTGCCATACTGTTGTGTGGTTTAATTTTATCAATTTATTTTACATGTTGTTACTCGGTAAATGTGGATATTTTAGACGCATGTTTGTTTAATTTACAGAAGGATTTTTAAAGTACATGAAACACTCTTGGCCAACCAGACACCAAAATTGCTGTGTTTTGTTTAGAATTTTAAAGCCAAATGTCAGCTGAAAACTGGAGTTGGGTTGTGTGAGTATGCATGTTTATCTAGTGGATGAAGGGGGCCACAGCTTGTTCCTCTGAAGAGTACAACCGTGATCAGCTATTTCTGTTGCTTTCCAAGCTTAACCTAATTATGCATGACAAAACAAGCAATTGCTAATTTTCAAAGATTAGTATTTTTCAAAGTACCAAAAGTACTTAGTGCAGTATTAACTTGTAGCGGTTGTAGTTATTATTAAAAAAAAATGTTACGGGGTGCTCAGTTTTACAGCTTATTGTTGATTATTTCATAATTTCTATACACAAGTCTATTCTTCTCTGTCTCTGTCTCTGTCTCTCTCTCTTTTTCTCTCTCTCTTTCTTTATTCAGTCCTTTAGAAAGCCCTTAAAGAGTGTTTGCTTAAAATTTCTGGCTCTCCATTGCAAAATTCTTCAGTGCATAAACCAGAAAATGGTATTTTCCTATCAGTAATCAAGACAGGAAGCTAGAAAGAGAAGAGAGCAGCCCTCCAAACCCTTCTCCTCTGTCTCCCTCTTGCCAACAGATGTTTGTCAGGCTGTTTGTAGATGAAAACTTGGACCGAATGGTCCCAATCTCTAAGCAGCCCAAAGAAAAGATCCAGGCTATCATTGACTCATGCAGGCGACAATTCCCTGAGTATCAAGAACGTGCCAGGAAACGTATACGTACTTACCTCAAGTCCTGCAGGCGGATGAAAAGAAGTGGTTTTGAGATGGTGAGTTTTGACTGAAAACACAGCTCTAGATTCCATCAAAACCCCATGTGTAAATCCATGACACTATTTTGTTTTCATCTTAGTGTCTTTTTTTTTTTAATGTCAGGTCAGAGTTTTCCCCCCCCCCTTTCATCTTTCCTGAATTTTTTTTCCCTTTGTTCATTCAATGAGAAATGCCTTGTGATAATACAACTCACAGGTACTGTCTAGTATCATTCCATAGAAAATGAGGATTAAATGAATAGAATCCAATGGGAAAGAGCATCTCATTCATTTTTTTTTCCTTTCTGTCACTCCTAAACCAGATATGAGGTTCATCATCTTGAAATAAATCCGAATTTCTTTAGGACTTATCTATTAATGGCTTTTTCTGAGCAGAGTGGAAATGGGAAATGTGTTAGATCCATCTAAATAATAGTGCTTTCCATATGAATGGTTAGCAAATAGCAGATCTTGAAAATAAAAACAGGAAGAGCAGAGGAATAAAGACTCTAGTGAAATTGGGGCTTTATTGTGCTTGGTGTGTTTGTACTGTGTCTATGTGTTTAATATTCTGAGTTTCTCACAACTCTGGATAAAGAGAAAGATCAGTTTAGGCTGTCCATGGATGTTGTTTGAAGATGGAGATTACACACCAATGATTTAGTAGACACTGTTTTATATATGTGTGTGTGTGTGTGTGTGTGTGTGTATAAATATATATATATTCTAATTGTCCAATCCACCCCCAAAATTATATACATATAATATTATATGTAAGATATAGAATATTATTATATTATTGTATTATTTTGCACTATAATTATATTATGTATTGTATTGTATTATAATATATGTATGTATAATTTCTAGGTGGAATGGACAATTAGAATTAGAATGGATAATTATTTGCATATACCTATATGTATATACACAAATACACATGTATATATGGGTTAAGAATAACATTCTTGTCTCTCTTTTTAAATTTCAGAATGCCCAGGGTGTGTATATATGTGAAAACATGCGCACACACACACACACACACACACACATACACTCGTATGCACACATCGTAGAAGTGATAAACTCTAAGAAAATTATTCCTTTCTGAATTTTGCCATATTTAAATCTTCTTACATGTCTAGTATGTAGAAGCATTATGGTATAGGATAATGCTAGTGCATATTACACATAGTCTAGATAATTTCAGGTGAAAGTAACACTGTCACCAAATTGTATTTCAGAATTTAGTTTCCAATTTAATTTGGCGAATTATCTGATAAATCTTACAGAATCATCTTTTTCTTAATTACAAAAAAAACCAAAACTTTGGTTTTTTGGTGCAGTGTTTTAGTTTTTGTTTCAATTTCAGCATACGAGGAATCTGGCTGAGCTATCTGGCTATTCTTAAAACATCTTCTGATAGTTTTTGAAGTAAAAATGACATAGTAAATGGCCAGATATGAGGAAAACAAGGAGTTATGTGTAAAGAGAGAGAGAGAGAGAGAGAGGGAGGGAGGGAGAGAGACAGAGAGAGAGAGAGAGAGAGAGAGAGAGAGAGAGAGAGAGAGATTTGGATCCCAGGAAAGTATTAGACAATCTGATATCCTGTCCTTGTGGACAAGTGGATAAATGTGACTGGTTGACATATAGATGGATTCATAGCTGCTCAAATTGCTAATACCTAAAGAATACTTATTAGTGGATATCAACATGGAAGGTCTCTAGCGCTGTATTATGGGAACCTAACTTTAATCTTGTGCTGGTTAGCATTCATCAGTGATTTGAATTAAAACATAAAAGATATACTTATCAAACTTATGAATGACACAAAACTGGCTTATGTAAGGGATTGCAGAATCAGAAACCCAAAAGATCTCAGTAGTCCTACATCTAATGAGTTTAAATTAGTTAGAAAAACATTTTAAAGTCCTGCACTTAATTTTTGAAAAAAACCATACAAATTACAGATAAGGCAGATATGACTTAACAATAAGTCACATGCAAAAGACTTTCATTTCTCACTAATCCAAATCAAGTCCTGTTATCAAATGGGTATAACCAGTCAGTGTGACGCAGCACAAAGAGCTCCTCTCAGATGTCGAGGAGACGTGGGTTGAAGCCATACATCTGATACATACTGGCTTCTTTGACAAGTCCTCAATGTCTTAGTTCCACCAGGAAACTGTAAGATTTCCTGCAGAGCCATTACTCATAGCATCACTAGTGTTCTCACCAGGATTTCCCCGTCAATGAAATCACAGATTCATCCACTCTCCACCCCCCACTAAAATGTCATAACCATGATTTTAAATAGTTCCTAGCTGTATTTAAACTGTGGCATACACTAATCCTAATTGCTTACCACTTTTGTATTTACAAGCATAACATTTTAAAATACAGTGTTGTGTAATATATGGTACTAGAATAAAATGTTAGGAAAGGAGTTGGAAAGATCCAAATTTAAATCCTGATTCAGACACTTAGTAGCTGTATGTCCCTGGGAACTCTCTAAGATTTATCTACAAAGTCATTCTCTACCCTGAAGAAATCCCAGATATTTTGCCTGTTTAGCAGGATTTCAAAAATCTAAAAGTTGAAATGTTTGCTTCTGAAATCTTACATTCTTTATGTGGATCAGTAGCTAGAGGCCAAGCATGTTCAGAAACAGCTTCTTCTTTACTCCTTAGAGAATGGGAAAGAGGGAAAAGACAGGGGAGTTCATGATAGTGATTGAACATTAATATTAATAATAATAATAGCCCTCTCTACCTCCCATCTCAGCTCTGCAAAATACCTCTCTCCCATCTTATTTCCCCCTCTATCAACAACCCTTCTCCCCAAGTCATCCCTTGTGAATCCATGCATATCCTTATTTATCTCTATATCTCCTCCAGCCTTTGATATGGTCCATTGCAACTAGCTGGCACAAAATAAATTATTTTTGAGTGGATAGAAAGGTGGATGGACGGTTGAATCTTTTTTTAATGCACATTTCCTCTTAAAGGAAAATTGTTCTGAAAAGCTACAAATAAATATTTATAGTTATTATTTTGCATTTTGATGTAGAAGGTAAAATATTAAAGACTTTGAATATTTTTTGTTATTTATTGTTGATACAAGAATGTCTATGGTTTATAGTGGCCTGCTTGGTTGATATGCACACAACATATGCATGCATACACACCCACACACACCCACACACACAAACTCTCTCTCTCTCTCTCTCTCTCTCTCTCTCTCACTCTCTCTCTCTCTCTCTCTCTCTCTCTCTCTGTCTCTCTCTCTCTCTGTCTCTCTGTCTCTGTCTCTCTCTCTTCTCTCTCTGTTTCTCTCTCTCTCTGTTTCTCTCTCTCTCTCTCTCTCTCTTTCTCTCTCTCTCTCTCCACCACTTCAGTCTAAGTCAGTCAGCTAATTTGCTTGTCAGCTCATTGGCCTTGTGGGTTATGTAATTTACCTGAACTATCACAGGTTTATTTTGTGCTAGGCTGATCTTTTTTTAATTAAAAAATGAAGTGATAGCTAATCCAAAGAAAATGTGAAATATAATATTACTTCCACTTTTTTTGCCTTTTTGGAGAGTGGAAGGAAGGGCAATTGGGGTTAAGTGATTTGCCCAAGATCACACAGCTAGTAAGTGTTAAGTGTCTAAGGCTGGATTTGAACTCAGGTCTTCCTGAAGTCAGGGGCAATGCACTATTAACTCCACCATCTAGCTGCACCTACTTCAACTCTTAAGAGAACAATAGAGAGTAGAAAATTTATTTAACTGAGAATTATATGTGAGTCCCAGTTCCAGCTCTGCCACTAATGAGCTATTTGACCTAGGAAAATCACTTTACCCCTCTCAGCTTTGATTTTCATCATCTATAAAATGGGGAAGTTGAATTGTATGATCTCCAAGGCCCCTTCCAGCCTTGAAACTCTGTGACTCTAGGCAGATAGCCTTCAAATGTATACCTCAGGTCTTGACCTCTTGCCTGAGCTCTGGTCCCAGTACCTTCCCCAGCGGTTTATAGATTGAAGTCATTATTCTTTAGACTGGCATTCTAGTCCCTCCAGAACTTGAACCTAGCCTATCTTTCCAACCTCATATCTGAATTATGAAACTTTACTTTCCTGGCATATTGGTCTGTTCACTGCCCTCCAAACATATACATCTCCATATCTGTGCTATTGCTGATGATGTCTTCCCTTCCTGGAATGGCCTCCCTACATCTCTTCCCATCCATTGTGATCTATCTGAAAACATCTTGACCATTCTAGCCCATGCTGATTTCTCTGTCCTTTTATTCTCCTTTAAAACATATTATTTGGACCCGTAAATTGTCTCTTAAACATATGCTACCTTATAATATCTTTTGTATTATTGTACTATACTGTGACTGAACTTTTTTATTGTTATTTATCTTTATATGTTACTTACCTCTATATGTTGTTTTACTGATTAGAGCCTAAGAACAATATGGTATAACCTTTGCAGCTCTCAATAGATTTATGTGGGATGAATGAATGGATTGATGGATGGGTTACATATAAATTAAAATATGAAAGAATAAACAAATTTTTTAAAATAGAATTATTTTACCATAAGAATTTTTTTGTTAAAAAATGACGTGGCATTCTGTTATCTGAAATCACTAACACATAATAGGTAAAATACAAACTGAATGGAGACATTGTTCCAGATAGAGATGTATAGTTTGGTGGGTGGTTTTGCAAGCATCTTGATCATCATCAAGATAACTCTCAGCAGCTGACTATAAATAATCTTCCATTTGAGCTATTGCTAATAAATTAGAGATGTTCCCTTCATTTTTATACTCTAAGGCAACATTTGCTAAACTATGTTTCACAGGATGTTAGTGTTCCATAACCTAAGAATGGTATATCCTGAGATAGTTTCTGACATGATTTTTCCCTCTAAATTCAAAAATATACCATGATGACTTTTTAGCAGGAAAATAGGCTTCATTTCCTCTGTTACTTTAAAACTTTCTCAATCTTTTTTCCCCAGAAGTAGTTCATGTCCTTAGATTAAATGAAAAAAAACTCTTTATGATTTCCAGTAATAAATAACTAGACCAAAAATATTCCATGGTCAAATTAATTTGGGAGGAATGTATGTAGAAAATTTTTTGTCTTTCTTTTCCTTCTGATTGGGTTCCTCTAGAGAAATGTTGCCTTGGTTTCTTGCTCTAGGCATGTTGACCATGACGGGTGACTTGGTTTGAGGCTCAGACTCTGTCCCTTACCATATGTGAAATTAGACATCAAACCTCATTTTTCTTGTATATAAAATGGGAGTGGTTATATTTTCACCACCTTTCTAGGTCACAGAGTTGTATAGTGAAGGTGCATTGTAAAGCAAAAATAATTTTAAATATAATTTATCATTTTTAGTCTTAAGGACAAATAATTCTCATTTCTGTTTCTTCTTATTTTTACATACCATAATTCAACTGTGGTTAAAACTTGTCTATTGGAAATGTGAATATTTAACTAGAAAGACAGACAGACAGACAGACAGGCTGACTGATAGATAGATGAGAGAGATCTTATATGTTACCTCTATATGTTGTTTCACTAATGTAATATATATGTGTGTGTGTATATTATATAGCTATAATCAATAAGCATTTATTAAGTGCCTACTACATTCCAGGCAATGAGATGGAAAAATAGAGAAAGGCAAAAGACAGTCTCTGCTCTTAAGAAGCCTACAGTCTAATATGAAAGACAACAAGAGAACAGTCAGGACACATTTGAAAAAATTAAATGAGGGAAGTTACCAGCCTTAAGGGAGATCAGCAAGAGCTTCTCACAGAAGAGGGAATTTTTGTAGGACTTGGAAGAAGCCCAGGAAACCAGGAAGCAGAGGTAGGGAGTGAGAGTAGTTGGGGCATAGGGGAATAGTCCATGAAAATGCTCAGAGACTGGAGATGGTCTGTATTGTTCCAGGAACAGCAAGGGGGCCAGTGTTGCTGGGTCACCAAGTATGTGAGGGCTGAGTAAGCTATGAGGAGACTGGAAAGGTAGGGCAAATTGTGAAGTGATTTCCATGCCAAGTAGATGGATTTTTATTTGATCACAGAGTTAATAGAAACTCAATGGAGTTTATTGAATGAGAGGGAGGACATGATTGGATCTGTGCATTAGGAAGATTAATTTGATAGCAGATGAATTAGAGTGGGGAAACACTTAAGGTAGGGAAACCAACCAGCTGACTATCGTTGGTGATCCTGGCTCCCTCCAGGTGTGAAGTGATGATGTTTTTTTGCCAGGGTTGTGTAAGTGTCAGAGGAGAAAAGTAGGCAAATGATAGAGAAATTATAAAGGTAAATTTTACAGAACTTGGAATAGCCTGAATATGAAGTATGAAAGACAGTGAAGAGTTGAGTTGATCTGAATGACTGAGTAGGAAGATGGTGGTGCCCCCAACTGCATAAGGGAAATTAGCTAACTTTCCTAAGGAAGACAATTTGGGGGGGGGGAAGATAAAAAGTTCAGTTTTTGGATATGTTAAGTATAATGTCTCTGTGACATTCATTTTTGAGATACCTAATAGGCAACTGGAGCTACAAGTCTGGAAGCTAGGAGAGAGGTCAGGGCTGGATAAGTAGATCTCAGAATCATCAACATAGGGTTTATCATTTAAACCATAGGATCTGATGAAATTAACAAGTTAAATAGCACAGAAGGAGAAGAGAAGAGGGTCTAGGACATCCCTCTAGGACACTCAGCAGTAATGATGTGGATAAAGATCCAGCAAAGGGGATTGAGAAGGAATGGTCAGACAGATAGAAGGACCAGAAGAGAATAGCATTACAGAAACATAGAAACAATAGAGTATCAAAGCTCATTATATATTAATGTGTTCCTAAAATGTCCTATACAAAGTGAACATTAATGTATTGAATTTTTCCTGTTGATTTTTGTTATTAACCCAAAGATATGTTCTCCAGGGAGGGGAAAAATTTGTCTTCATTGGGAAGTGCCTCATTGGTCATCTGTTCAAGCTCCTGTATGTGAAAAGAATGCTCACTACCCTCTCACTGAAGGATTACAAAGCACGAGAACTCTCTATGTCTCTAGACAATCCATTAATCTTTTAAGTAGCTCCAACCTTTAGGAAGTTGGTTCGCTCCTCCCTGCCACCCCCCCCCCAAAAAATCAAACCAAATATCAAAACAAGCTTCTTTTGTGGCTTCTCCTCAAGAATTCATGCTTAAGAATCCTAACATGCTCTTTATGGAGCATCTGACCTTTGTTAATGAACAACCTATAAACATTACCCCTGAAAAAAAATATTGAGTCATTCAATCTAATGTTCATGACCTTAACATTAAATAAACAATATGTGTACATATGTATATCTACATATGTGTGTGATAAAAAAAGAAATTCAATATATTTTCATGTCATTGGTTGTCTTTCTGACACATGGACCATATGTAAGTAAGCATCTATCACTGATTCAGTAGGACTCATTAACTGGGAAAGATACATGGTCATGTTTTTCCATAATTTTTAACCCTGCATTGATTCTGTACTAAACTCACGTATCCTTTCTCAATGTAGAATAAAGGAGCACTGTATCTTGAATTAAATGTATATGTGCATATGCATATATATATACAGATGTGTACATTATATATGAAATAAATTTGTTCCGGAGGACTCTGTAATCTATCTTCATTAGAATTTAAGAACACACTTCATCAAGTAGCCATTAAATGACTGCTTAGATAAATATTTTAGTTGTTAATTGGCTCTACAGGGGATCTTTGAATTTCACTATACTTCTGCCATTTCTTTGAAGGTTTGTTTTGGCTCCAGAAAAAAAAACCAACTACTAAGTATGCAAGACATACAGATTTGTAAATTGAGTGACATCAGATTAAATGTTTGAAGGAGAAAAAAAATGCTTCCTGAACTCTATGTTCAAGTAAATTGATCTGTACATTCAAAGGATCATTGATACTCTCTCTTTCAGCACTGCTGTTGGAATTCAACCACACCATTTTATGCATTATTAGCAACTATATTCTCAAAGCCCCATAATGAAAACTGAATTATGATAGGAACAAGAAGTAACTAATGCTTTACTCTTTTGGTTGTTAAGCGATAATCTATTTTGTGGAATCACAACCACCTAAATAAACCATCCAGAAGGATCTTACCTAAATGAAGTTAGTTTGGTAGAATCAGCTACTAGTTTTGAATTTGTCTGTGAATTGAGAGAAGCCACAGAGGTACCTTCCATTTACCTTTTAGAGATTTTTTTAAGAGTTCCTTTAACGTGAAAATAGTGTAAGTAATGAGAAACATACCTCCAAGCTTCACATAAGATAGGCAATCACGTTCCAAAGTCATACTTGTATTCAGTAATATCATTATTGTTATCATAAGTTGCAGTAGAAAACTGGATTTCCTCTCTATAAGTGACCACTTAATTAAAGTATGTATTGTTGTCCTGACCTGAGTTTCGCAGGCTTTAAAAGGGCGGGGGAGATATATCTCAATACATAGATCTATATATACATATATCTCCACATAGAGACATACTCTATACAGAGACATGCCTGCTGCTGTCAGTGGGCTGTGTGTTTTGGAGTCGATTAGGTGGTTCAGGGAATGGAGGTCAGGGCTTGAAGTTAGAGTTCAGTTTGAATCCAGCTTCAGACCCCTACTGGTTTTGTGAGCCTGGGCAAATCACTTAACCTCTGCTTGCCTCAGTAATCCCAGCTATAAAATGGACATAATAACAGCTCCTTAACACCCAGGGTCATCATGAGCATCAAATGAGAGAATAATTGTTAAGTGCTTGGCACATTGCCTAGAACATAGTAGTGCTATAGAAATGTCGGTTACTATTATTGTTGTGATTCTTAATTATTATTATTACTTCCTTTCCCACTCAGGCTAAGAGTGGAGATGAATTAGTGTTGATTTATACTTACTTTCTTCATTTGTTTTCTAGGATAATATAAGCTCCTTCAGGGGAGGGACTATTTTCTTGCTTTTTGTACCCTTAGCACCAATCTACTAGCACAACCTAACAGGTTTTAGCAGTTGCTTGTCTCTGTGTAGAGGCAGCTGTATCTTTACATGCATTGTTCAGGCATGTAACTCCAAAGTGAAAAGGAGGACCCAGAAAGAAAATATATATGCGTCAAAAATAACCTGTTCTGATTCCTGGAAGGGACGAAGGGAGGAGGGCTATAGAAAGGGTGAGGAGTTTGTTCAAAGCATGGTCTCCTGACAGAGGGTCAGCACCATCTTCAAGTGTACAAAACAGTGTATCTTAAATTTTATAGTAGTTTTTGTGGATAATTATATAATATGAAAAGATTTTTACCTGTAGATTATGAGAAAGAATAATTATTACATATAGTATAAAGATTACTCAGTTGTCAATAATAATATGCACTATAAGAAGGGAGAAAAAAAGCTTGAAGAAAATCCCTAAAGTCATTTTCAACGAGCATCTTCAACCTTACCCTCCATCAATCCTATTAACAAATATCAAAATAGAATAACAATTTGTATTTCATCTGTTTTCCTGTTCATCAGGATCAGTTCAGCTGTTATGCTTAATTGTCACTACATTATAATACCTAGATTTTTATCTTAATATACAATGCCCTCTTGCTCTAATATGTATTTCATAATTTACTCCACATTCATTTTCCTAATCACAGATTATTCCAAAATGACCTTGAATGAAGTTGTTTCTTCAATCAGAATATCCAAAAGTGTCATTTTAACTAGTTCTTTAAATTATTAGAGACCTTGATTGTCAGTAAACATTCCTTTCTGTAAACATTTGTTAAATATCTACAATATATAAAACACTGTACTGCTTGCTAGGGATAAAAAGATTAAAAATGACATAATTCTTGTCCCCCAAAGAGTTTACAGTCTAACTGAGCCCTAATGCCCTGAATCCCAAGGACACTGAATTGTGCTTAGGTTTATTCTTTTTGCCCATCGGAGTAATTGTGGTTGGTTATTTAAAAGCTGGCTGGCTCTAAGAGTTAATAATGAGAACAATTAAACCAGCCATTATCTTGGAGGGTGGGGAGAGAGATATAAGAAGATTCATTTTACTAATTTGCTGGCTACTACTGGTTTTTAGCCATTTCATAGATTCTGGTTGTGAAATATATTATGTGCCATGCATTATCATTATTCTTTCATTTTAAAAGTTATAGTAATTGTTAGTTTAAATATATGTGTGTGCCTTCATTGTTGGTGTTGCCTTAAGAAAGCATTTTCTTGAGTTTGAACTTTTTGATAATGAAGTGTTGGATTTGTGAAGTTCAAATGTACTTGGGAAATAAAAATTTAATTGAGTTTATTAATGTCCAAGAAAGTTCTTTTAAGGCATGAATCCATCCACTAAATATACATAAAAATAACCTTTTTAAAAAAGAATCTATTGCTGAACAGCTCAAGAGTTTCTAAATTATTTTTCAGAAGTACATGACTGCAGCTGGGCTTTATTGATGTATCACATGGCCTGTTTCCTTGAACTTTGGAATTCATGGTTTCAATGGTGTTCATCACCATTAGCCTTGTATTTTTTTTTTTTTGCTTTTTTTTTCTTGGAGGGGACAGGGCAGGGCAATTGGGGTTGTGACTTGCCCAGGGTCACACACCTAATTAGTGTTAAATGTCTGAGGCCACATTTGAACTCAGGTCCTCCTGACTCCAGGGCCAGTGCTCTATTCACTGTGCCACCTAGCTGCTCTAGCCTTGTATTTTTTAAAAACATTTTCTACTTACATGCCTTGGTTTTGCCTTGCAGACATTTATAGATTACTCTCCTTGCTAGAGAGGATTCTTTACCAAGAGAATAACCTCAGCCCTACCTGCATTCCCCAAGTAATGTTTTTAAATATATTAAATAAAATACATAGGATTGCCAAGGAAAACAATTTTATTGAAATATAGTTATCAAAAATAACATTTTTAAAAATGTTTCATGGACTCTGAGTTAGGAAACCCTGTCTTACCTTTTTTGTATTTGACCAATGGAATATTATGTATGGAAATGCACATCTGCCACCTTCCAGCAACAGCTACAGCTTCAATCTTCAATTAAAGAGAGACTTAAAAAAAAACTACCAGGTTCACTGGGACAGCTTAGCCATATGCATAATGACACAATCACCATTGATTCAAATACAGGTAATTAACAAGATAAGAGCAGTGCTTAGGCAAGATGCCCCCAGAAGCAAGTTGAGAATGACAGCTAATTATGACCAGTTAATTAGTGAGCAGTGAGTAGGTAGCGCCATCTATCATGAAGAGGGGGAAAAATAGGTAGCCAACCTTCCCAATATCAGTACAACTTTGACCACATGCTTTGCAAAATTCAAATAATATTTCAGTTCTCTTTTTTTTTACTTGGGGTTTTCTTCAGTTTTTTCTCAAATGAACCAGAGTGTGACCAGCCTCCTTAAAAAAGGGACATGTTTTTAATATGGTTTTTGCCAAAATGCTTTTCATCTGTTTTAAAATGTTCTCTTTATCTCATTCCCTAAAATCTTTCACTTCTGTGGTCATTTTTTCCTGGCATAGGAAGGCACTGGGTATGAGCAGGAGAATTCCTTTGCCAGTCTGGAGCTGCAGTCGTTGGTCCAGAGTAGGCATTGATTCATTATGTTAATTACCTGTCAGGAATGCTCAGAAACAGTGACATTCCAATGAACTTACAATTGTCCACGGGAATAAAGAAGACTAAGGGAGAATATAGACAAAGGAAACACACAAATCTCATTTTTCCCTAAAAAAACAAACCTCCTCCATCAAACCCATTATGACAAGAAATATTTATTAATTTCTTCCAAAATTATACCATCTTGGTTTGTTTGCTATAGAGAAATGAAATGGACCAAAGAAGAGAAACAAATCCATGAATAGCAACAAAGGACTTGGCTAATCAAAACTGTATAATCAACTCCATAATAATTAATAATTTGAGGCTGGAGGAGGGAATAACTGGTGTTTAATGCTATCTTTGGATAAAAAACTGTGACCTCAGGGTCACAATAGTGTCCAATAGTGGAATCACAGAAGTGCTATGGCACTTAGAACAATCCAATATCAACCCAGAAGCATCTCTTAGCTAATTTTTATGTAAAAGATTCTCTTGTTTTTTTTCTGACTTTTAAATACAACCTCAAGGATTCAGATTCCACAAAGTATTATTCTTATTTCTATTATTATTAGAAACCCAGAGAAATGTTGCTGATATAAGATGACTGCACTGTCCCTGTATTGTCTCCAGGTTGGCTGATCTTGATTTTAAATCTTAATTCAAGTTCAAAAACTTCAATAGTCATTTAACTCAAGGGCTCAGCACTAGCACTGGGCTAGCCTTCTGGTTGAGCAACAACTGGACTGAGGTTTGTGTGTTTTTCTTTGAGTGCTCTTTTTGGTTCTTTTTTTCAAATAAGTAAATTAAGATAAATACTATTTCACAGTGGCACTTTACCTACTTAATAAAAAGCCTGTTTTCAAGGATTTAAGCATTTTCAAATGAATTGTTCTAATTACTGAGGAGTCATACGTCCACAAAAGTCAGGCTGTGACAAGGTTTCTATTTTTAATTTTTTTAATCCTAATTAATATATGTATACTTGAAAGTAATAAAATTACATATTTTTTTAAAAATTCTATAAAGCATATTTCACTAATTTAGACTGGTCTTTTTTGCCCCAATTAGTATAAATGAGCTTTATTGTAATATTATTTTACATTTGAATATTATAATTACATTATTGTTTTACCTGTGATTTCATGGGTAGGTGTCACAGGTCTTGGCAGCTGTTTTATAAGGATATAATATCTTCTATCTTCATAAGTTTTAGTTGTGAATCATGTTTTCTTTGTAATTATTTAACCTTTAAATAATATTTGAGATCCTAATGATAAGTAGTTTAGAAGAAGTGCCATGAGGCTGGTTTTTATTGAAGGGGTTAGGGTGCCAATGAGCACTTCAGAATCAAGAGACGAGCTAATTTTAGCTTTACCGTCAACCTGCTACAAGGTTTAGGGTGACTTATCTTGCTTCTCAAGGCCCCAGTCTCCTCATCTATAAGAGAAAGCGGTTAAATGTGATATAACTGAGGTTTCTACAACTCTAACATTCTATGATTAGAAATAAAACTCAGAGCAGCATGACATTAAGGAATAATGCTTTATTCTTAAACCATAAACCCACATGTGACCTCTCTGACTCTCAGTTTCCTCAGGTGTAAACTCTACTCATATGGAATTATTGTGAAAAAAGATTTGTCAAATAGGAGATTCCCTAATATTTTTGCATCTCTCAAGAAGTTTTTCCTATAACCTAAGATATTTTACAGTGTGTATTTTTTTAAATTAAAGACACATTGTAAATAAATATATAAGTACATAATGTTGTAGGCATTTTTATTACATGTTTTACAGTTTAATTCCTCTGTTCTGCAGGCTGTATCTTTTCCTTAAGGGGCTTTTATTTCTGTTAATTAATCTCTTTCTAACAGTTTAACCACCCCATCTTTTAACAAAGTCCTATTAGGGAAGGGAAAAGGAAAGGAAAGAAATTACAGGTAATGAGTGAAATTTCCCTTTCCCTTAATGAAATACAAAATTAAGATTTGAAAAAGAGAGACTTTTACCCCCATACCTAGAACTTAAAGGGGGATCTAATCATTTAAATTTCTAAGGCATATGTTCTTCACTTTTTTTTCTGTCCTAGAGCCCTCTGGAAGTCTGGTGAAACCTATGGGCCCCTTCTCAGAGTAATGTTTTAAATGTGCAAAATAAAATACATGGAATTGCAAAGGAAAGCTATTCGTGTTGAAATACAGTTATCAAAGATTTTTGTTTAAAAAAAAACAAGCTCACATACTTCAGGTCAGGAATCCGTGTTCTAAAAGGATTAGTCTTTGTATTGGTATAATATTGATTTACCCTTAATACCATGTTTCCCTAAAAAAACAAACAAACCCATCACTGCTCCCATTCCCAAGACAGTGTCAAAGACATAGGGACCAGGGAGCCATATATGATAACTCTAGTTGTCCGTTCACTCTCTCTCCTCAAACTGTTGTAGTTATAATTAACTGTTGACTTGTCTCCTCATTAAAATGTAAGCTCCTTAATGGACGAGACTATTTCTCATTTTGTCTTTTTATGTCCTGGACCTAGCAGAGTGCCCCTCACTTAGCAGATGCTTAATAAATGTTTGTTAAATTAGACTTGGAAGAGGGGTGAGGAGGAAGGGAATGATGACCCTCTATGTTTCCTCTGAAAGCCAAAGGTCAGTGAGTACCAATCTGATTTATGCTCTGATGTATAGTATTACTAATACTGGCCATATTTTAAGGAGACCTGAAGCCTGTCACTTTTCTGGTTAAGAAAGAAGAATAAAATTAAAACCTTTTAATAGAGTTAGCATGCATTTTAAAGTTGATCAGATGCCTCTGGAACATTTGACAATCTATTTTGTTTCTCCACAATGCCTGGCACATAATAGGCACTTAATAAATGGATACTGACTTAACTAGAATAATGTAGTTTCATTGGGCTGCCCCTCTGCTTGGCCTCTAGCATTCCAATCTCCTTTCCTCTATATTATTTTCTCTGCCCCGTTCTGTAGTCTATTTCTTTTCATCCTCTTGTATAAATAACTTCCAAAAGAATCCAGCCAGACTCAGTGATACTAGTTGTGCTTCCCCTATTTGTCAAAGCTATATATAATCATCCCTTGAGAGACCCTCCAAGATTAGTGGATAAGTAGACATTATCGTGGTGTAGTCCCTGCTTTTTGTCAAGGAAGGCTGCCCTCTCCACGGAAGCAGAGAGCAAGTCTTCTGACTGAGCCATAACCATTGCCTTATTCATCACCCAAGGTCCAAGCACCAGTTTCTGTCTGAGTATGGGAAACATCTATAACCATCAAAAAACTGGTGACCAGACCTAACTTTTGGAGAAATTAGAATGATTATATAAATCTTACGGTTAAACTTGTCTCTAACATTTCTCTTGGAGAGAGTTTAGAAAACTGAATGTCATTGAGAAAATGCTAGAGCTTCATGGGGGAAAGAGAACTGTTTTCTATGTGTTGGAGCTTTTAATAATTTACACACACATTGTTGACTAAAGCTTAATGAAAAAAACTGAAGAAGGAATATCAGGTATATTAATTTCCTTAAACCGTACTTGTATTTTGGAATTGTGCTCAGCTCCAACTTATTTTTCATGTTTTTTGGTTCTATCTCTGTGTATCTTAACTAAGAAAACTGGTTTAAGTAGTCATTAAGTTCTTCATCTTTCAGCAAGAGGGTTCTGTGTATAATTACTGAGAAAAGAATGAAAATAATCTGTTCTGTGGTCTTCACAAATTGATATGGAGAGTTGCATTGCATTTATAGCCATTTGTGTGGCAGTTCAGCCAATGATTCATTCTTTTCTGTGTGGGTCATAAGGAAGTTAGGTTTCACACATGTAAATGTTATTAAATTTCATAATGTGAATTCATATTTTAAAAATCTATGTGTATCAAACCTAGAAATACATCCATATTGCACTAAAATAGCCATCTATTAGTGTGTTCAAGTAGGTATAGATTCATTTTTAAATCACATCAATTTCAATCACATCAATTATGTTGCAACAAAGATTGTAAATATTCATAAAATTTCATACCAAGAATGTTCTGAGTTGCTCTGACAATCTGTTATGTTTTCAGTGATATTTGAGTCCCATCACATGTGTTTTTATAAGTTTAAAAAACACTGTCATCTGCTACAAAAGAGTTTTTAAAATGAATTTCTAGTTTTATTAGAAATATTCAGATAGCAAGGTTACTGCTGTGATGCTTCAAGTGTGACACTGCCTACAGAAAATGCAGCTTAATGAGGCAAACTCAATACTCCGGACAATAGCACTGTGGGGGAAATGATGGAGCTGTTTATGCACTACAGCTTTAACCTATAACTAGTTTTCATTTTTCATCTTTACAATTTCCATTTCCTCCTTCTGCTCAAATAAATTAAGTTACAATGAATGGATCCTCCTGCACATGTGACTCTTCTGTGAGCTCCTCTAAGGAAATCATTGGTTTGTTAATGAGCCTTTTATTAATGTTTATTTCTTCTTTATTTTCTCTCTCTCTTTTTTTAGTCTCGACCTATTCCTTCCCACCTTACTTCAGCAGTGGCAGAGAGTATCTTGGCTTCAGCCTGTGAGAGTGAGAGCAGAAATGCTGCCAAGCGGATGCGTCTGGACAGACAGCAGGTACCTAGGTGTTTGGGGATCCACCATATTCCTAAGTGTAGTACGCTGGAGTGAGTCTTTTGTGTAATACAGAAGAATGAATCATTTTTAACATGTTTAATGGGGAAACAACTCACAATGAAGTTTTGAAAAAACAAGAAAATGTTTTCTATCTTTCCTAAATAAGCCAAGGTTTCAGAAGGTATATGGGTTACAGATAAAGATCAAATAGTAGCTATGGTCAACAGTAAAAGAAAAACGATATAAAAAAGTAAATATTTTTTCTATCTCTTTGATACTATTTCCAGGACTGATTGTTCAAGCAAAAGTGTGTGTGTGTGTGTGTGTGTGTGCCCTGATATTAATTGATAGTGCAGAGATGGGGAACTTTAGGCCCTTGGTTTCATTTCATCTGTCCTAAGGGAAAAATAAAAAAAAGTTAGGATTATTCATTTATGCCTATAGTTGTAAAAATACAACACAGACTAAAAAAGTGTTTACTGGCATTAAGGTAAAAATAAAATAGAAAATGAGGATATTAGTCCATGAAAGACCATTTTTCTGTATAAATGTCCCTCAATTTGTGTTGCTTTCTTTCCTGTGGGTTTATATATTTGTGCATTTGTGGTCTCTGTGAGTCTATGACCATCTCCATTTGTGTGTATAGGTCTGTGTATAAGGATCTATGTGTTAATTACACTGATTTTCTTGCAGCTTCCCTTTGTTGATTCCTCTCTTTTTTATATTCATTTTTAAAAATTTTCCTACTTCCCATCTCCTCTTGACTAGCAATAAGATAGAATGAAAGTGTATTTTAATTATCAAGTAGAATTTAATATTCCCTGCCCTTAAGTTAAAAGGCATATCAGTGGAACTGATGATACAAATGATACTATTCTTTCAAAAAGAAACAAATTAAACTGATTTATAATGATATGGCCCCAATTGTTTTTCTCCCTTACCCCCCATGACTAAATGAACCTTAGCAAAAAAATAGATTTCTCACCCCTGCTGTAGGAAATGTGTTAAAAGTGTATTAAAATCAGTAATTCATGCTCAGCAAATACAATTCTGTGGGCTAACTAGGACAAAGACCTTAGCCATAGTCTCGGGAATAAAAGAGTTGATAAATAACAACTTATACTTTGACTAATTATTCATTTCTATCATTAGTCTTTAGCATTTATTTATTGTTGTCATTCAGTCCTTTCCGTTTATTCTGAGTCCTCATGATCTCATTTGGAGTTTTCTTAGCAAAGATACTGGAGTGGTTTACCATTTCCTTCTCCAGATCATTTTACAGATTAGGAAACTGAGGCAAACAGGATTAAGTGACTTGCCCAGGGTCACACAGCTAAGACGCATCTGAGGCTGGATTTGAAGTCATGATTCCAGGCCAGGCGCTCTATCCATTCTACATTAAACTTGTAAATTAAAATAAAATTATAATGTTATCATGCTACATTATTTAAATTAATTTCCCTAGACACAAGGTTTCTCTTAACAAAACCAGCCTTGCAGGAGGTTTGTGCTCCTCGGGATTAGATCTGGGATGTTTCTGGAAGCTTAAGGAGGAGGAGGTCACAGTGCTGTCACAGCTACAGGGCTCTCAAGTTGAAGCTGGAGTCTAGTTGTGTGAGGGCTACCATCTCACTGATGTGATCCCCTTGTTTAGACACAGCCCTGCCTTCTCCCCAGCAGCATTACATCGCCTTTCTGTAATTAGGTGGGGAGCCATCCTTGAGAGATGATAAAACAGGAGGGGATTGGCACACCATCCTGAGGTATGGCAAGGTGTTCCAAGGTCGGAAGCATTCCCGACACCTGTTGTGACGTCTGATAACAAAATATCCAACAAGAGGGCCTTCTTGGAATATAACCTCTTCGATAATGGAGGCTTTATTGTACGTGCTATAAACAGTGAAATTCTTCCAGGCAATGAACTAGGACAAGTATGTGAAAAAGCTCGCTATAAGAAAATACTTGTGAATTTCCACCAGTGCCTAATGTTCTCCTGGGAAAGAGCAACTTAGAAGGAAGGACTTAGCTCCATGCTTAGAGTCAAAGAAATATTAACACGTGGGAATGCTTCAAGTCTTAACAACATGGGTTTCATGTTCACAATCTTCTCCAGAGTTTCCTACAATATCCCTCTGGGCAAAAGGGAGAGATATGGCATAGGTGAGGGTATAATCAGTTAGACTTAGAAATTATTTAATGATTACACCCCAAGGGTGCTGATTAATAGATGAATGAAGAAGTAATGCTATAGAAGAAAGAGCACTGGAAATGAAGGTGGAAAGCTTGTGTTCAAAGTACCTGGCAAAGCAAATATCTGTGTGAAATGTGTTGTTCAGTCATAGTTCAGTCGTGTCCAACTCTTTGTGACTCCACTTGGGGTTTTCTCAGCAAAGATATTGGAATGGTTTTCCATTTCCTTCTCCAGCTCATTGTACAGATGAGGAAACTGAGGCAAACAGGGTTAAGTGACTTGCCCAGGGTCACACAGCTAGTTAGTATGTATGGCTGTATTTGAACTCAGGTTTTCCTGACTCCATGTCAGGTACTCTTTCCACTGCACCAGTTAGCTGCCCTTGTGTGAAATTATATGTAGGCTATTTTACCAATGAGTTTCAGTTTTCTCATCTGTAAAATGTGCTCTGGAGGAATGTTGTCTCTAGTGGAGGGACACAGAGATCTGTCCTTATCAAGTTTAGAGATAACTGCAAAGTTTGGAGGGATATAGTATTCCAATTTAAAGTTTCTTACACCTGAAGAAAATCTGTTATATTTTTGCTATACTTCTTTCTAAAGAAAAATAGGAACACAGACTTAGAACAGGAAGGAACTGTACAAACCAGTGTCTGAGATCCCCGTTTAGCAAATGAGAAAACTGAAGGGGCTAAGTGACTTCCTTAGTACAGTGCCTGACAAATAGTAGGCACTTAATAAATGTGTATTGACTGACTCACTAACTGAGTTGTTCAATGTCACAGAGGTGATCCACATAGACAGGGGCAGAAGCAGCATTAGAACTCAAGTCCTCTGACTCCAAATTGTTCTTTTCATTGCACTAGTTAATACATTTGATAATAGAACTGGAACTTGGCAGTTTCTTGATCTCAAATTGAATAAGATGGAATCTAGTACTGATATACCTAAAGTCTTCCACTCACACTTTAAAAAAATGTAAATATCAGTGAGGACTTAGGATCATTGGTAGCTTGAAAGAGAGAGCAGTTTTCAGGTAAATGATGAGGTGAGAAGCCAGAAGGCAGAGAGTTAAGAAAGGAAATGACGGCCTAAATTATAGATGACTTTCTTCTTCAATTATTTGTAAGACTTTCATATGCAAAAGAAATTAGAGTTCCGCAAATATCAGAATTTCAGAGTTAAAAGGTGCCTCAGCATCCATTTAGTCTAACCTATACTTGAATGTAAATAAAATTTACTGTACTATAAAATACTTGAAGAGGGAAAAGAAACCTTTTTTTTTGAAGACTTCCAAATTTGTCTCTAAAAATTTAGGCTTAATGCCTTTGCCAGCTCTTTTGCAGACATTGTGAAATTAATTAATTAAAAAATCTAAAGAGATTTGCAATCTGCACCTGAATGTTATCATTCAAAATACTAAATAACTTCTTCTGTTCTTTATTCTAACACAACTCTCTCTTAAGAAAGAGTCCTGTGACAAAGGCAAGAAGCTAGTACAGTAGCAGATGCAAATGGCCAAAACTTGAAGAAATGAGCTTTTTTTCTCTTTCCCAAAATGTCTAAGTATGACAGCTTAAGAGGCTTTATAAATTTATAAATTGCTCTCTTTTAGAAGCACTGGTTTTTCTTAGATTTCAGTTCTAATATTTGATGCATCTATGAGTTTTTGCTTGTACCCATAGAATTTTCATTTTGATTTGGAAAATTGACTCTATTTTCTATGTTGTCACTGCATAAATATGAACAGTGATGTGTTTGAAGTTTGTGTATATCAAAGCAGCTTCATACAGCTAAATTTTTTCTCTCACCATTATTATTAAGTAGCCACTTACTTGATACTCAGTGATTTCAGTGCTTTTCCTTATGGTTTCAGTAGAAAAAATATGTAAGGTAAGATCTGCACAGGTGATTGCTGATATTATTTTTTCCTCTTTTTCTGCATTTTTCAGATAGCATCTCTGCTTATTGAAAATGATTTTTTGCTTTATTCTCTTTATTGGCATGCCCAGATTTGAAAGCATAAAAAATTATATGCTTTAAAAAAAATTTTCTCCATTATTTTATTGGGAAAATGATGATCTATTAGGGATATAATGAAAAGTAAGCAGAAGGTCCATTGTAATGACAGCAGCCTGAGCTGTAAGAAGGACCCAAAGCTCCCCCTCAATTCCCTTTCAGTTTGGCAGAGACTAAGTGTCCTGGGAAAGTGACGTGTTTTACCCCAGGAAGCTATTTTATTTCAGTGGAAGATTTTAAACAGAACCTTTGACATCCTCTCATGTTAGAAAGTTTGTCATCTAATGTCAGCAAGGGAAAAATTCAAACACTGAAAAACTGAGGCATCTTCTCTATAGATTGCTGTCAGAGAAGTGAATTGCTAAAACTTTTTTAAAATTACTTGGAAATTTGCACATGAACATATTCCCAAGGTCTGCACATAATCAGACAGCTAGAACCTATCAAATTTAAGAAACAATTATACTAAGTTATACTAAGAAACAGTTAAATACTTCCTACCTGTTGGGTTTTTAATAATTCTCAAGAGTAAACATCATCTCTGGAATCTTACTTTTGTTCTTTGTGTCAAGTGACAAGGAATGGATTAAGAAGAGTTGAGCAGAGTAAATGGGAGGTAAAAAAATCACTGATGAATGCAAGAGAAATAGTTCATGAAGATTTTATGAGCATAAATACTTCTTTGAAAAAGGACCATTGGTCATGACAGAAGCTTTTATTCAGATTTCTAATATGCATATGTGTGTGTGCACAGTTTGTTGTTCAACTGTTTCAGTTATGCCCGACTCTTCATGACCCCATTTGGGGTTTTCTTGGCAAAGTTACTAGAGAGGTTTGCCATTTCCTTCTTCAGTTCATTTTAAAGATGAGGAAACTGAGACAAACAGGGTTAAATGATTTGCCCAGGGTCACACAACTAGGAAGTGTCTGTAACACTAATGAAATTTGAAGATCCCCTTGTATTGCTGAGCTGATAGGTACTTAGCACCTAGTTCAAATCAAGCCTCTGTTAAAGAAACAGAAGGTATGAACCTGTGTTGCTGATGTAACAGGAAGGGGCTGAACAGAGAGAAGCAATACTGTACATAAGGAAAAATCCCAGCTGGGAAAGTCAGAACTGCTTGGGATGAGCTTCGTGGAGACAGAACAGCTGCTACCAGAGACAGAGAGAGAGAGGGGGG
>CM053594.1:193821792-193856561 GCA_028646575.1 Pseudocheirus occidentalis
ACATGTTTTAAGTGCTTAGAATGTACCAGGCTCTGAGACTGGCATTGTAGATGAAAAGAAAATAACAACAAGAACAACAAAATGGTTGCTCCCCCAAAGAGTGAGATCTTAGGAGAAGAAATTTGTACTATGCTCTTGTCATAAAGCAAGATATTGATTGACTAAAATCTGTTTATACCAATCGTCTGTCATTAGTTCAAAAGAAAAAAATAATCCTGTCCAAGTGCTTTAAAAGTAACTAAATGATACATTGTAAAACCTGCAGATTAGGCTGGTTTTAGGATAGATAAGGTAATCTAGGCCGGTGTCAAGGTAGCACTATAGGAGCGCAAAGAAATAGAACCATATGGTTTCTGCCCTCAAATAGTCTATTATCAATGAGATAAAGGAGAATGTAACATGTCTAACAATACATGGAATCAAATATAACATGTCCCATGACTGTTCTTGAGGAATTCCACTTTTAAAGCCATTTATAACATGGGTCCGTCCCACCTTTCCAGTCTTCTTACACTGACTCCTCTCCATGTCCTCTGTGATCCAATGACACTGTCCTACTTTTCCTTGCTCAAGACATGCCATCTCTTGACTGCAGGCATTTTCAGTGGTTGTTGCCATGCTTGGAACCCTCTCCCTCCTTACCTCAACCCCCCTGCAGAGGTAATGAGACCAATCAGAAGGTCAATGCAAGATTGATGTGATCCTCAACCAACTTCAAGGCTGGCTGTTGCCTCTAGGATAAAATATAAATTCTTCTGCTTGACTTTTACAGCCCCATACAACCTGGTCCCAGTCTATCTTTCTAGATAGTTAATCATAGCTTTTCTCCCTTCCTTTAAGATGCAGCTCAGGCAACATTTTCTGTATGAATCCTTTCTTGATCTCTCCCAACTCTTGGCACTGTCCTTCCCGTAGTATCTTTCGTTGAATTAGTTTGTGTGCATTGGTATATATTCAATGTACATTAATGCAGCATGTGTTTCTATGTGCTTGTGTTCCCTAACAAATGTCAGTTATTTGGGAGTAGGCATTATTCCGTTCTCTGTACTTGACCCCAGCACTTGGCATGAGCACTTAAAAATTACTTGTTGAAGACTGACTGGCTGATGTTCTGTGCAAAAATTTATAAAAGGAGAAACAAGACCTGGTAACCAATTGTCTATGGCAAGATGAAAGGAAATGGTGATGAAGCTTTAAGTCCTGTCAATTAGGATGATTGTGGAAGAATTTGCAAAAACTGGGAACTCAGGAGGGAGAAGCAATTCTTGGAGAATTATAGTGAGTTTAGTTTTATTTACACTAAGTTTGAGGTGACACCAGAGTTGTTGGTCAGTTGTTTTTCAGTTGGGTCCAACTCTTTGTGACCCTATTTGGGGTTTTCTTGGCAAAGATGCTGGTTTACCATTTCCTTCTCCAGCCCATTTTACAGATGAGAATCACAGGCAAACAGGGTTAAATGACTTGACCAAGGTTACACAGCTAGTAAGTGTTTTAGGCCATATTTGAACTCAGGAAGACGAATCTTCCTGACTCCAAGTCCAGCCCTCTATCCACGGCACCATCTAGCTGCCCCTAGAAGATGCCCTTAAAAGATGAGAGACTAAAACTCACGAGATGGCTTGGAGCTAGAGATTTGGATTTGGAGTTGTCTGTATAGAAGTGACACTTGATAAACTGGACTCTTCTCCTCAATGCACAGTTAAAAGACAACTCTACAAGTCTCAGGATGGAAGGAGATATCTACATTCAGAGAAAGATCTAGAAAGAACAGAGTTTAAATGGAGACTGAAGCAATCTACATGCTATCATTATTTTCCACATTGGGTTTTGTTTATTTTTTCCTATTGTTCACTCCATTGGTTAAAACCCTTCTATACAACCAGACTAATGTCCAATGTGAAAGTCTTCGCAGATCCTATACTTGATTGCATGCCACCATGGGTGGTGGGGGAGAGAGGGGAGAAAATCTGAAACTCAAGGGATTGTGGAACTGAATCTTGTAAACTAAAAGTAAATAAACAAATCAATTAAAAAAAAGAAGTGACAGTTGAAATCACAAGAGTACATATGGAGGAAGAGAATATAGAAAGAGAAAAGCAGAGGGATAAGGACAGAATTATGAAAAATATCCATACTCAGGGGTCATAAAGAGACAAAGAAATGATCAGAGGAGAGAGACAGAAAGAGAGAGAAAGAGAGAGAAAGAGAGAGAGAGAGAGAGAGACAGAGAGAGAGACAGAGAGAGAGAGAGAGACAGAGACAGGGAGAGAGAGGGAGGGAGGGAGAGAAAGAAAGAGAGAGAGAGAGAGAGAGAGAGAGAGAGAGAGAGAGAGAGAGAGAGAGAGAGAGAGAGAGAGAGAGCGCACCAGGATAATGCAGTATAACAAAAAAGATCAAAGGGAAGAATTTCATAGGAAGATTTGAACAGTGTTGTCAGAGGTTACAAATGGGTCAAGGAGAATCAGAACCAAGAAAAGGCAATTATTCTGTCATTTTTATACAGCAATATAAACATAAAATTTGACTGCACTTAAAACAAAAAACTATCTAAAGCAATAATATGAATTTCATCCTCATAAGGCACAGACAAATTTCATCTGAAAAGTTACCAGGTGTAATTTAAAGGTAAATTTAATTTCATATTGTGCCTGATAGCTCTTCTGATCGATTTATATATAACAGATTATTAGTATTTCATCATAGGCTTCCTAAGTAAATCTTTTCCCTTCAATTTATTAAAGACAAAAATGTCAAATAAGAAAATGAAGCAGTCTGTTTGCATATGCTAAAACAACTTTGGAAGACGGCTCGTGCATCTAATTAAAAGAGTTGTTTCAAAATGCTCACTGAGGTTTAAAAATTTGACTCAGAAAGTTTGAATATTAAATTTACATCGGAATATATTGTTTTCAATCTAGGAAATATATATTTCAAGTTTAACAAAATACTATCCAGTTTTGTTTTATTGTATTTTTTTACCTTGGGTTTTTAACACATTTCAAAAGTATGACTACATTCTTCTCTACTACAGACGACTTTGCTTTCCTCTTGAATTGCTTACTGATTGACTAGTCAATTCAGATAGCCAGTGTTCGTCACAATAATATGGAACCTATTCTGCTATTTACAAATGACCTGCTCTTGATGAAGGCAATTTTCATATCCTATTGCTGAGTCTTGGCCATGTCCAACGATGAATAATTTACTGTCTCTCACCAGTCCCACCATATGAACCTGGTCTTGGTTTTCAAGACTGGGATAGAAGTGCTTTGGTGCCATCTGTTTTGGAGATGAATGGATTCCTTCTCATGCTCTTTGGTTGCAAACTTACTTAAATTCTTAGTCCCTAGTTACTGTTTTTATCTTGATGCATAGTGCTGAAAACAGAGTTGACATTCAATAGATACCTATGAATACTTGTTGATTTAATATAATTTCAAGTTACATGCTACGTCAGTTATCTAGAATTTCTTTATCATGACTATTCCCTCCACTGATACAAATTGCACTCCTATATAAATTGACATTTGGTCTTTAAGATATTTTGGACCCTCTTCTTTTTCCCCTTCCCTTTCTGTCTACCAAAATAATTGTAGAGCACAAATCTGACCAGGTCACTCCACTGTTTAAGAAGCGTTAGCAGCAAATTCATCTGTTTGACATTTGAGGCCCTACATCATTACATTTCCATTTAATTTTCTAGGCTGATGATGTCTGTCATACATGCTAGGGCTGAGTAGCCATTTTTTAAAACCATAACTAAGTAAGCAGGCATCATCACAGTATGGACTTCCACTAAGAAAGCAGGCTATATGACTATGAGTCCCAGCTCCAACTGTCATCTCAATGCAGATGATTCCAAGGCTACCTCTTTTGTGAGCTCCAGACCTTTAATTTCAGCTTCCATTTCCATTTGGATGATAGGGTATAAAACATATTCTAAACCTATAAAAAAATTTGACTTTAGGTAAAGACCCCAAAAGATAAAGCCATTAGTGAAGAGCATAAGTAGGAATGCATTTAACTCCAAAAGGGGCAGTAGTAAAGCATTTTGATTAGTAGGATAGAAGTTATACAATTTTTTAAAAAAGGAATATAACAATTATGACCATACTGAGTGCAGTTTTCCACAGTGAGTTCAAATACATTTTATTCCTCCGTGGTTGACTGTGGAAAATATTTCTACCTGTTGGCCATCCATGGCTCTGTCACTTAGTCTCAGACAAAACTGGACATTAAAAAATGTGAATAGCAAAAAAAAAGCACTGAATATGTAAAAAATGTTTTATTTTTAAAAATCATGTAAATAAATTGTTTTTTAGGTCCTCTTTATTCTGATACCACCCTACCCTTTTTCTAGCCTTATTTCAGATACCTCCCCTGCACACTTTCTACTTTCCTGACTCCATGTCTTTATTCACTGCCAGTCCCCAGGCCTGTCAGGCCCATCTTCCGTATTTCTTTCCCTCTATTTCCATCTCAAAAATTCCAATTCGTACTTTGAGACTTTGCTCACTATTTCCTCTTTTCCCCTAATCCTCCCAGTTAAGAATGATTTCTTTCTTCTGTAGATGTTACATATGTCATTATTATATGATACTTTGTGTTATAATTATTTGTATATATGTCAACTTCTCCCAATAATAGCAATTTTACAATTTACAATCTGCTTTCTTCACAATAGCTCCATGAGACTGGTAGCTCAAGTTTTATCTCCATTTTTATACTTATGGGGAAACTGAGATCAAGAAAGGTTAAGTGGGTTGCTTAGCTAGTAAGAGGTAGAGTCAAGATCTGAATGTAGCTTTTTTGAACCTACTCTGCCATGACATGTCTCCTAATAGGTTGTAGACTCCAAAATGGCAGGGACTATTTTTTTTTAAACTCATTCAGCCTTTCTGATTAGGACAGTGCTCTGCACAGAGAAGGTAATTAACAAATGTTTATTGAAATGGCATTGTGGCATATGTCACTGAATTCAAATAAAATTCAGATATCATCTGGAAAGTATCATTTCATGGATGAGGGAACTGAGGCATGGAGAGGTAAAAGGGACTATCTAAGTTTACACAGCTAGTTAATGGTAGAACCCAGTCCAGAGCCTGGCTGTACCAGTTCCTAGTTGCTTAGTCTTTCAACTTTTGTTCTTACCCTGAGTTCTCAGAATTCAGATTGCTTCTTTTATTAGGATAGAAGAAAGGTAGTAACTTCTTAGGCTAGCACGAAAAATTAAAATTTTATTTTCAGACAATAATTTTAAGGGAAACTTCGACCTCTCATCTGTATTCTGTTATAGTGTATATTCTCTAATGATATCTACCATTTTGTTTAGGCATTATTTCTTATATTTTTAGGAACTGCAGTGCAATCACAGTCGTGATAAACTTAGAAGCCAAAAGATTGATAATGTAAATGAAACAGATTTAGAATGATATAAACGTGGAAGAGAGAGGTCTTGAATGTTTAGAACTAAGTTAAAAGTTTTAAAATTTACTAGAAATAACCTTTATGTAATAAAGGCCATCCTTTCACTTTATAAGCTAAAGATCTGAAAACTTATTAATTCATATACTTTCAAAAACATTAAAACAGCTTAAATGAGGAAATCATAATTTTGCTGGTACTCTAAAACATGAATTTTAATAATTAAAATTATATTTTGAAAACTATACTATGAAAAAGTGAGCTATACTTTTTTTTACCTTAGAAAGCACAACATCGCTAAAATAATTTATAAATAATTTCATTCATATAAAAAACTAATAGATCATTTTAGATACTCTGAATGATTGTTGTCTATACTCCCATACCTAGGTTTATGCATGGGCAACACAATACTACTGCAGTTTCCCGAAATAAATGAGACCTGAAACTAATGAGAAATTTAGCATTCTCTGTGTATATTTTTAAAATTTGGTCAACAGTGATTCCTAATTAATTAAAATTATGTCTCAGTTAATTCAGTTTAGCAAAACTTGTATACCAGATGGCTTTTTTAATGGAGCAGGATATATTAACCCCAATACCAAAACTGAGAAAAAGTCATTAACCCTAGAAATTATTAGATACACACTGTAATACACATATGCTCAAACTTTTCCCCTGGCCACTCCCTCTACCCCCAAATAAAAGCTTAATATTTAAAAAGAATACATATATTTATGGAATGCTCAGAGTTTAAGTAATTACAAAGCTCCATTTCACATTAAAGAATAGTTTTATCATAATAATAAGCTTTGGGACCACTACAATAGTTAATAATCACTTCACATCAGTTAACTGCCCCATAAAAACCTGGCCTAGAAGATTTCTATCTATGAAATTTTTAGTTTGTTGAGAAGCATCAAATGGTGTATTAGATAGAACACTGGGCTTGCCATTAGGAAGACCTTGGTCCAAATCTACCCTTAGACATTTACTAGTAAGGCATGTTACTAAACTGCTGTCTGCCTCAGTTTCCTCAATTGTAAAATTGGGATAATAATACCGATATACATCTCAGAATTATTGCAATGATTAAATACAATAACATTTGCAACAGTACCTGGTAAATAGTAAGAACTTAATAAATCCTTCCTTCCTTCCTTCTAAACAAAAGTGTGAAACATCAACAAATGAAAATATATATACTATTTAAGGCTAATTCTTCAATAAAAATACTACTCTCCTTCTACCACCCCTAACTTTTTTACCCATAAAAGTTTTCTAACTACTAACCTAATTCTGGATAGAAAAATAAAATACATATGAATGAATACATATGAATGTCCAGACCTATGATTTCATCAATGTAGGGAATACCAGTTGTCTTTTTACACTAATTGAGATACACCAAACTGTAATTGTAAAGGGTTTTCAGGTTAAACAAAAGCCACAATAAAACCGCTAATACATATTAGGGGCCAGACTTGAAACTAGATCATCCCAATTCTGAGACCAGGTTTCTATCTGCTGTATCATCCCATCTCTCTATAAACCTAGTTCTGAGCTTCTTCAATTTTCTTTTCCTTCCAGTTTGAACCACTCAGGTTTGGGAAGAAAACACATAGGAAAACATAGCTTCCTGGATCTATGAGAGTTACCATTGCCTCATAGACTCTCAAAGCAGAAACTAATCTTAGATGTTAACTAGTCCAATCTGTCACAACTTACTAGGAATCCTTTCCAAAACATCATGAAGACTGGTTAGTCAGCTCTGCTTGAAGACCTCCAGTGACAGGGACATTGTCACCTCTCAAGGTACAATCACTGTTGACAGTTTCCACCCATTGTTCCTAATTTTGATTTATTGGACCAAACAAAACAAACTTAATTCCTCTTTTATATAACAGCCCATCAAATACTTCAATATGGAAAACCTATTCCCTCAAATGTGCCCCTTTCCAAGAATTCCCTTTTCTAAGCCAAACGGCCACAATTCCTTCAAATAGTCTTTTTATGTCATATTTTTCAGTGCTCTCACTATTCCGCCTACACGCCTCTAGATGCATATCAGTTTGACAATGGTCTTACTTAATAATGTAATACCCAGAAATGAACATAAAACTCCACATGTAGTCTGACAAGGGCAGGGTTTGGTAGGACTACTAGTTTTCTTATCCTGGGCACTATGCTTATATTGAAAAAAAAATCTATGTTTTTATCAATATTTTAAATTTCTGTGTCCCACTGTTGATGCACATTGAGTTTTTGGTATGCTGAAATTCCTATGGTTGTTTCATATGAATTATTTCCTAGTCAGATCTCCTCCTTGTCCAGTTGATTTTTTGAACCTAAAGTATAGGATTTTACATTTGTTTCTATGATATTTATCTTATTAGACCTGGCACATTGTTCAATCTAACTATTGACATAATTATGTAATTACATAATCTAATTCTGTAATCCAAAAGGTTATCTATCCTTTCTATCTTGAATTCATCAGTAATTTATGTCTTAATTCAAGTTACTTATGAAAATGTCGAAAAGAATAAGGTCAAGAATCAAGCAGTAGGAAAAATACTCAACTAGAATAAAGTAAAATGTGTTTGAATCTTGGCTCCAACGTCTACTAGATATGCAATCATGGACAAGTCACTTAACTTTATTGAGCTTTAATTTTTTTCATCTACAATATTACTACCACACTCTTTGTATTAGCTACCTTGTAGGACTGTTCAAGAAAATAACTTTGTATACCTTAAAATGCTATATAGGCATACATGATTAATATTATCACATGAGGTAAGATGTCTCATTGAAAATCTGCCAGTATAGGCTGGGTGACCACTTTTGGAAGCTACTGTAAAGGCAATTCATGCTTCAGTTATTGATTGGACTGGATGACCATTTGTACCTTCAAATTTTGATTCTGTGATCTCTAGGCAGACTAGAAAGCTTATGAAGAAGAGAATGTTCATATTTCAAGGATTATTCCTATTTTTCACTAAAATTTCTAGAACCAAATATTTTTCATTTTATCTCCACAAATAAAAAATAAGCAAAAAGATTTTTTTCAGCAAAAATTTTTACTAAATTCCAGATAAATGGCATATATTTAGTCTATCACATATATCTCCTTTATCCCAAAGAAATAAACTCTTATGCAAATTCTTATGATTTCATTCTTTTTCTATTCTCAACTATTAATTGTGTAGTAAACATAAGGAAAGAAGAGAAAAAGAAAATATCCTTGGAAATAACTAAAGACACTAAAATGTAACCTCGGTCCCTAACTCTCAGAGTGGTAAGCCCAATAGTTACAACTGAATGAACTTTGGAAGATGACAGATTTTGAATACCTTAACCACTAACAACGAATTTTCCCAGAAGCAAAAGCCTCAATAGGTATAAATGCATGTATATCTCACAGGTGTAATCTAAGTTTGAGAGAAGTGAAGTAGAATCTTTAGAAAAGAGAAAAGATTTGTTCATTTACTAGTTGTTCAAAGTTTTTTTCCAATTACTTAAAATGCTAATACAGTGGAATCCTATTATAATGTCAATGTCAGGAGACAAGGAGAATAATTGGCTTATAGACTGATTTATAATGAAAGATATACTCTACTTACTCTAAAGAGGGGCATGGATTGAACTACAATATAATAAAATACGTACCATAACAAACTATTTTGCAAAGGGGTATAACTGAAAGGACCAACTAGCCTTTAGAATTTTTATTTTTCCTCAATTTTGTAAAATTTCACATCTTTCTGATTAATGAAATTATTAGTTGAAATAATTATTATTAACATTTTCCCATTAGTTACTATTAGTTGGCAAACATGGCAAGACATCCACAAACTTAAACATTCCAAAAGACCAACTTCTTACACAGTTCACACACAATACACAAACCAGGTCTTTCTTTTCATTCTTGTGGGAGGCAGGCTTCAAATAACTTAGGACAGGACCAGTGTTTTTGATGTCAAAACTGTTGTTCAATTTGCTATCTGTAATATTGGAGTAGGCAGTGCATTGGTCAAGATTTTAAAAAGCATTCTCCCTATATTCTTCGTATGTCTCAGCCCTTTCACTTCCACCAAAGTTCTTCTTTAAAGGCTCATTCTCTGGGTGCTCTGCTATATCTCTTGACCAACCAGGCTCACCTGTGAAGCAGAAATTAGGCACCATACAATCCTATGCTAAATAGAAGTCAGGCCTCAGCTCAGGGTTGATTCACTTTCCCCGCTTGCTTTTGTCTTCATACAGGTGGAAGAACTTTACTAACTGAGACCATTTCAATCGGAATGTCTTTGGTGGCAATCAAAAATGGTTTCAAGATACGAAACAGGTGCTCCCACATGATTCAGTGAACAAGATGAGGAGCAAAGTCATTCCTAATGGCACCTGTATATGATGGAGTCCAGGATCCCAGGTTTCTGATGAAAAGTACTGTCAAGTCCTGGAGTGAGCACAATTCGATTTGGTTTGTAGTTCTTGAAGGAGCTTTTGAAGTGGCAGGGTTTTATTTCTTCAGGGTCGAGTAAAAGTTTTATAGGCTGTTATAATATTAATGAATCTGGAGTCAAATCTGCCTCTGCATTAATTATGATATTCCCAGAAAATTAATTATAAATTAGTCAAACCAAGACAATTAGGGAAGTTGTGGAAATTTTAAAATCTATTTTAGTTCATGCCTTTTTATATTATTGTGAATGTAAACAATAAATGAAGGCTGTTTGAGACCTCACCAAACACCAAACGTACACACACACAAACACACATTTTTGTTGTTGATTGTTTCAGTTGTGTCTGACTCTTCGTGACCCCATTTGGGGTTTTCTTGGAAAAGATAGGGATCTGCCATTTCCTTGTCTGGCTCATTTTATAGATGAAGAAACTGAGGCAAACAAGGTTAAGTGACTTGCTTAGGGTCACACAGCTAGTAAGTGTATGAGACTGGATTTAAACTCAGGAAGAGGAGTCTTCCTGATTTCAAGCCCACTGTGCCACCTAAACTATATAATTAGATATAATATTTATATACTTATATTAGTAATAATTTAGTAATCATACTAATAATATATACTATTATATATAAATAGCTGCTGTATATAATTTTCTGGGAACATCCTATCTATAGCTATCTGTCTATCTATATCTATATCTCTCTACCAGTCTGCTTACTCTAGCCCCATCCTGAGCCAGGGGGGACTTTCTAAAAGCTGACTTAAGCACTGAGTTGATGAGACTTTGTGTTGTTCTGTTAGAGCTTCTCTGCACATGGGGAGAAGCATTTGTTGATGTTTTCTCTTCCTCCTAATGTTGTCACTTAAATCCTTGTAATTAAGCACACTGGAGGTGGCGTGCAGTCAGAAAAATAGAACCACTTGTCTCACAAATCAAACATAAAATATGCCACCCCATTTCCAATGAAGTTGGAAAAAAGTCTGTTATTTAAGCAGTAGTCAAATCATTTTAAAATTCTTTTCTTCTACCTTATGAACCACACATACCAGTTGCCTTGAACCAACAATACTATTTGCACATAGAGCTGGCATATGCCTTAAGATAACCCTAAAAATAAATACTGTCATATAGCAGAGTGCATGTAACTAGTCATGAGGAACCTAAATAAAAACCAAGCTGCTGCTTCCTATTCCCCTTGTCTTCCCTGCACCCTCACTGGACTTTGTGCTTATGGACATTTTCAGTAAATTACATGTAAACTAGTCAAACCAAGGCAATTTGAGAGGCCACACAAATATCAATGTATGTACCATGAATACTTATTGTACTCCCATGAATGTAAATGATAAAGAAATCGAGTATGAGAGATCTCATGGGACGACTGAAATGCAGGCTGCAATAGTGTTTGTTACAGCTTGGAGCTTGACTTTTTCTTACAGTGAAGGCAGAAAGGAGGAGGGGCTAATCACAAGGAGAAAGTGCTGAAATTATGAAGTATGTTTGAAGTTGATGAATATTTTTCAGTGCAAAAATTTCTGAGGTTTTAGCAAAGGTATGTGATAAACCAGTTCAGTTGGCTAGTTTTTGTCTTGTTTCTGGAGACCAAGAGATTCTCTTTTCTAGCAGTGGGTGAGGAATAAAGGGGATCATTGGTATAAACACAAATAGTAAATGTCATTTCTTTCTCCTATTCTTTCCCTGACCCAGGAGGAAAACAAACCAAGAACTATGTGTATTGTACTTTAATTTTACTGTGAGGAAAATACTAGCACCATAAACCAGTAACAAAACCTGCTATAAACACTGGGCACTGGGTGGCAATATTTAGTTTTATGGCCAAAAATCCCAAATCAGTAGGAAGGCAATTCTTCACAAAACAAACGAGGTGTGGAGGCAGGGGAAGGTACTCAGGTTTCTTGACTTTCACTTTGGGAGCTCTGAGATGGCTGGGGTTGCCCAGCTACCATTATGTGACAGGTGAGAGGAGTAATCCTGCTTTAGGAGCTTTTCAAAGCCAATATCTCCTTATCAGGGATTCTGGTTACACATCAAATCATGTGCTGCCTTTTCCAATTTATGAAAGAGGCACAGTGTAAAAATAGTTTTCAAATATGACCTTTAACAAAACAAACTCTTTGAAAATCAAGTTGTTTTTTTTTTTTCCTGAGTCTGTGAACGTCTCTTGCCTCCAGGTGGTGGTGTTGGATATGCTGATACATCTCCTCATTGCTCCTGATGGCTGGATGACAAGGCTCCGAGAGGAGGCAAAGCAGGGAGGTGCTTGTCCTTTCATGCTGTCTAGTTCTCTACGGACATGACCATGCTCCAAATCACAGCTAGAACAGGGGAAATCTTTTGAAACCTGAACAGCCCTTTCTAACTCAAGTTTCAAAAAGCAGTTTTTGCTTTTCTCTCATTGTGGAGTTCTCTGTGCATATATATATATTTAGGATCACAGATTTGTTTTAAAAATAAATTTACTTACTTTACATGCATTTATAATCTCCCAATATCCCCCCTCCAAAACAAAAATCAAACAAAAAATCCTCATTATAAAAATGCTAAGTCTAACAAAACAGATTCCCACTTTGATCATGTCCAAAAATGTATGTCTCTCTCTGCATTTTAATTTCATCACTTTTCTAGAAGGAGGTGAATGGTGTGTTTCACCTTCAGTCTTCCTCACTTGGGGTTTATCATTGTGTTTAGAATAACAGGTTTCAAGGAAGCCTCCTTGAAGGCAATTTAAACCAGACGTTTAAAATTTTTTGTTGGCAGTCTGGTGAAATCTGTGGGACCCTTTTCCAGAATATTGTTATTATTATTATTATTATTATTTTTGCTTTTTGGAGGGCAATTGGGATTAAGTGACTTGCCCAAAGTCACACGGTTAGGAAATGTGTCAAGTGTCTGAAGCTGGATTTGAACTCAGGTCGTCCTGATTCCAGGGCCGGTGCTCTATTCACTGTGCCACCTAGCTGCCCCAGAATATTATTTTCAAATGCATAAAATAAGATGCATAGGATTATAAAGGAAACCAACTGAATTGAAATAGTTGTCAAATAATTTTAAAAAATGAGTTTATAGGCTCCAGGTTAAGGATCTCTGATCTATGCCAACCCTCACATTACAGAGATGAGGAAAATGAGTCCTGGAGCAGGTAAACTATTTTTCAGTCATAGGTCATATCCAGTTCAGAAATGGAACCCATGTCCTCTGCCTCCAAAACCATGTCTCTTTCTAGTTCACCGCATTTGTAGCTGGCATGGGATGTTAGTAAAGGATACTCCAATCTGCTGATTCCAAGAGTGTCTCTTAAGGAAGATCTTGCTGATGAGTCAGCAAACATGATCATTAAGTTTCAGTGATGAAGGGCCGAAGTAGAAAAGGCAGAAGGCCTTTTGTTTTTGTATTATTTTTTTCATTGAATCATACCATTTGGAATTCTTTCTGGGATTAACAATATCAGCCCTCCCCATGCAAGTCACTTCAGACCACCTTGCCTGTCTGTATCTCGAATCCTACCAGAAATAACACTGTTGGCTCTTCTAGCTGCAGGCTTCTTTGACACTGCACCTTATTTCCTTATGCTGTCATTTTCATTCCTAGTTAAAGTGAAGTGAGTTTTGCTATACGTGATGGGTAGTAAAGCTCTAAAAGCATTTGAGACACCTCATGGAGAAAAGAGGTCTAAGGTGAATTGAGCCTAGTCCTCCCACCACCATAGCCACATCATTCACATTTTAATTATAATTTCTTGTTATTGAATATTACAGTTCATTTTTGAGGGTTCTATTGCTTTTGATAGTAGTAGTGACATTTACCCACCTGTATTTAGTCATATCTATCAGAAGAACATAATTAAATTGATAAGGAGCTATCTTAAAGTTAGGTACAGACCTTGGGTTTTAACATATTCATGCAGGAGCACATTTAACTTCAATGCATGCTACCCTTACTGAAATCAATAGTTAGAACATGAACATAAACAAAGTCTTAATTATACAGGCTTAAGGAGAGTCATGTAGTATAACATCATGGAACCTACTGCATATGTATTAATAGATCAGATTTCAGGAAACTAATGCTGATTTTTAGATAATTATTTAAAAGTCTGACTATCTCCCTAAACCCCAAATGGGGTCATGAAGAATCAGACAAGACTGAACAGCAACCAAAACTTGTTACTCTCTAACTCTTCAACACAGACTCAATTTTCTACAAATTTGTCCTAGAGTGTGACTCATTACAGCGGTCAATTGTCTAATTCACAATTTATACCTACACAGCTTTCCTCTGTCCCAAGCTCCAGCTTCATATCCCAACTATATACTGAGTATCTTCAAAGAGAAAGCCTGTCATTACTTCAAACTCGATGTGCCAAGGTTGAACCCAGCACTCCACAACTAACATGCTCCCCCTTCCAGAATTCCCAGTTTCTGTCAACAATGTCATCAATATATTTCTGTTGTCTTCTAACAGTCCTTTATCTGCTAAAGCATAGTCCTGTTAATGCTTCCTTTCCAATGTTCCTTTCCACCACCAATGTCCACTACTCTACTTTGTCCAGTTTTTGTTACTGCTAATAGTGCTGCTATAAACTTTTTTATGTATATAGAAACTTCTCTGTTTTGTTGCACTTAACTTTACTGTGCTTTGTGGATATTACATTTTTTAAATTACAAATTTAAGGTTTTTGGTAACCCTGTTTCTATCAGTGTCATTTCCCCAACAGTATGTGCTCACGTTGTGTCTTTGTGCCACGTTTCAGTAATTCTCTCAATATTACAAACTTTTATTAAATCTATTATGATGTTCTGTGGAACAGTGATTTATGATTTACTATTGTAATTGTTTTGGGGATCTGTGAACTACACCCATAAAGAGGCAAACTTCATCAATAAATGTTGTGTGGGTTCTGACTGTTCCACCAATCAACAGTAGTTCATATCTCTCTCTCTCTCTCGCTCTCCTCAGGCCTCCCTAATCTCTGAGACACAAAAATATTGAAATTAGGCCAACTAATAGGCCAACAATGGCCTCTAAGTGTTCAAGTGAAAGGAAGACTTATTCAATAAGACAAACTTCATTGTTGCCTTATTTTAAGAAATGTCAGGGCTGCCCCAACCTTCAGCAATCACCACCCTGATCACTCGGCAGCCATCAACATTGTGGCAAGACCTCCTACCAGCAAAAAGATTATGACTCATTGAAGGCTTGGATGATGGGTAGCTTCTTATAACAATAAAACATTTTTAAAAATTAATGTACACAGCTCTGCCAAGGCAGTTGTTGCTGCTGTCAGAAGGAGTATCTGACATGGAAGTAACTGCTGAGGCTCCATTAACAGCTGTGTGTTTCTGGTGCACTGTGAGTGCTAGTAACTTAGCCTAAAGTATCTTTTTTCCTCCAGTTTTGTGCATAGCAAAATGGCAAATATCGAGAAGTTCTCTTTTCATGTGCCAAGTTTAGAATAACTTGTTGAGGTTCTACAGAATGGACTTAAAAATAATTTTGCTGATGTCCAGGTCTCTGTAGTTGATTGCCCTGATCTGACTAAGTAACCATATACATATCCTGTTAAAGGAATCTATGGAAAAATCTACAATTGCAGAAGTAGGTGGGGTTCCTTACCTCTTACCTCTGGTGAACCAAAAAAAAGGTTTATGATATGAATATTGTTGCAAAGGAAATTGAACTCCCTGGGGCTTTCATTCTTGGAGCAGGAACAGTCCCATTTCAGACTCTTGAGACTGTCCAGACTAAAAGTGATCACAAGTCTGCTGTGAATGGAAGGTGTTTTGCCCAGATTGACTCTGTTGATGGAGGGTGCCTGCTACAGAAATATAGTAAGAAGTACAATGACTTTGAATTTGTGTTATTGGCTAGCCTCTCTGCCAGTGAAGCCCAGGCTGGCAAGGTTATTGGAGCCAAAGGAAGAACTGGAAAGCATAATTTTATGGCTTATATGAGAGAAACTCTTAGAAAACAACACACACATATAAATATATACATATATGCATACACACATACATAGGTATATATATGCATGTATGTGTATACATGTATATATACATACACATACATATACGTGTGTGTGTGTGTGTGTGTGTGTGTATAATATAATTTACAAGAGAGGCCCAAGCAAGTCTCTCAAACTATTTTCTATTCAAAGTTCATAACCAGCAGGTCCTATGTTTACTGTGAATCTAGGTGTGTTTGTTTTCATTTAGAAAGCAGTTTACACCCTATGAGCATATTTGCCCCCCCCAAAGGAAGAAAACAAACCAGAAATTTGAAATGTTAACAACTTATTTTACAGATGTAAATATTGCCAGACTAAATTGATGAGCTTCACAAATAATTTTAATTTAATTCAACAAGCATTTCTTAAGCATTTTCTTTTGTGTCAGGCTCTGAGCTAGTCTCTGAGAATACAAAGACATAAAGCAGTCCCTGCCCTCTAAAAATATGGTATTCTATCCAGTAGGATAAAACAGAATGATTGGTTTTTAATGGCTACAGTTGTGATCTGCTGCATTTCTTCCAAAATCTGAGATTAACCAAGAATTACTTTCTCTGATTTAACAAATTATTCAGCAATATCCAGCTATAGCCTCTAATATGATAATTGGTACATAGTAGATAATTCAAAATACTTTGTAATTGGTTTGTCTGTTTTTATAATCCTTAAGATGTCTAATGCTTATGATTATACATTTTTGAATAGGATCATTAATCATCTACATTTGAAACAAAATTAATAAAGTATTTTACATTTAAAAAATTAAGGTACATATTTTTTAAAGATATAATACTATCACACACTTAATAGACTATGGTAATCGTATAAATATAACTTACACACACTGGAAAACCAAAAACTTGTGACTTGCTTTACTGAAGTGGTTTGGAATCAAACCTGTAAAACCTCCAAAGTATAGCAAAATCTCTGGGTTAGAGAATGTAGAGATCTTAGTCACTTTGTCAGCTTAATTCCCAACTGCTCTGCATGATGGTTGAACCAGTTCACAGTTCCACCAATGGAGTATTAGTGTGCCTCTGTTTTCATAATAATACAATTAACTGTTGAATATTCTCATCTTTTGACATTTTTGCCAATCTGTTGGATGTCAGTCATAAACTGAAGACAGTAGGGATACAAACTGAGTTTTTACTCATTGCATTTATTCATTTTCATTGTATTTTATAACAAGAACCTAAATATGAATGCAGTTAATTTATCTATATAGAATAAATATCAACTCATTGGGCATTAAAGATAACATGAGTATTAAGAGAGAAATTAGCATTAGCTTAAAAGTTACAACTGTGTGATTTCTTGCAGTTTCTTTTTCCTTGTCCATCACTTTGCCCCATACTGTTGAAGAAAAGGGGGCCACTAAACATAATAGATGTTTAATAACTGCAAGCTGAATGAATCACTGTTTGAATGCATGTACTGAGACATTAAAATATCTACATCTTTCAGGATTTAGTTTATAAGAATTACTTCATCTTAATATAGTAGCAGGAAATTAGTTAATGATTCATATTTTTCCTATGATGTTATCTATTTTAAAGATGCTTTTCAATGAAGGCTCTTTTTAACTGAGAAGAGACAGTATTGCTAACTTTGTCCTTTGACAAGAAAGAACACCAAGACCATGACTAGTGAGGTAAACTATCCCATGATATAAATGGAAAGATCAAAGATTATTGCTCACTTAGACTAGCACTACAAGATGTGCACATTGTGAGACAGCACAGGATGGTAGAGCCAGATGGACAAGTCAGGACGCTGCAGTGGGCACTGACGTTTTCTCTGCTACTGCTTCTGGTAGACCAAATTGTGACTTGGTAAGAACACATCAATCTCATACAGGGGGACTGGTCTACAGTAAATCCAAGCTCGGGTGAAAAATGACATTTATGAACTATTATTCTGCCTTCAGATCCTTCAGCTTCTCCATTAATTAGCCATCAAATGTTTTAGTGAATGTTTGGCAAAGTTATTCGTATTTCCAGAGGCAGAACAGTGAGCCAACCAGCTATCATTAGTCCTAACCGTGTACTTCCTAAGCTTCCAGTTAATAATGAATAACATAACTCTGATTCAGAGGCAGCGAGGTGGTAGAGTGACAAGAGTTCTAGTCCTGGAGTCAAAAAGACTTGAATTTAAATTCAGCTTTAGAAACTATTTTTGTGACCATGTTTTGTAACCCTGTATCAGTGCTAGCTAGTATTACTATTATTATACTAGCAACTCTTTACAGACATAGTTTTCCAGTCCTGCTAGGAGAAAAACCAGTCAAAGAAGACTGACTTTTGTTTCTGACTCATTTATTCTGGGCACTCAGGGTGGCCAGAGCATTGTCCAATGGTCAGATCACTGGGACAAGAGGCGCAAGATCCAGCTCCTTTTCAAGATCCCACTAATAGCATTGCCATACATATTTAGATAACTTATTTAGCCCCTCTGCCAAGTGTTACTACATGAAGAATGTGTGCAACTGCATCTGCCACACACAATGACTGTGAAAGTTTTGAATTAATCATTTATAGTATTTTGAGATCCATAAGCCAAGATGCTATATAAACAGGAAATATCAAAATAAAATTTTAAAAAATAGCCAGTGCTAATGAACCGTATAGAAGGCTAATCAGCAAGTAATCAGCCCATTTTGAGATGGTCTCTTTCTTGTTATCTAGTTCTCTATGCCTGATCTACTAAACTGCCTTTTAAGGACTGTGTTTTTCAAGATTCTCACTGCCAAGCATTTTTTTTTCATTTTTATATATTCCCCATAAAACATGATTTTAACCTTAGTTTGGAGATTCCTAATCCTTTTTTCCCCCTGACTAAAATATAGTTGCTGAAACTTAACAAAAAATATGCCCAACCCTTTGGTTGGTAGCTGGGTTTTCTTTCTTCCTTGGGTTTGCCCCTGCTAACAGATAGTACAATAGCTCAGCTCGGGCTGCAGAGACACTTGGGGGTAAGAAATCACTGAGAAAGAGGGTCCCTTATGCTATTTGAGTCAAGCAAGGATAAAGGAGTCAAGCAGCTCATAAGAAATCACATAAAAGCTTGGAATTTTAAAAAGAAAGCTAACCCAACTGATCAGAGCTTTAAAACAAGAGCTATATTTGGTTTCAGTCTTGACTGTCATTGCTTCTTCTTATATTCTTGGTTATGTTACACAAGAGGTTAATGATACACGAGAGGTAGTGTGATATAATGGTTAGTGGATGGTGGTGGAGATAGTATTCAGACTTAGGTCTTTTTGAGTCTAGTCTCTTTCAAGTGTATCTTGTTGCATTTCCAAAAAAAAATGAATAAAAACATTTGGTTAATTCAGTAAATCTTTGCGCATTTAAATATGTAAGCTAATCATAACAACAGAAACATGGTTATAAAACTTGGTTTTGTTTCTTGAGGCAAAGTAGTTTGGCAAAACAAAGGTTTTTGATGCAAGAAACTTTTGATTGCACACTTTTCTCCACTTTGACTTGATGTAGCATGAAATATAGTCTAAAAGAGGTACATAATGAGTTTTTACCAAATAGGTTTAATATTAGAAATACTAAAAAGACTTTATAGCATGACTCTTCATCTTCAACTACTTAGCCCAACATATTGAATCAGTTGCCACATCTTACAATTTTCATCTCTATGATATATATGTCTTATACACCCTCTTCTCCCTGTTTACACAGTCACCGTTCTAGTTCTGGCTCAAATTTCTTGTTGCCTGGATTATTGCAATAACTTCATAATTAACATCTGTCTCAAATCTGTTCCCACTTCCATCTATCCTCCAGTTTTTCCCCTTGCTCAACTCCATCCCAGGCAATTCTGGTATCTGCCTTGGCATAATAATCAAATCCATATTATTGTTGTTTCTGGAAAGAAATATAAATCAATTACCCTGTAGATCAACTCACTCTCCATGTGGTTCTCCAGAGCAGAATTCCCTTCTCTGGCCACCATTTTCCAGTCTGTCTCTATTAGAATCTGTCCCTCGAGTTCTTGAGAGCAGTGACTTTCAATTTTTTTTTTATTTATATCCCTGGCACTTAACAAAATGCTTAGAATATAATAAGTGCTTAGTAAGTACTTGTTCAAATATTCATTAATTTAAGAGAATATTTAGTCCTGGTCATGTTATCAAATAACACAAAATTTTTTAATTTTAAAATACTAAATATTTATTATTTAATATTGATAATAATAAAATAAAAATATTTAATAACACAAATAACACAAAAATTAATCATATTTTAATGGACATCATATTATTCATTACTGATATGAGAATCATTCCTGGATCAGCTGTCTCTATATGAGATTACCAACTTCCTAGGGTAAAAATAATAATCTAAGCTAAAATAATAAAAATGAGAAAAATCAGTGTTGCGTAATTAAAACAATCCCAAATTGAACAACTATGCAAATTATGGATGATTGACAATGGGATACTAGTAATAGGAAGAAGTGACATAAAACAGTTATGATAATTTCATATAGAAGTTTAACTGGCATAAATTAATTGCTGTAACAAGAGGACCAGAAGAGTCTAAAAAGTGCTTAGTAAATAAGTAAGTGTGACATTTAGCCAAGAAATGAAGAGATGTGGCAGCCAATGGTGCCGCCAGCTTAGTATATAAACATGTTTGTAAACTCTTATGAAGCAGCATGGTGCAACATTATGAGCATTTGTCTCATAAAACTGGAGCAGTGGATGGTAAGACTAGTTTAAATAAAACTGAGAAGAAAGCTTAGAAAAAGACCAAATAAGCAAAATCATTCAGAGGACACTTAAGTAGGAAACTGGGAGGATGGTGACAATTTTTTTTAAATAGAAAAACGTGCAAAGAACAAAATATATATACACACAACTTTTACCTTTGAGGTTCATGGTGACCATTTCAAGTGTATGTATGTAGAAGCCATAAATGACAACAAAGGGAGCAAAGAGCAGAAGTTCAGCTGGGCTGAGCTAAGTGCACAGAGGAGATCCATGCAGGAAATGACTGCATTTTGAGGATGTTGTAGTATCACTTCACAAGGTATCAAAAGACACTAAAATTGTTGGGGGTGGGGGCAGAAACCTTTCATATGGAAAAAGAATGTGTATGAGAATATGCATAACTGTTGACTTATATATATCTATTTCCCTGTCTACGTAAATTTTTTCTGGGAGTAATACACACATGCATGTTCTTCTATCCCCCATGCTAAACAAAACAAAAACAAACAAAAAAAGAAATCCCACTCACTTGATCTCCCATTTCCATTAGCTATCATAGTAAATTTCTCATTTTCTCTTAGCTAAATTCCTTGAAAAGACTGTAAACAATTCATGTCTCCACTTACTTTCCTCTCACTCCTTTTCTAACTCTTTGTAGTTTCATTTTGACTTTATCATTCAACCAAAATTACTCTCTTCAAAGTTATCAATGAGGATACTGTGAAGTATGAAAAAGCAACACAGTAAGTGATGCCATCAAAGAAACATATTATTGAAAAAGAATGCTACCTAAAATGGTCATGTGTGCATCATGCTACCAGCATATTTGTCATCATCCTGATCCTGTAACCTCTTCTCCTGAATTGTTGACTCTGTCCCAGCAATACTCAGTTCTTATAGATAAGCTTTGGCCTCATCTTGCTTAGAATCATGGCTCTGTATCACTTTCTGGCCATCTCCATCTCCACCTCCTTCACAGTTCTCCTTTAAGTGTTTTGTTGTCCCATTAGAATATAAACTCCTTGAGAGCAAGGACTGTCTTGTTTGATTAAATTTATGTGCTTAGAGTTTACTACTCTGGCACATAATAAGTGCTTGGTAAATTATCTATCTGTCTGTCCACCTACCTACCAGCCAATAGAAGATAAGAATAGGAGATAACTGGTGGAAAGTCACTGTGTCCTAGGGATATCTTTGTGATATCTGTTAAGAGAAAGCAAGGAAGGCCTGAACTATCACATGTTTTTTTGAGACAAACTTATGTGAAGGAATGGATAAGAATTACACTGGAGAGGTAGGCAGAGATGATTTGCAGTATGCTTCACTGGAGAGAGCATTCACTTGAATTCACAAATCCTTTCGAGTTACTGAGTTGAGTTGAAAGTGGGAGGGGAGTTGGCAAGCACAATAGGTTATTTTTTGAAGTACATGCTTGTTCAGAGCTTCACATGGCTGTGATTTTGTTAGCACGGGAACTCCTTCATCTATATGAATTGCAATACTTCCACAACTTAGTAAATGATCTTCATAATTTTCTGTGGCAGAAAAAATTATTATCCTGCCACCTATCTGGTGATATAAACCTCTACACTTAGCTAGACTGATACTCAGCTAAAAGACACACTCTGGGCTGGGATTTGGAGTCTTTCTGCCTTGACAGGATTTCATAAAATTTGTTCTTCATAGATATAGCCTTTAACAGCGTCACCTCCATAATGGAACAGCAAAGGGAGCGGGACTGTAGTAGACGTGAAATCTATACAACCTTTAAATTCTCCAATCAGAAAAGCTTCTCGTTAAATACTTCAAAGTCTCTCATTCACATCCCTGCTCTTCTTATGGTGGCAAATTTTTTCATTCCCCTCAAGGGTCTGACTGGCGAGTTTCCATGTCATAAAGACAAAATTCTTTTTGAATTCTACTGCTTTCCTTTTTTTAGGATGGAAATAAAATGCACTGCCAATCCTCTGACAATATCCATGCAATGAAAAACACAACCATAATACATACAGCAGCCATCAGAAATAAAGTCTCAAGAAAACAGAAAATTACTTTTATTTACTTTTGCTCCAGAGATATAGGATAGGAGATATATGACAATAGTTAACAGAAATGGTTGAATCAAGAGAGAGTTGTTTTTTTTTAAATTGTCATAACATGTGGGCATGTTTGTAGGCAGCAGAGGAAGTTTAATGATGATAAAGGGGCAATCTGCTGAGGGTAGCCTGGAAGGCAAAAGAATGAGGGGGCATACAAAGCAGCTTGATTTGGCAAGAAGGGACCTCTTCATAAAAAGCTCTGAATGAAGATAAGGAGGGAGAAAGGGGGAACTCTTGGCAAAAGACCTCACTTTTTTATGATTAATATAAAAGGCAAAATTCCAATCCAGGTTTTTCCTGACTCTGGGACCAGTGCTGCTACCACTTTACCAAAGTAAACATTTACTCTTTTGCTTTATCTCAGAAGTGAACATGCACAACAACAGATGAAGTTACCATCACAAACCTCTGCTCTCTTTCCTGTTGCCTGAACCAGCCTTCAGAGAAGAACTGAGAAATGGCAAATTCCAGACGGCATTTTTAAAGGCAGTGTTGAGGCTGCAATTCTATCTTTCCATACAAAGAACCAGGATCCACTCTTTTGTTTAGATATGGTGGCCCTAGATCCACCTATAATTTCTTTGCCCTTGAAGCATAAACCAATTTCCTGCAAAATGGTTTTCCAATGTTCCTAATTTATTTAAGCATTTATACTCTATGCCTACATTATAAAATTATGACTGATTTCAACAGTAGGCTTCTTATAGTAGTTTCTATTTTAGTTCTCACCTTTGGTTTTTTTTTTGCATGACAAGTCCATATAATTCCAAATATTGTGGGATAGAACAGACACAATGTCAAAATGCTCAAATTATTTTCTAATAATCCACAAATCACAATAAATTGTCTCTCTCTCTCTCTCTCACACACACACACACACACACATTTTATTTTATTATCTATGCCAATGTGTGAATTTATATGCATGATTATTGTTTGGTCATATAAATTCTCTTCTTAAAGTAGCAGAGAGAGGTAAAAAAGAGAATAGAGCAGAAGAAAACAGAATATTAACCTAGTAGAAACACAGACTACATGGGACACCCAGCTCACAGCATCTGGATTTTTTTTGTTAAAACCGTTTAAGACATCTCACCAAGAAACAACACCTCGGTTACTTGGTAACCGCTTTCGGTGAATGGTGCTGTAAACTCTCTGGAGAGGGAGATAATTATTAATGACCTTAAATTTTTAAAAAGTGACTATTTTAAAATCAAACACAAAACTAATACCATATAGAATGGTAGCCTCTCCTAAGGAGCAACATATAAGCAACTCTATTAATATTCACAAGTGTTGCATTAGAGGGGATCTTTTTTTCCCCCTAGAGCAAGCAGTGGGCACTCTTCTCAAGCTGCTCTATTCAGTTTGCTGCTGCTATGACAACTCTCCAGAGGCAAATGTCAGGTCAGCTCCAGGCATATATGTCTAGGACATAATTGCTTTGTCAGAGACCTAATAGCCACCTACGTTCACTCTCTGGAACTGCTGAAAGCTTCAGTGCCCAAGTAACTAAGTGATGTAATGTTCTTTAGCCACCCTTTCCGCAATGTGCCCCATTCTATAACACCTAATTTATAGTTTTATTCTATTTGGCCACAGACTTAGATGCTTCTGCACGTGTGCTGAAAAGTTAACAAGGGCACCATTCATAAAGCATTCATTTTGCAGTTTGGTCTCCAGTAGGTTTAGATATTGCCATTCTTATGGTATAGGAAAAACTCAGATCATCTCTGTTTACAAACTAAAAGCCTTGTTGTTATTTCCTTTTTTCCTTAAAAAATGTCCTGGTCACTAAGCAACATTTGACTCAAGTTGATGAGAATTTATTAAGGGAGTCCTCTTATAAAACTAGAGCTGCATTCATTCTTGCTGAAGAGGGATATGCAAAGAAGTTGGAAGACAAGGTTTTTGCCCTTGAGATCTTATGATTTTAAAAGGAAAATAATATATTTAAAAATACTCAGGGAACAAATTCAGTACAATATAGCCTATACTAAAGTGCACAGGTTCAGGGATGAGGGATCTAGAGAAGGCAGGAGAGATCATTTATTCACCGAGTATGGTGTTGACTATATAACCAAAGAGAACTTTGAACTTGAAGTCACCAGATATGAATCCATGTTCTGGTGCCATCACTTACTAGCTTTGGGGACCCTGTGCGAATCACGTCATGCCTCTTGGCTGTAGTTTCCTCATTTGTAAAATGAATGACAGAGTCAGATAGACTAGATGACCTCTAAGGTCTGGCCTGCATTAACCTTGTACATGATTTCTGGGAATGAGAACAGGGAGAGGTTTCATGACGAAGGTGGACCTTGAGCTAGGTCTTCAAAGATTGTATGACCAGAGAAGAAGATCAATCAATCAATTAATTTTTCAAAAAACATTTATTAATCACTTACTATCTTCCAGGCACAGAACTTAAATGTTGGGTTTGCAAAGAAAAGTTAAAAAAAATAGTTCCTGTGTTCAGTCAGTTCACATTAGAATGGGGTAGATAACATGTAGCTAAGTAGGTACATATAGGATCTACACAGAGCAGATAGGAGAAGGTCATTCAAGTGGAGGGAAATGCATGAATAAAGTCATGGAGGAGGGAGTAAGCTTAGTGAATATATAGTAATAAATATCTGAGTGTTAAAATAGTTGCTCCACTCCTCAACTCCATTCTCCCCAGTCCCAGGAATTAATAACCAGAAACATGCCCTGTATTTGCATAGCCATATAGAGTTTTCACTGTAATCAACATACATTTATTAGATCCTAAGAACACTCTCTCCAGTCCCCCACCCAAAAGCAAAATAAAACAAAAATACAGAAACTTAACCTATACTTATCCCAGATTGGTTATATCATCAGAAGAGAAGGTCAGTTTTTCATACTGGTAATGAAATGCTATCAAGTCAAATCAACAAGCCACAATATGCCAGGTAGTATGCTAAGCACTGTGGTTACAAAAAAAGGCAAAACAAAACAAGGCAAAACATTCTCTTCTCTCAAGGAGATTATAGGCTTATGGTGGAGACAGAAGGCAAACCACTATGTACAAAGAAGATAGATAAAAAGAGTACACATTGGGAGGTCGTGTCAAAGGGAAGGCACTTAGATGAAGGAGGGCTGGAAAATATTCTTGAAAATGGTGGGACTTCAGTTGAGATTTGAAAGAAGCCAGGGAAGCCATAAGGCAGAGATGAATCAAGAAAATCTTTTTAGATATTGACATCTAACACATGCTGTTTAGAGGAATTCACCAACAATGAAAAGACAAAAAAAACAGGTAAGGAATTTCTCTTTTTCTTTCAATTATGCCAAGAGTATGACACTGAAGGTGGAAGAGCTGCCCTGGCCTCCAACAAACTTACTATTGCATCATTAATTATCAATTAGTATAAAAAGGTGGCTTGACTAATTTTCTCACTTCTTACAGCATCCTTTTGTCAATGATTTAGTTTAGTAAATTAGAGGTATCTTCTTCCAGAAAAAATGGTCCCAAGGAGAAAATAATATTTTAGAATGAAGCAATTCATATAAGAATAGTAGTAACAGCATTTATATAATGTTTAAAGTTTGAAATGTATTTTACCTATGTTAACTCCTTTGGTAAATCATATAGGACCTAGAGGTCACCTCACAGATGAAGACCCTCAGACTTAGAGAAGTTATACCTTCTGTTACAAAATTGAAAGACAGAAGGTAGTGTAGGAAATAAAATAAACAACAGACTGACTCAGGACTTAAGGGCATAATATCTTTTCCAAAGTCAGTTTAGTCTGTAAAAAGATGTAAAATGATGCTATGGGGTCAATTCTATGGGAATAAAGCTTAAAGTGGGTATTTGCTAAAATGATAGCACAGTGAGATTTCATGACTTTACAACAGGGGTTGGATATTATTTATTAATATTGTGATTGTTAAATCACTTTGGGGCAACCTTATCAATGTGTGTATGTATATGTACACACATATATACAAACATAACATGTATACATAATATATAATAAATATACACATATATAAATGTGTATATGTATGTATATATATATATGTGTTCTGCCTCTGACACATGTTGGCTTTGTGATCCTGGGAAAGTAGCATAATTTTCCAATGCTCTAGTCAGCTTTCTAAGATTATGAAAGGAATTTGATAACCTACATTGTAAGAAACCATTTTTCCACCTAGGAGTTCCTAAGCCAATGAATGACAGGTTCAGTCTCTATTGTGTCCTCAGAATCCTCTGATCCAACCCATTCGTAAAAAGTATTCCTACTTTAACAAATCTAGTAAATGATAATTCACTTTCAGCTTGAAGACTTTTAAAAAGAAGAATCTACTAGCTCTCAAGTCATCCTATTGCCTTATGCTTCTATGAAGTTTGGACTCAAAGGGTTGCACTTGAGGACCTAGGGGGCCACATATGGCCTTGAGGCTGCAGGTTCCCCCACCCCTGCTCTAACTGTTAGAAAGATTTTCCTGCCTTAAAGCCTAAATTTCTCTCTTCACAACTTCTGCCTATTGCTCCCACTTCAGTTGTCTGGGGTCTAACAGGACAAGCCTAATAATCCCTCTTCCATGTAACAATCCTTCAGATATTTGAAGACAAGCTTTCATGTCTCCTGTGCATTTTGTGTTCTTTAGTCTAAACACCCCGAGTTTCTTCAAATAATTCCAACACTACCATGGACTAAAGGCCCTTTGCTTTCCTGGTTGACCTCTTCTGCATAATTTAGGCTAACAACATTCTTCTGTAGCCAAAACTAAACATGGCACTTCATATGAGGTCTGAGGGGGCAGAAAAAAGTAGGGCTATCACCTCCCTATAGGTTTTGCTCCTCTTCATGTAGCCTAAGATTATATTTTATTTTTTGGCAGCTAGACCGCATTGCTGTCTCATATGGAGTTTATAGTCCACTAACGTCCCCAGCCATTTTACAGAAAAAAAAACTATTAGCTATGTATGTCTCTTCCATGTTATACTTGCGAAGCTGATTATTTTCTACCCAAGTGCAATATTTTATGTTTATCCCTTTTGAATTTCTTAGTGTAAGATTCAGCCAATATGCAAAATATAAACAAAACTATCATTTCAGAAAGGATATGACAGTACAGACATCTACAGAATCCAAAAGAGTGAACTGAACTTCACCAGAGTTACCATTTCTAAAATTAATCTATAGAAATCATCAACCCTTCAGGGTATTTTCCACAAAATGTGGCAAGAAGAGATTTAAAAAAAGTAATCACATTCAAATTGACTATAAAAGGTGTAAAATATTTAGGATTCTGTAAGACACACAGTGGCTATATAATTGTACTAAAAATGCTCTTTATGGAAATAAAGTTAGTCCTAAATAATTGGAGATATATCAATTGCTCATGGATGAGGCCAGATCAATATAATAAAATGAAAACTGTCTATATCAATTTATTTAGTGTCAAACAAAACTGTGTCCCCATCTCAGACTCAATGCTAACTGAAAAGAGAAAAGATTTTCAGGAGCAAAAATAGTTGTCTGAGACTTATCTTTCTAGAATGATAGATTTAAAAATAGGACAATCAGAGGGTTAGATATAACTAATACAGAATGAATCACTGATCTTAACCCTATAGATGAATTTTGCGTGTGTGTGGGTGATTTCTGAGCACAGTCTATCCTCTGAACATTTATTACAAGGCTGATGACATAAGTGACTGTGGTGATGGTGATAAATTCTATCATGGTGAGTGCCAGTCCTCTCTATCAAATCCTATCAAATTAAACAGGACAGCTTGAGTAGTCTTATATGTGTTATTACTCTAGGTACCATCAAATAAGATCTTTTGTAACAGGAAGATATTATTTTCCTATGACATTTGAAGATACCTCATAGCACATGAAGATATTGCTTAATGGGTGCAAGATAATTCATAGATGGGCAAAGACAAATTAAACTGTTTCTATTTTTTAAAAAAATCATTATTCTAACCTCATTTTCAAACCACAATTAACTAAATATGGGAAAGCTACTCTGCTGCTTTTTTGCATTCAGTAATGTATAATTTCTACCACATGAGGTTATCAAACCATTATAACTACTTCCAATTTTGAAATCATAGTTCAAGTTTAAAATAATTATAATACCTGGCTTCATAATATATGTGTGACTACAGCTCTGTTCCCTCAATATAAATGACAGTGTAATGTCAAGGTAACTAATATGTTTTAAAGTGAATAAATGAAAGAGAAAAGATAGGATGAAAGGTAGACACATTATATGAGAGGAATCATTAAAATGAATATACGTTATGACCAAAATATGTAGAACTACTAATTTATGCAGTATGTCTAAAAATAATTTGGTTCTAAATAATTAATTCTAATGAAGCTATTGACACTTTAAGTCACATTCTGAACCATATGTATCCCAGATACTGACACTTAAAGTGTATCAACTGATTACATCCAACATTTCTGCCTCAACCAAATTGGTTTGTGTGGCCCATTATCAACATATATCAATGATTCCAAATTGATGTGAAAATGACACAATGTCTTGCCTATAGATGTGGTCTAAATCCCAGCTGAGTTAGATTTCGAGTGCACGTTGACCCATTCCTTCAGAGCAGTGAATAAAAGTTGTACCAAACGCCTACATTGAAAAAGCATTAAAATTATTCTGTGTCTTGGGGGTTGGGGGTGGCAGCTACCAGGGAGGAGACCAATAAATGTATTTCCCTTCGCATATTATATCAATTTGTACTATTCATGTTTCATGGGATTTCCTCTTGCTCTCCCCTATGCTTAGTAGGGTTTGGTTTCTTTATTCTCTTCATCCATGCCTGCCTGATGAAAATCTTAACTATACCCCTCAAGGTTCAGGTTCAATGTTGCTTTCTCTGTGAAGACAATCCTGATCCAAAAAGACAGAAATAATTCTCATTTCTAAGATACCCCAAAATAATCTGGCTATAGCTCTCTGATGCTCTTTTATTGAACCAAGACTTTTATTGGAATTGGAAGGAAACTGAGATATCATTTAATCCAACCTATACCTAAATTTATGCTTCCACTTAAATCTCCACCACTAATTCAGCATTAATGATGGTAAACTCAACACTTTCCACATATGGAAAGGCCCAGTTGCTAGGATTTTATTTTATTTTATTTCATTATATCTATTACAACTTCTGCTTTCTAGTTCTGCCTTCCTAGATGAAGAGGTCATGGACCATGTCCTCTTCATCCCCATATTACCTGAAGCACTTAGCACAGTGTCTTCCACATTGGAGAAGCCTAATAAACATCTGGTGACCTAGTCTAATTGAGTTGCACACACCTATTTAACCAGGAAAACTGCAAACTAATGAGAAAGCCTTACAACAAATTAACTTGCTGAAATAGAGCTGTCATCCAAAAAATCAAGGGAACTCAACTTAGCAAAATTTTATTTTTGTTACTTCTATGAGACATTACTCATGAAGCAACTTTGATTTAATAATGAAAAAGTTTATACTCATTCTTCATTGAGTTCCATATACTCTGCGAAAAAGCCTGGGAATTTATAGATGACTTGATGATTAAAGAATAGGTAGGCATAATTTAAACCAATGAATAAACCAAAATCACTCTAACTTTAAAATGAATTATTAGTAATTATTCCACAGGAGATTTGTCTTCTTTATTTTTAAAGTTTACATTAAAATTACTTTGTGTTTCATGAGTAACTTCATATGATGACAAGGTGAATTGACTGTTATATGATAAACAGTAGGGGAAGCTAAATCTAGCATTAAAAATGTGAACAAAAAGAGAGAGATTATGTAAATACTTATGGTTCTAAATCATCTTCAATTTAAAGAAACCCACTCAAAAATGACAGTGTTTTTTATTATGATAGGTGGTAGGAAATATGAGTGTATGATTCACTAATCTAGTATTAGTTTTTGGAATATGGCCTCTTCTTTCCCACCAAAATATGAATGAACATAGCTATGAATGCAAAAAAATACTTTATTTTTCTTCTACGATTTTGTTTCTATCCCCATCATTGAGATGATATTTTCATCTTATGGCAAGAATGAGATTCAACATAACATAGACACTATTCACATTTTGAGGATGTGAAAAAATAATTCTCCAGCATAATTTCATTTTCTCAAGGGAAAGAACTATATCATTTTTTTCATCTTTATATTCCTGGCACCTAGCAAGGTGCCCTGAACAATGTAGACAGCTAATAAATGTTTTTTGAATAAAATTTTAGCCTTTAAATAGACATATCTTAAAAACATGAGTAGAAAAAATGTCATAGGTGCCTGTGGTTAGATCAGAGGACAACAAATTCATAAATTCTACTTTTGTTTATCTTTCTATTTTAAATAAATAAAACCTTACATTTTAGGGATTGAAGCATATAAAGGTATATTTGTTAAGTTTAGTATTTAGCATAAAATTAAAAATTACATATTGTCCTTCCTATTAGAATACAAGCTCCTTGAGGGCAGGGACTGGGTATTTGCCTTTCTTTGTATCCTTAGCACTTAGCACAGTGTTGGACACATAATAAACATTTAATAAATGTTGACTGATTAGAAAACAAAAATACTTTCATTTAGTAAGGGTTTTAAATAAGACAGAAAGCTGTAAGCAATTTGTCTTTTGAATAAAAGACATGAGAAACGCATTCATAAACTTACTTTTTTCCCTTTCTCTCTGAAGACATTAGCCAATTTTTTTTTCTTTAGGGATACACACAATATGTCTGTATTAGAAACACCTATGCACATGTTACCCATATGTTATATATGACTTATATACAATTATTTTTTTTAAATTCTGTCTAGATTTGTTTCTTTCCTTTTCATATTTCTGACTCACATGGATATATGTTGCAAAAAACGACACTGCTACTATCTGAAATAGTTAGAATGTTACTTAACACAGCCAAAAGTTTAAAGCTTAGATTAGTGCCGTGTTGCTAAATGTTTAACAAGCAGGTCTGGTAAAGGGAAAAAGGTATACATGACACATTTTTAAGCATCTTTTAAAATTTTAATCTACATTATTAATATTTTCCATATTAATTTTTTAAGTCTAGAGAGTCTACAAAAGAATTAAACCATGATTTGTAACATTTATAGGCTTTCAAGGTACAAATGCTCACAGTGATAATTCAACAATTGGCTCTTGCTAGCTGATTCAAGATGTCTCCAGCACATTCCTAGATTAGACTATCATGAAAAGGCAAATGAATAATCCAGTAAAACCCGTCAGGATTAGTTGGTGTTAGTCAAGACTTAAGACAATTCACAATATCCAAAGAGTACAAGTTTCTAAAATCTCTTTTGAATAGACATTGTGTATTAATCCAAATCAGTACCAGGTCAGGTGTAGACTAGATGCCTACACTGCTATCTCTTTGAAAGAAATGCACACACATATACACACATTCAATATACATTAGAAAATAAAAGAGTCTAGGCTATACTCAACCATTCTACAAACTAGATCTATTTCTGGTTAAATAATAGTAGCTGACATGTATGTGTATATACAAAAATATGTATACACACATAACTGTTGTGTATTATATATATCTACACACACACGCACATATATATATATATAAAATGTAAATAGAGGGGCAACTAGGTTGCACAGTGGATAGAGGGCTAGTCTCAAAAGCAGAGACTAGCTGTGTGACCCAGAGCAAGCCACTTAGCCACAGTCCACCTCTGTTGCCTCATCTGTAAAATGGGAAGAATAATAGTGCCTAACTTTCAGAGTTATTGGGAAGATAAAGTAAGATAATATTTGTAAAGTGTTTTATAAATACTAGCTGGTGCTGCTGCTGTTTTTTTAAATCTCTTTAAGGTTTACAAAGTATTTTACACACAGAGTGTTAAGAAAACTGCTTAGGAGATACAAGTGCTTTGCCCAGGGTAACTCACCAAGTATGTGTATTTGGGAGGTGAGGAGGTGTGAGGAGGTGACCTAAATGCAAGTGGTCTTGACTGTAAGACCACTCCAGTCCTCTATTCATTATGCTACCCTGTCTCTTAACAACGAACTTACTAACGGTAATATTATCCACATTTCATAGATGAGGAAATTGAGGCTTTGAAGGGGTTCAGTGGCTTGCCCATAGTTACACAGCTATTATATTTCTGAGCCAGGATTGAACCCACAGTCTTTCTTGACTCTGAGTTTAACACTTTTCCCTTCACTTGGTCAACAGAGTGATCTGTACTATTGGTACATGTTGTGTCTGGTCAATTATGTTTCTTTTTACTAAGGAAGTTTACATTTTCACAAATCCAATTTTGAACATCTTTCTGAAAGACAATGAAGTGAATAAGTATTAAGTAAAATACAGGTATACATTTAAAATTGGAAGGATATGCTCTGTCCAGTTTCTGTGATTACTTTTTAATATTTAATATTTAAATTATAACTATCCATAAATAATGTTTTAATTATGGTCAAATATTGTGACTTCAGCTTGAATGAAATCATGGCTTATTCTCAAATGATCTGTTGAGGTAATTATTCATCACAACTACACAAAATATTAAAAAATGTATATTTTTCTGTTTTTTAAATTAATATTTTCCAAGGTAAACTTTTCAACCACTTCAAATGAACATTTAAAAAAAAATTGTTGAAGGCATCTGAATGATAATACTAGCCAGATCCATTTTTGGTCTATTAAGGATTAAGGTGGGTTGTCTGAATTGTTAATGTTTTAATTAAAGCTCTCCATTCTGGCAAGCTCACTTGGCTGAAGCCTGGTGTTGATGAGGTCAAGAGTTTTGGTCTGGAACCCATTTTGTGTTCAATGGAGAAAAGAAGTCTTTCATTGCAACTGAACCCGAAAGGAACATTTTAGAATTCTCTGAGTATACAGGAAAATCAATTCTAAGTGAACATTCTTTTAACAAGTGCAAAAAGCAACTTCTTTGTATATGGGCAGCATATTGAAAACAATAATTAAATTTGAAAACATATTTGATAAGACCTACAGGGACTCTTATGTGGTGATTCCCATATTACTCATCCCAAACACAAAATTTCAATCAGTTTTATAGTAATGCAGTACAGAAAAGACATTTATTTATAGCAGCATGGAAGATGAAAATTAGTTCAATTCTGATGATAAAATTATGCTTCAGGGTGAAACAGAGAATAGAAATGACTTTTATCTCACTTTATTAACAGGGGCAATAAATGGCATGCTCTTTGCTACTTTGTGCAATGGTCTAAAAACATTCATATCTAGGCTCTGGTAAACTGTAAAAAAAAATTCACTGGCTCTGTTTTATATTTGACTTGGAGGTAAGAGAACCTATCATACCTTGGTATTACTTGAGTCACAGGCCTTTGGTCCCCTGGTGCCTGTCTTGAGTATGTACTCTTCCTTCCCAAGTAATTTTAGGCATTAATTAATATTTAATTAGTCTATGAAATACAGAATCTATCCAGACTGTAATACTGCATTAGGACATAGAGGACATGGCAGTCTACTACCCCTTGCATTGAGTAGCAATATGTATACCAGCGGTCCAAGTTTCGGACTGAACATACCCTGGTTCTTTTACACCAGGGTATTTTAAGCTCCAGAAATGCTATCACAGTACTCTGAATAACTTTGACACACTGACTCTGTATATTGACTTCCAATGCAGCCTCAGCAGCTCCAGCTGGCCCTCAGAAATCCTCAGCAGCCTCAGCAGCTCTGGCTGGCCCTCAGAAGTTTTCAGCAGCTCTGTACTCAAAATCAAAATCACTTTCTCCCATTCTCAAAACCCAGATCACTTTCTCCACTGACGTTCCAGTCCAGCAGCAACAGCTCAGCCTTCAGATGCTTGCTGAGAGAAATTCTCTCTCTCTGTCTCTCTCTCTCTGTCTCTGTCTCTCCCTCCTCCCTCCCTCCCTCCCTCTCCCCTCTCTTCCTCCCTATTTCTCTCTCTCTTTGTGTCTGTCTCTGTCTCTCTCCCTCTCTCTCTCTCTCCCCTCTCTCTCCCTCTCTCTCTCCCTCTCTCTCT
>CM053594.1:193857061-193877744 GCA_028646575.1 Pseudocheirus occidentalis
GTGCTCCCAAGACAAGTGATCTGAGGTTTTTTTGTGAACAGCAAGGTGCTCTGCATGTCCTTACCTTTGAGATTCAGATCCCTATTAACCATTTTCTCATTTTCAGAAATAAGATCATTTTCCTTGACAGAGAAAACAAAATCAAAACAATTACTAATTAATCCCCTGTTCATAGTCCTTACTCTGAGCAGGAATCCCAACTATGCGAGACCTGATTTAAACCTATTTACTCCTGACAGTATAAGCCCTTAGCTCTAATAAGGATAACTGACATTATACATTTATATATAAGATAATATATTTAACATTTGTTATATATTTAAATTAACATTTAATTAACATTATTATATATTTAATTAATGTTAAATATCACATATTTAACATTTACATATTTATATATAACATTTAAAGTTTGCAAAGAGCTTTTCATGTATCATGTTATTTTAGCTCCACAACAATCTTGTGAACCAATTTTAAAATTTCCTGCCATTCTAAGAATATAAGTTGCAGAGAAGGAGGCGATATACTTTGATAGAGAAAGTTGCTGACTAGGAGTTCCCTATCCAAATGGGATTGCAGTTCTAGTATTTTAAAAAATTAACTTTTAAAAAATACTGTTTGTTGTCCTTAACTTTCCTCAGAAGCCTCAACTGGCATAGACAGTAAAGTTTTGAGCTTCCAGTGAAGGAGACCCAGATTCAAATCCTGCCTCAGATCCATACATCCTGTGTGAAACCCAGGCAAATCAAGTAACCTTTCTGAGTCTCACTTTTCACTTCTATAAAGCAATAATAATAACAGCACCTGTCCCCCTGGTGTTGTGAGGACCAGACAAAATAATATAAGTAAAGTTCTTCTCAAACTTTTAAGTGCTAGATAGATGCGAACTATAATTATTCTTATAGAGCTCTGCAATGTTTTAATAGTCAGCTTTGGCAATTAAAAATCTATATTGGCCAATCACTTTCCTATCTCTCCACATATATATATAGACAACTCCCTTTTTCATCCCCTTAGGAGAATTGGGTTTGTAATATTTTTTTCTTTTTTTGCATTTTCATTATTTGATTCTTGATAATTTTCTATCCTCATTAGGTTGACTTCTGAATTGACAATATATGACCTACTTTCCCTGAAGACTTTCACATTCATCTCCTAAATTCAAAGATGACTGTCAAATTAAGCTTTTCCTTCCTCACATTTCTTATCACAAATTCTAAGACAGAGTGCTCATTTCCCTCTAAGAGTCTTATTTCTGCTTTAACAATCAGTTTCTCCTTCTCAATCAGACTCAATTGTAGACTAGTAATTCCCTTCATCATTTCCTCTGACTGTTGCCCAATAACATTTTCATGAACAAAAGTCAAGAATTCATTAGTCGTTGTGCTTTGGGCAGACAGAAGATTCCAACAAATGTCAGGATAATTTAGGTTCCCCATCTACTAGATCATGCCTCCGTACTAGGCATATTTCCTTGGATTCCTCCAATATTTCATCTCTTTCTAGACAGTCTACATTACACTCCCATGACAGCATCACTGCTATTTCTTCACTTCCTTTTTCTTCACTTAAATAGTTTCTACCATACTTCCCCACTATGATTCTTTGATTTCCTCTTGTAAATATGTTTTTAATATATTCAATGCTACTCTACCCCCATCTGTTTTCATCTCTCTTGCTCTTTTTGAATCTGATATACCTACCAGATCAATATTGCCATCAGGAGTCACATGCTACCCATCTCAGTGATATGTGGACATTTATCTCCTCATATTAGGGTCTCTAGATCACCTTAATTGCATTTATTTTGTACATTTGTGAATGAATAGCTGAAGTGAAGATTCATTCCTAGCTACTTTGGGGATTTTTTTGTCTTCTGCAAAGTACTGGATATTTCTTTTTTTATTCGTTTGTTTGTTTGTTTTTTTGGAGGGGGTAATGCAGGGCAATTGGGGTTAAGTGGCTTGCCCAAGGTCACACAGCTAGTAAGTGTTAAGTGTCTGAGGCTGGATTTGAACCCAGGTCCTCCTGTCTCCAGGGCCGGTGCTCTATTCACTGTGCCACCTAGCCGCCCCAGTACCAGATATTTCTATTACTATTCTTCCTATGTTGCAATGTCTTCTCTCTAAGTATCCAATCTGTTAGATATACATCAAATAGAAGCTGCTTTCAAATTAGAATATATGCAATAATGCTAAGTGTATATAAATGTTAAAGAAAATTGACCAAGAGAAGGTTTATCATCGGTACTAAGTCTACAAGAGCCCAGTAGTTCTTGTCAAGGAAAGAAATTGTTTAAAACATACGCTTACATGAGAGCTCTGAGACTTCTGCTTGACTATGTCATTTTCAAAGTTCAGCCTTTCAGCAACAACAACAAAAACCCAGCACATTCCTAAATTTTAATTACCACCCCTCAATTTAAACAGTTCAGGAAATTTCTAATGTTAGCCCAACATGACTATTGCTATACACATATATGTGCATGCTATAGTACACACACACACACACACGCGCGCGCGCACACACACACACATATATTAGATAAAAAGTGGTTGTGGGGGGAACAAGCCTATTTTTCTCTGTCTTTCATTGACTAGAATTAATTTTAGCTTGTGTTTCATTTCCCAATTACATGAGAAAACTAAACCAAAACAGTATTGGAGGGTGGGAAGAGGGGATGGTGGAAGACAGCCATTTCTTGTCTTGGTTCCCCAGTTGTCTTTTCTTCCATAGTTAATCGCCACACCTGTCCACTAGGGGCAGTGGTAACTTGTGGGAAAAGCCCTGAGGATTCAGGAAGTAGATTTGATTCTGCCCAGACTAACTGTGTCATCTTTGACATATCACAGCTTCTTAGGTTCTCAGTTTCTTTAGCTGTAAAATGAAGAGAGTAATATTTACACCAAAAGCTTATCAAGATCAATAATATAAGGCACGTGAAATACTAGTAAATCACAACATAAATGTGCATTATTTATTTGGTTTCCAGGTATTAGTTCAAATTATGTTGTTTAAAATAGCAATCAGATGTCTCCATAACTATATAGAAGTTTATATTGTAAATAACTGCACACCAAATCTACCCATTTAGACTCATAAAGACAGGGCAGTAAAGATAAGAAACATGTTAGTGCTTTGATATAGAACTTGAAGTTTTCCATTGTTCTTTATAGGTAGAGTAAAATTACTGATGAAGTGAAGAACATATAGGAGTCAGGAGGGAAGGAAGGCAGGAAGGCAGGGAGGGAGGGAGGGAGAGATGGAGAGAAGGAAGGAAGGAAGGAAGGAAGGAAGGAAGGAAGGAAGGAAGGAAGGAAGGAAGGAAGGAAGGAAGGAAGGAAGGAAGGAAGGGAGGGAGGGAGGGAGGGAGGAAAGAAGGGAGGAAGGGAGGAAGGAAGGGAGGAAGGAGATAGAAGGAGGTAGGGAGAGATGATGGAAGATAAGTAGCATTTATTGAGTACTTACTATATGCAATGTGGTAAGCACTATAGTAAAAGATGAAATAAAAGAAGACAGATGAATGATGAAGCAGCTAATGTTATCAGGAGGCAATAATTGTGGAACATTTGTCATACTTTGGCTTAAAAACAGAAAAAACAAAAAAACATTTCTTGAAAGGTCAGAATTGAGTGAGTGAGATTCTTCTGTATATAACACTGTTTATTTGGAGATTTCTGAGGAATGTATTATAACATAGAAAATGACATTATGTGACTTGGGAGCCAAAGCTGTACTGCTAAGCCAGTTCTCCCTCTGGGCGCTGCCTCTTAGCTGAGCAGAGAACAATGAGAGCTGTGGAGTGTCCTGGACCAACCCAATCCATTCTCAATCAGACCCCTGTATAAATAATCGCCCGAGCTCTAACACATCTTCACTCGTGCATTGAAGCAGGAGGCAAGTTTTTTTTCTTTGATATATATCAAAATGATACTGAGTAGTTTGTCTAAAATGTAACTATAGAAGTCACCTTAAGTTTATTTAGTATGTCATGTCTTTTTTTAGTAAATGATTCTTCTAAACAGAAACATTCAGTGTGTTTTCCAGTTGATTGTGTCTTGGTGGCCAGCATCATTCATATTTTTGTCTTTTTATGACTACCCTTTATTTTTCATGGTACAAAAATTGAATCAGAAAGAAATTCGTGTGTGTGTGTGTGTGTGTGCGTGTGTGTTTTCTGTTCAGATTAATGAAAAGTTCCTGCACTGGTGAAGCTTGAAGTTTGTGTCCATAAGGTGTAATATCAAACTCTTTTGTAAATAATCTTCACACCAATTCAAGAAACAAAAGCATCAGGTCAGGGAACATTAGAAACTAATGAGGGGCGGCTAGGTGGTGCAGTGAATAGAGCACCGACCCTGGAGTCAGGAGTACCTGAGTTCAAATCCGGCCTCAGACACTTAACACACACGAAAAAAAACTAGCCATGTGACCTTGGGCAAGTCACTTAACCCCAACTGCCCTCCAAAAAAAAGCAAAAAAAAAATGTTTAAAAAAAAAAAGAAACTAATGATTGTTGAAACTTGCTGGCCAAGCTAAAACTTGACTCCTAGAGATATTAATTTTTTTCTGTCATTAAAGGGGAAAAAAGTGATTCTCCTCTATAACTAATAATAATGATCTTCCAAGATAAAAATAAATTAAATTTATATTAAAGCTCTGGCTAAGGGACATGACAGCTTCTTTCTTTGTTAGAATTTCATATGGTGTATAATGGAACATATAGTGGACTTTAACTGCTTCCAGTAACATCAATAATGCAAATCTGTGTTTGAATACAAATGAATGCCTACAAGGCCTGTTTTGGTTATTAATGGTATTAATTATCTGACTGTTCAGTGTTGTTACTGTTGTGTTTGGAGCAATACTTAATAATAAAAGGCCAGAGGCAAATCTCAAAAAAATAGCAAACTTAATAACAGAGATTAATTCTACTATACAAAGAATTCAAGAGACTGTTTACTGGTGAAAATCTAGCCTAAATTTTAACTCATTAGGAAGACATTCCTCCATTAAATACATTTTATAAGTATGACTTGTTTTCTTTTCCCAACCAAAAGAAATGGTTCGGGTGTATTTCCAGAGAGTAGCTAGTTTCCTATTACTAGAAACCAAAAGGCTCCCTATCATTCATCGTCATTGTTTAAAAAGAAGACCTTGGAGTTGTAGGTCTACCCACAAATATGTTGTTCACAATCAGTTTTTTATGACCTTAGAATTGCTTTGAAAGTCTTCCCACTCAGATTTCTCTTCAGGGGCTCACTGGCTACTCCTCTATAGTGACATAAGAAATGGAGATATATGCATGGACTGAACTTGTCCTTTGTGGATATCTCTTTTGTTGTGAAAATAGTCCAAAACAGCTTCACAGAGGAGAAAAATAAAGTGAGGGAAACCTGTCAAAACCTTCCCCATACTCTCTTCCAGTATTTGATTCTAGAAATTGACACTAAGTTATTGTGGCAGGTGACATATGGGGTACCAACCCATCTGGTTGGCCAGGTTTATTACCATCATGGCAGGTAAAGCCATCATTTATAATCAAGTTGACTACAGCTGCCAGCGGATGCTGGGTTTCTGTGCCATTGATGCCAGCTGTAGCAGTTTTCACTGGTTTTAAAATTGAACTGCTTTCAGTCTGAATCCTCCCCTCAGGCCTATTTACAATAGAAAACCTAACCAGGAGCCCAGTATTCCCAGGAACATAATGGTGAAACCCCTTAGACTGCACAACTCTCTCTACCATCAACAGGAATGCAGCACATTAAGGAAATAACGTAGATTATACATTGCATGTCTCCTTACTTCTGATAGGAACTTTTTTTTTAATGGAGCCTCTGATCTGCTGCATTAAATTAAATAAATCAGAGAATTGTAGATTTAGGAAAGATACTAGAGGCCATGCTAACCCTCTCATTTTAAAGAAATAGGAACACAGAGGTCAGCCAATTTACTCAGGGTCATCAAAATGGGAAGACATTGACATGACATGAACTCATATACAGACTCCCAAGTCTAATGTTCTTCCCACTTATAAAACACTTTCCCCATAATGACTCTGTGATGTTAGGTATATAGTGATTCCAGTTTTAAAGAGGAGGAAAAGAAGTCTCAGTAAAATGGAGTGATTTGACCATGAACAGACAGGAGCAATGAGCTCGTGATTCCAGTAGTGGCACAGTAGTGGTCACACAGTTAGGAATGTCTGAAGCTGTATTTGAACTCAGGTCTTCCTGACTCTAGACATAACACTCCTATCCACTGTGCTACCAGATATTTCTAATAATAATGTGAGAGGTGCCAGGAAGTGATACCAGGATTCCTTGGTCAGAGCATGCTATTCCCATTGCTCGTTGAAAGTGTTGTTCCCCAAGACCAGGGAATCTTAATTTTCTTTTTGGTCATGGTCCTTGTTGAAAGTCTGCTGAAGCCTATAGGTCCCTTCTCAAAACAATATTTGTTACCTCTATTCAAAATTGAAGGAAATGCTAAATTTCAGTTAAAAATTAGTGAAAATAAGGATGTAATGTTTCCTATCCAAATTCATAGACTCCATGAATTCTATTAACTGGCCATCCTTTTGACTCCAGGTTAAGACCCTTAAGAAGAGAATTCACTTTTATGGAACTCAAAGGCCAAGGACTGAATCTATCAGTTGAACAGTTCTGTTATGTATTTGCCTTTGAAATATTTCCCTTTTTTATTTCAGAATCTCATTTAGGCTCTCTAAAAAAGTCTCACTTTAACTATAAATCCTGGTTTCCAGGTAGACATCTCAGGGTGAGAATAACAGAGACAGACTAGAAATGTTCTGTCTTTCACAGGTCAGGATCAAGGAATATTATAAACAGAATTCTATAGTATTATGTATTATGGATCGACTTTTGTCCTGTGAAAGATTGGGGGTCATTCCCAATGTGACAGTATCTCTGCATTCACGGAGCTGCATTATTTCATGTTTACTCTCTAAGCATTTGGGGCCACAAAAATGAGTTTTAAAGTTGCTTGTTCTGTTAAACATGTGCCATAAAGTTAATGGGCTGCAAAATTCTTCAGATTATGACTAAAAAAGCTCATCACAATTCACCAGTGATTTGTTTTATATTGTCTCTTCAGTCATAAAGCAAGTTAGAGGCAAAAAAGCTACCCCATGCAGGAGTCAAATAAAGTCAGAAATACCCTACAGATTAGGGCCTTTTGCATTTCCATGGCAATGTGGGAAATTCACTCAATCTCAGTTTCTCAATCAGAAAAGATGTCAAGTTTATTGCCAGTTTTGCCATTTCATTTCTCTATGACTTGACAGGGTCTCTGGGGCAAAAAGATTTGTAGCCAATTCTCCAAGTACTAATGCAAACTTAACAAAGACTTGAAGAGATGATTTGGAAGAACTGTGCTTTTCTGTCTTCTTTTATTGTTATTTTAAGTTTGTCTGGAAAGAATAAAGTGCTGTGTCACCATTCTCAGACGGCTCTTTCACATTGTTGGCCCCTTGGCAGGAGGCCGTTCAAAAACAAGAATTCAGGTTGAATATGCCTTTCTTTCCCTTCCAGTAGCAACACTTGCAGAAATGTAGATAACAATAAGAAAAGTCCTGTTCCAAGTAAAATCTAACAATGATTTGACACCCTATAATGAAACATTGTCTTTTCAGGACGAGTCTGCTTCAGCTGACAAACAGTATAAACAAGAGGCGGCCCAGGTCACTTATTCAACATCAGCTGTTTCTAGCACACAGGAGGTGTTGTATATCAATGGAAACGGGACCTACAGTTACCATAGTTACAGAGGGTTAGGAGGAGGACTGCTAAATCTGAATGATGCTTCTAGTAGTGGTGAGTTCTTATTACAGATTGTGTATGTATGTCCAGTTGGGGGTGGCGTCTGTTCGAAATTGGAGAGAGAAGAGAGAATATACAGATGTCTCCCAAATACATATTCCTATAAATGTGCTTTTTCTCTTGCTGTTCCTCAAAATGGCAAAATCATTATGCAATTGTAGGGTAATTGTCACATAATTCTCAAAACAAGCACTACGAAATTTGACTAAGTAAATAAAGTTGGGGGGTTTTTGCCTAGAAATGGAAACCCTGATGCTAAATAAACTATCTTTATGAAAAACAGTAATATTAAATAGGGATTTTTTTAAAATAAAAGAGTCAAGGTTATCCCTGATTTGTGGGCACTGAAGCACAGAAATGTTAAATGACTTACTCAAGGACACAATGGCATAAGGACATATGAGGAAATAGGATTATTAGACCTCAGACCAATAGAAGATCTAAGTAAGAATTTTGTCTCTGATCATGTCACCTAGAGATTTAGGAAGCAAGCACGTTAGCTACTTTTAGCATCAAAATGTTAGAGACTTCCCAAACATCACAATTTTTCCGTAGCCTACTATGGATCCATGATACTTGAATATATTTCATCTTCTGACTGTACAAGCTGTTAGGGTGCTGAATCACAAAGTTAGCTATCCTCTGTGTAAAGCAGCCTTCCTTTAATTCATCTCAATTCTAATTCCTTTGAGTTCCAGGGGCTATCTCCAAAATTCTATTATTCTGAAATTTAGGAATTTTACACACTCTAGTCAATCAGGGGCATATTTAAGGTCTTCTAACTTCCATTCTTACTGAGTTAGCTTTGCCTTAGACTTTGCCAAAGATCTCTTAGCCTGCTTCATAATTATAGATTGCCCTATATTTTTAGCACAAATCTTCCCTCGCCCCATCTTCATGTTATTTCCTCCCCAGGATATTAATGAAAATGTTGAAGGTGGGTCCATTGATAGTCTACTATAAGGATAATAGGTTATAGAACTGGAAGGGTCCTGAGAGGCCATCTAGTTCATTTTACAGATGAGAAGATGGAGGTCCTAGAGGAGTGACTTGCCCAAGGTCCCCCATGTAGTAACAATCTTTGATATAGAAATATTCTCTCATTGTGATATGCCATACTAACAGCACATGATACTATGATGGTGTGCTTTATAGGGCAGAACAAGGCCTCACATTTTAAAAAATGATCTCATATAGTCTACTGTGTGTCCACTTGACTTTCATCAATATTGCTTTACATAGTAGCTATGTGATTTGGTCAGCATAACTAGCCCTAATTAAAAAGTGAGGGGCCTGAAGCAGAGAAATGAAAGTTACTCAACAAATCTAGATCAGTACCAAGATTATAATATGTATCCTGTCCTAGGCTCAGACCAATAAGCCTTACTTCTCAAGTTAAAAGGAATTTTATGAATAAAAAAACTAAATTCCTCTACAATTCATCTTCTATTTACACAATCCTGTAGCAGGGGAGCAATGGCAGTAGAATCTGTCCATTATCACTATAATTTACTCAACTAAAAATAATTACGTGTGAAACTATGTAATAGGCCTTTTGGTTCTTTTTTATTATTATTTTAATGCAAAAAGAGGTGTGAGTGTTGTGTGTATGTGTTTTTTCCTGCCTAGACTACTGAGGATGTAATGGGACCATTAATTTTTTTACAGTCTTTTTTATGTCTTCATTTTAAACCATCATACAATAAGACAATAGTTTTAGCTAAGGAGATAGTTTATAAGTAAAATTAATATTGTTAAAGTGTAATCTGATCATTTATATTAACTTTTTAATTTTATAACCACTAGAGCCTAACAGATAATTAAATCTTAAGTGGTTGATATGAGGTATAGGCCACACTGTACTCCGTGAAGTTTAATATGTGAAAAATCTAGTATGGGTTCCATAGGAACTGGCTTGTAATATTTTACTTTAAAAACGGAAGCTGTCATTAGATTGTTTCTGGTGATTCTATGATAAGCTAAACTTTATCATTTTAAATAGACAGCTGACCATGAGATTTTAATGGACTTATAAGGAGAGTTAGGCTTATTAAACAGCAGACAAACAATCATTATCAGAAAACTTTTCTTCATGGTTTACTTACATGCTTGTGATGCAGAAACAGGCAACATGGTATATATACTCTTCTGACAATCCCAAAATGTACAGTCACTTCTACTTAGGTTAGTCTATGGGAAACAAAGACTCATTTAATTCATATTATATTTATATTTAAAAGTTATACTTAATATTTGTTTCACTTTCAGTTTCAAAGAGTAATTTTGTGTTCGATGATACAGTGTAGAATGTATTGTAAACAAACTACTATTTATATAAAACCTTCTTAATTATTAAAATAAAAAGATTTATAATCCTGTTATTATGAGATTGTGGTTCTTTTGGCTTGTTTTCCCTTATAGTTGGGGAAATAATCAATATTACTAATGTTAAGTGACTACATACCTTAGAAAACTGTGCCCCTTTTGTGGTGACAGAAATATGCTTCCAAATGTCATTCAGCAGAGATTAGACAGGAAAGTCATGTGTCTCTGGACTGCAATAAGAACTAAAGAATGTCTCCAAGGGCAAGATTATTAAGTTTTTGTCCAGACTAATTGCTCTTAGGTTCAAAAGAGTAGTGCCTCAGGAACACAAGGAAAAGAAGGCAGTTGATTTTGGAAAGAAATTGAGAATCAGAGGTATCTCATATTCTGATACATCTTCTTATTTTCCAACATTACCCTTGTTTTCTGGGCAACAGTTTGGACAAAGTATAATATGTTGATACTCTAACCACCACAGTATTAAGCTAAGGATATGTGTATGTATATATATATATATATATATATATATATATATATATATATATATATATATATATTTTCTTTTTGGAGGGCAACTGGGGTTAAGTGACTTGCCCAAAGCCACTCGGCTAGTAAGTGTGTCAAGTGTCTGAGGCCGGATTTGAACTCAGGTCCTCCTGACTCCAGGGCTGGTGCTCTATTCACTGAGCCACCTAGCCACCCGAGGATATCTTTTCATAATACTATAATATGTAACACTTAATTTATGATATTTTAGATGGGAAAATCTCAGCAAGAACTGGTAGTTTGGAAAAATATATGAAAAACTATTTGCATTAACAAATTAAACCTTTTCTAGGCATTTCTAACATTTGTGTATAATCAAGAAATGGCACGTTATTGTTGTTGTTATTCTTTTGTGAATGAATAAATTCCATTTACTGGTTAAAGTACAGCATGACCTTGGACCATAATACAGGATAGAATCAAGAAAGAAGCAGATAATGTTAACGTCTCTAAATGTCAGTTTAGCTGATGTCATATGGAAAGGAAGAAACACATTCATGCACATCAGTCATAATCAACATTCAAGGGTCATAGATAAAGCCCAGTTTCATATAAAACAGAATTTCTGAATTTAGCTGATTGCTGAAAACTCAGGCTGATCTGTAGTCATTTCTTGAAGAGGTGAGACATTGAGGACTTGGAACACTTTGACAACGAGATACTAGCATGAAATGATATAAATGTGTATTCTTGGTCATAAACTAGGCAAAGGAAGATAAGAATCTAGACCATTAACTGGGGTTAATAAGCCAGGCCGAGATTTGGGGTGAGAACAGTATTGAAACATATATAAGGTTTATTACAGGGATTCTTAATCTTTTTTTTGCTTGTAATAGACCTTTTTAGTAATATGGTAAAGGCTAAAGAGCTCTTAGAATAATAATGTTTTTAAATGCATAAAATAAACTATATAGGATTTCAAAGGAAATTCATTATATTGAAATAAAAATGCAGTTTTCCTCATCCAATTTCACATATCCTTTGAAATTGCTCCCAGTATGTATAAACCCTAAATTCATACTAGAAGAGCAAGGGGCTAGGCAGATGCTAAGGACTAATGAAGAACTGGGGGTATCCCCATAGAGGGAGATGTGGAATTTTTCCCCTGCAGTTTCAGAAGCAATACAAAAAAAGACATTGTGTTCCTTTAGTGGCATCACACAACTTTTACATGCATTCTAACTGTTTTCTGTGTAAGGGCAAAAGAGGGCAAAAGTTAATTTGCAATCCACCAAAAAAGGTAGATAAAAGTTTCTTAAATGATTTAATTTTTCTTATGTCTAAAAATGTAATGTTTTAGATTAAAAAGTAAGATATATAAATGTGAAGTTTCATAGATCTTAAAACTACCATATGAGAAATAACATGATATAAAATGTGGAGAGTTAGCCTGGGAGTCAGGAAGACCTGAAGGGTTCAGGTTATGGTTCTGCCACATTCTACTTGTGTTATGGTAGGGAATTCACATAACCTTTCTTAATACCATAAATTGCAAGGCAGCTTCTGGTATTAACTGATATTGTTACATCCTTGGGAGCTACTTATACAGATAAAAAATGAATATGAGAGAACCAGAATTGAAATTTAAATATAAAAGAATATATTCTCTGGATTTTTCATTCCAACAGTTATAAACAAAATTAATAGCAGCTTGACAGTGTTTTGATAGGCTAAATATGTTTATGTTTTTGCTTAATGATGAAAATCGTTACTCTGAAATTTCTGTGAGTTATACAAAAAAATTAAAGTCGTGAGGAAAAGTATATCAATACTCAATGGATTCTAAAGCAAAAATGATTAAAACATCTATGCTTCACACTCCAGATATGAAGATGAAAAATGATGTAATGTTTACCTAAAAGGAACCTCTAATCTAGTAGAATGAAATAAATTTAGTACACTGAAACTGGATTTAGGAGACATGATTTTGAATCATAACATTAGTTAATTGACCAAAAGACACATGTTTTGAAGTCTTATTTCTTCAGCTATAAAATGGGGATAATATTCCTTATATTACTTCCTCCATAAGGTTACTATAAGGAAGTGTATCACCATCTCAAAGATACTTAAACTGATATTTTTTAATTGCCCTTCTCCACCCAAGAGGAGGGTTGCTAATAGTGCTAACTCTCTGGTTCTAGGAAAAGAGTGGGTGTCTATATTCCATAGTTCATGTGTCCTCACTAGTATCCTTTCCCCTAATAGTCAGTCAATAGACCCAAGTAGTTCAAAGCCAAGGCATTTACTAAAATGACATACAAAATTTGAAGAGGAAAAGATTACTTCTAGGTAGAGAAATCAAGAAGATTAAATACAAAAGGAGAAACTTGAGCTGAACACTGAAGAAAGAGAAAAATATCAATAGGTATAAATGTAAGGAAATGCTCTCCATTAAGGTAGTGGAGTCGGAGAGAACAAGAAAAGATCAGGAAAGTGAAAAGTAGCTCCGTTTAGAGGAACATACAGTGCACAAAAGAAAGTCATATTAAATAAGATGGAATAGATGGGTTAAAGCTAGATTTTGAATAGTCTTGATTGTCAGGCTCAGGAGTTTGTATTTTATCCCATAAGCGATAGAAATTCTGAAGCTTTTTGAGCAGAGGAATAATATAATCAGACTTGGTCTATCCTTTAGAAAAGTTATTTTTAAAATTTAGTGAAGGATGAATTGGAAAAAAGGATAAGCTGGAGGCAAATATACAAGCTATGAGCCTATTATTCCAACCAAGTGATGAGTGCCTGAAATGGACTGGAATGGTAGTAGTAGAACTATAGAAAGAAAGGGATGGATATGAGAGATATTGTTGTGTTTTTATTGACATATTAGAGGGAGATTCATTCAAATTATGCATCTATGATGACAAGAAAACAAGAAATAAGTCCTCTCTTACTCTAAGAGCTCTGATATTAAGCCCTTGGGATCGCTTCTGTTGTTGATTACATTAAGCTTTCTAAAGGAGTTCAGAGATCCATTGTCAATGTGTATTCTGTCACTTGATTCTAAACCATATACATCAGTTAGTTGTGTCAAAGGTCCCTCTCTATGGCATCCAATTGGATTCAATATGTGGTCTGTGTCATCTGTGCCCTCAAGGAGCTCACACAGAGACCACATTTCATCAATTGGAATTATTGAGCATGCAGAGAATTTTGAGTTGTGAGATGGGATGTAGCTCTAAACAGTGAGTCAGCGACTTTCCAAGCATTTATTCTTCTGTACACTTGGCACTGTAATAAACCCTGGGAGAAGAAAGACAAAAAAAAAAGTAGTCCCTACTCTAAAGGAGTTTACATTCTATTACAGGAAGCAATATATATGTCTGTGTACATGTTCTTGATTTTATGTATTTTGTATAATATAAAACTTATATATATTACCTTGTGTTGTATTATTCTAATTTTATAACATCATGTTATATAATTACATATATAATTATACTACTGTATTGATTATATTAATATTTTCTACTGTTATAATCTATTATATATGTGATATAATATATACACTATTATATACTATATATGTATACATACACACAAACATATACACATATGTATATAATTCTTCCCCTCATGGAATGTAGACTCCTTTAGAGTAGGAACTAGTGTGTGTGTGTGTGTGTGTGTGTGTGTGTGTGTGTTTATCTATGTAAATACAACGTAATGGAGGGAACACTAGTGACTGAATAAAAAAAGATCTGTAGAAAACAGCACATGAACTGAGCTTCAAAGGTAGCTAGAGATTCTGTAAGGTCCAGGTAAAGAAGGATATCCCAGGAATGGTGATGTCAGCTTATGAATTGTCATGAAATTGGGACGTGGATTATACTACATAAGGAATAGTTCTTGAGAGACTTTGAGCTAATTGAAATAGTAAGGGGACAGTTAATAGAAACGAGGGGAGTAATTCTGGAGTTTAGTTTTGCTATAGGAACCCAATGAAGCGAAAATGTAAGGGGAGAGAAAAATGTTTGGGGGGGAGGAAGGGGATGTATATACATCATATACATTCTGATTGGAAGTACATTTAGCTAAAGAGCCAAGAAGGAGAGTAGTGTTGCTTGGAGTACCCTAGGCAAGAGGTGGGGTGAGCTTGCTGGCTCAACCAGACTCTTCCTGGTCCTACTTGCTCAGGAGCTCTATCCCTTAGCAGCCAGTACTGTTAATATGTGGGGAGGATCCCTCCCACAGACCCCAATCCTACTCTATACACCCACTGAAATAAACTGTATTATAACTAATATGAGCTAGGGGGTAGCAGTGATTTGTCCTAGGAAGTTCTCAAAAGCTACAAACTCAGCACAATGAGAGAATTTATATGATAGGTATAACTGGTAATCAGTGAAGATCATATACATTCTCTAATCTGAAATGCATTTAATTGTGTTTATAAATACGTTAGAATAACACAAATAAAGAATGAAGTACTTGCTAAAAAACATTCTTAAGTATATTAAGACATTTCAAAAATACGTATTAAAAAGACATAGAATATATAATGATTTATTTTATCACCATGTCTAATAAACTATACTCTCTATTTTTACTAAGCTCATTTCTTACATGATTTCTCTGAATAATGAATTCAATATGACTGCCTTCTTCCTTAAAACCTTTGCATCCAAATTCTTATTTCTAATTTTATTTTTTCATGTTTAGTCTAGCCTAGACCAGCCATATCTTTCTCAAAACAGTCTCCTTCCTGGGTGAAATTTTACATACTGTCTTTCAGAAGTCTGTGCATATAGAGTTTCAGAGTGGGTAATGAATTATGATTTTCCTTCTACAATAATAAAACTAATTTAATATAACAGACCAATATGGTAAAAGGCTGAGAAGGGACCTTGGAAGACAACTTGGAATTTCTTAGAGTCTACATAGATCAGATTTTGGGATATTGCAAAACAGATAATCAATATAAGGGGAAGCATGTATTGATAAATTCTCAAACATAGTTTACAGTTTCTAAAATTAAAAGAAAATTAGAATCTGTAGACATCAAAACTTGCTGTATGATCTGGAGTGTAAGTCTAATGCAATAGCTAGCAAGGAATAGAAATAATATGATGTATGGGGTCTTAGAGCAATGCCCTATACTCATGAAATCATGGTGAAATAGAACAATAATGGATTTGGTAACCAAAGAATTGGCTTCAAGCCCAAACTCCGCTCCATATTAGCTATGTGACCTTATGTTAAGTCCCTAAATCTTTCAGAGTCTCAGTTTCCCCTCTTGTTTAGAACAGAAATAATATGCTTCACAGAGTTGTTTTGAGAAATCACAAGGCTCTGTGTAAATATAAGTCATATTTCTTCTGAATCTAGGTATTCATCTGTATTATTGAAGGGTTTGTGAATTATACATCCATTTTGTGTTACTTTCTTAATATCTGGCTACTATATTCATTCCAAGAATTTTACTTTTAAAAATTTTGCATCTTTTGTTCATTTTTTTTCAGCCTCAACATTTTTAAACCCATTGCTCACTTTTAATAGATTTGGGAACATGAAAAAGATCTTTACACACATATGTATAGTTATATCTGTCTATATGCATATGTATGTAACTCCAATTCAATTTGGCAAATACTTAGAGAATGCTTACCAAGTCAGAGACACAGGGTTAGGCCCAAGTATCATTAAGATGAAAAATAAAATCATCTCCACACTGAAAGTGTTCATAAGTGGGGACAAGACAAATATAGGAAAGAATGCATTAGAAATTAAACTATGAAAAGATCAAAGGAAGAAACTAAAAGTGTTACAGAAAACGAGATGGGGAGAAATCACCTTTATCTGAGTGGGTGATAGGGTAGTTTTATAGAGGAGGTGTACCTGAACTGATTTTTTTAAAGAAAAGAATTTTTATCAGCAAGAATGTAGATGGGCTACATTCTACACATGAGGGATGACCTAGAAGAATGCACAAAGGTTGAAAAGAATAGGAAAAAAATCAGGGGACAGCTAAAAGGCCAGTTTAGCTGGAATATGGAATTGGTGAAGGGGATCAGTATGAAATAAGACTTTAAAGGCATGTTGGAGGCAGATCACAAAGATCTTTAAGTGTCAAACTGAAGAGTCTATATTTTATCCAAGAAGCAGTAAGGAGCTGCTAAAGATTTATGAACAAGAGAGTGCCATGGGCAGGCCTGTGCTTAGATTGTTTTGTCAGGGGGATTGGACAAGAGGGAAGCATGGAGGCAGGGAGTTCGGCTAGTCAGTCAGCTAACATTTACTAAGTGCCTAATATGTGCCAAGTGCACAAAGAAAAAAAAAAACTAAGATCCATATTCGAAGCCATGAGGCTCCAAATGTGGGTAGAAACAATGTGAATAACCTAACGTGAACAAATCCTACATAGAAATAGGGAAGTTGGAACGAAGGAAAGGTTTTGAGGAGAGATGAGAAGAGCTGTACATGAACTGAATTTGAGGTTCCATTGCTACATGTGTATGGAAATGTTCAGTAAGCAGAACTAGAGGTCATTGGGAATATTTGACTGATTGTATAGATTTTTTAGTAATCTGCCAAAAGATGATAATAAGACATGAGAGAAATGAGATTGCCCAGCAAGAGAATACAGAGAGAGAAGAAGGTGGAGATGAATTTAGATCCTTAGGGACATTTCTACTCAAAGTTCAGAAGGAAGGAGATGAACCCAGCAAAAGAGACTGAGGATGGCAAGGCAGGAAAGAAGAGAACCAAGAGAGCATCCTGGAGCTAAGGAAAGAGAGAGTGTCTGGAAGAAGCAATTAGCAATGTCATACAACAAGTCAAATATGATGAGGACTAAGAAAGGGTCATTTAAAATACAATGTAGAGAATAGTTTTAATAAAGAAGGAGGAATGGAAGCCAGATTATAAATGAAGAGTGAGTGAGCTAAATTGTAAGAAAGTAAAAACCACTTTCTTTGTGGTTTAACACTGGAGTGGAGTCACAGGGTGATAATCCATGGGGTAATGATAGATCAAGGAAAGTTTTTCTATGTTTAAGAAAAACCTAAGATTAATATGTGTGTATGTGTATGTGCATGTATACACAGACATATATCTGTGTATCTGTACACAGATATATGTCTGTATATACATGTGTGTACATATACACATATATACATATGTGTGTATACACACACAGTGGTAGAGAAATGTGGGCTCTTATGCCACTTTTGTTACTGAGATCACAACTCAGTTAACTTTTCCTACTTATAAAATACTGTTTATTGAGAAGTTAGAACGATGCCAATTGGTGAACTATCTACATACCTGCAAAGACAGATGTAAATCATAGGATTCAGGGCTGGACAGGACCTTAGAGATCATCTAATGACTAGATTCCGGTCCAACCTATCCCTCTCATTTTACAGATATGGGAATCAGCCTAAATTGCCTACATGACTTACCAAAGTTCATACAAGTAGGAAGTAGCAAAGACAATAGATAGATGGTAACTTCCATTCCAGTTAGTTACAAAGGGGTTAACACTTCATTGGAACTGTGATGGAAAAAGAAAAAAGCTACCTCCAAAGATAAGTTTAAAAAATTGTAAATTATCTAATTAAATCCTTGCTTTACTTAATAGATACTAGTTGGTTCTAAAATCTGGGAAAAGGTGAACTGAAGAGGCATGTCCACTTCAGCTCTATCTGGAGTATCCAGCAAGAATAATTGTTTTTACTGTGCAATATTGACTTGGGTTTTATGGTGCAGTCTTCCTAAAAGCCATCTCTCCACTGCATAATAAATTTGATTCTTCATGTATCTTAAAGATCTCTAGGGAATGCTACACTGTCCCTAGTCACTGAATAAGGCAAGGAAAGATTTCATTTACTTTCTAGACTCTTTCTTCTAGAGATGGCTACAGTATAAAAGTCATGTACTTTCAAGTGATGTGACCTCTTTGTGTTTACTTTCAGTTTTGTGTCTTTCTCCAACTCCTTCAAAATAAAAAAGTTTCTCTGGGATCCTATCTTGGAAGATGAGTTGAGCTTCACTGGTCTCATCAGCAATTCTGCTGTGCAGGAGAAGGGTCCTAGAAGGCAGCTTTTCTCTTGCCCAGGAAACAGAAATCTCCCTTCCTGTGTGAAAATGAAAATGCCCATTCACAAGATTCCAATTGCTTGGATTTTGTCAACTGAATGGAGTTGACTAAGGCAGAGGGTACCAGCCCCTTTCCTGGACAGACATACAGCAGCTACCTATTCTAGACCCAGAAGAGGATCTATTCACCAACACGAGAGATAGCCATGGGTAGTAGACAGGACTATCCTAAGAGTCAGTAAGGGTTCAAGAGTTCAAGTCCCATTTCTGACATACATTAGCTTTGTGATTCTAGGAAACTCACTTAACTCCAGGGAACTAGTACCATAAGATTCAGAGCAGGTGTCTGATATCCAGTGGCAGGGCAAGTTTCCTTATTAAGAATTCCTTGTACCAATGAAATCACAAATTCAGTCAAAAAAGTACAAAAACAGAAACAATGATTTCAAATTCCAAACACAGCCATGACTGCAATTCTTATTTTTCAGTTTGACTTTGTAGGTAAATTTCAGTTCATTTTTAATGTTTGAATCTTGAATACTGTCATACAGATTTCTATCTGTGAAAAATGCTTAGTCTTTTTAGTGTTCCATTTTGCAGGAAATGCTATCTTAGGCTACCTTTCATACTCAACTATTAAACATAATAGATGTTTTTGGTACATTCTGGTGACTAAATCCATTCTATCACTCAATCAAACTCATACCTGTGGATGTATTTAAAAAATAAGTGTGCTTTCAATATCTGAATGGCAATTAATAGAAAGGACTCACGTTTCATGATTCAATGTAATAACATTAGAAGAAACATAGTCTCCTACTATGTTCAAGCATATCAAGTAATTCAGACTAATTAATGTAATTCATGACCTAATCCTCCAGATCTTGGATTCCTTGACTCTTTTAGGCTGATTGAAATGCTTCTTTTTAGAAAGGTATTCCATACAATTATATGTGTTCTGTATCTAAAATGACCTTGAATGTCACTCTAAGAAGAGGCACATCACCTGACCCTTAAATGTCTCTGACAGTATACAGTCCAATTCTTTTTTAATATGGTAATATGGGATGGGATTACTGAGGTTTCAAGGTAACCATATTATATGAGACTTTTGTATGTAAGGCCATATTCAAAAAAATGTTTCAGTGAACTGTGCAATAGTGAGTTGTAACAAACCCCTACCATCTTTGTTTTGTGAATGTCTTATAACAATCAGAATCCATTCTGTCTAAATAAATTCACAGTAAGATGCATTCAGCCTTTATCTTTATATTCCAGGGCCACTCTTGATAAACTACTCCATTATAACTCTGGTTTGCCTGGAGCAGATTTTCTCTACCAGTTTTCTCACTTCTCCTTCAAATATTTTTTTTTCTCTTAGCCAGCTGTCAGCAGCATGAAAGTTTGAAAGGAAGAAGACTGGATCAACTGTTGAATCCACTGAATATCTAGTTCATTTACCCTCATCAACCTCATCTTAGCAGCAACCCTTGCAATTTCTTCATACAAAAAACTTTTTATTTATTGGTTTATTTTAATCCATCAATAAGACGGTGTTTGACTTACCAAAAATCTTTGGATATCTGGTAAAGTAAGATTAGAATTTGAAAAGAGACCATTTGTGCTGGGCCTGTTGGAGAACCCTGCTATCAGAGCAGCTGAGGAGACTGAGTTCTGAACTTATGAGCTGGAGCAAGGAAGGTGGCCACACCTAGTCCCACTGGTGAACTCAAGCTAAGGGAGGTGCAAACTGACCCAGATTAGAGATGGAATAGGTCAAAGATCTCATGCTCATTAGTAATAGAATAAGGCCTTTGAATGACTGGTGTACTTCTGGCCTGGGTGAGATAAGGAAGGAAGGAAGGAAAGAAGGAAGGAAGGAAGGAAGGAAGGAAGGAAGGAAGGAAGGAAGGAAGGAAGGAAGGAAGGAA
>CM053594.1:193878244-193923001 GCA_028646575.1 Pseudocheirus occidentalis
AGCCTGTATTGAACTGAGTGTCCTTCTAGTAGGGGTGGGTGACAAGGGAGGAATAGACAGAATCTAGAATTTAAAGTTCTGCAATACCTGCAACTAGGAATTAAGAGATACAGGGGTTGGGATAGGGAGACCCCTCCTGCCCTACCAGAAAATAGGAGAGCAGAGCAGGGGAGGGGCTTTACAGTGGGATTGCTGTTATAGGTTTGGGGCAGGAGCAAGACGGGGAGAAAATGTGTAATTCAAAAAATGTAATGAAAATGAATAATGTAAACAAGAAAACAAATAAAAACTAAATTAAAAAAATAAATGTAATACTTTTAGCACTTATTTAGGTAAAAAGTAAGTTAATGTATATTTATGGAAATGTGTTGCAAAGGTGCTGTTACTATTTTTTTTTACTGGATCAGTTCCCTCCACACACAAACGCGCGCGTGCACATGTTTATGTATATATAAAAAATCTGTTTCTTGTGTTCACTTCTTATAGTTTATGTTTTTATTTTGGGGTAGAGGGTGGTTGTGTTTAGACTTATTAAAGCTATCTCCATACAACCTTTGTATACACTGATGATTATGAAAGAAATTAAAATGTTGTGTTGAAATGCCAGTAAACCAGACATTTTACAAAGGTTGCTGTCAACAGTTTTGTGAATAGTTCAGTCTGTATGAAAGGTGGATTTAGTCACTGAATTTTGTCTGTGGATTTAGGTTTCCTTCCTTGTAAAAGAATCCATACACTGACTTTTAATTACTAGACTTGAATCTGAATTTAATTGCTTATTTTATGTTTAAAAAAATTTTTTTTCAGGTACCAGGTACAAGGCACCAGGCTTGGCTCTTTTCCCTTGTAGCATATGATTTTCTTGTGACTGGAGGAATCCTGGCCTTAATGAGTTGATTTAGTAAACTGCCTATTTAAGGAGGATGGTGGCCATTAGAAGCATGTACCAGGTGGCAACATTGATGAATAGGAAGTCCTACTTTTGAGAGCAGTCAGAGGAGGACTGTCATGGACAGTTGGATGTCAAATCATAGTTAATTATAAGTAATTTTTATTTTATTTTATTTTAACTGGAAATTGAAAAACTCTCAAGTTCAGTGTCATACCAGGTGCCTTCTCTAATAGAGCATTCAGGACTATGGTTCAAGCCCTGGAGAGAATTTTGTATGCCACAGTAATTCACTGCTTGATTTTTGTTTAGTTCTATTCTTCCTGGCAATGGCATCTTAATGACTGAGTTACCATCTAGAGTCTGGCAGTCATTTCACCCCAAAAGAATTCAAGTCATCAGGTCAGGCTTAAGTTCCTCAGTTAGCGTTCCTCCCAGGATGTGGCAGTGAACAATAGTTTTTCCAAAAATGTTGGAATATAACACATTATATAACATAATGTAAGTATAAAATGTTAATCATTTTTTTTTGGTGAAGTACATAGGGAGAGGGTAAATCAGAAGAGGATGGTTTTTCTTTACTGATCTACTTTGTCCTTTCCTAGCTATCTTCTAACTTTGCAAATATTTTGTATCCTTGAGCAATTTTTAACAAATCACTTGACCAGTACAATACTAAGGCTTGTTTAGCCATGGACTTTGAATTCTCTTCTCTCCATATCTTCCCTTACTGGTGTGTGTGTGTGTGTGTGTGTGTGTGTGTGTGTGTGTGTGTGTATGAGAGAGAGAGAGAGAGAGAGATGTACATGTAGGTTCATATATATGTGTGTTTATATTTTGCCATCAAGTTGAAAAAGTATTACTTCCTCGAGCTTTTCTTTTCTTGATTATTTGGGCAGATAGATTGGCATCCACTAATGATGTGCCATGTTCAGTTCTCTGCCTTGAGTTGGGTATTTTTGTTATTTTTGGCATTTTTGTTAAGTCCCTTACGGGCTTATTTGACCCAAAAGCAGGTCGACTTTTCATTGTCATACTAGTGACCTAAAAGTAAGACACCCAGGTTTGTTGTCTTAAAGCTGTTGAATGTCTTGTTCTCGAGGCAGCTGAGTGGCGCAGTAGAGAGGGACGGACGCTAGGCCCACAGCCAGGAAGACTTGAGTTCAAACATGGCTTCATGTGGCCTTGGCAAATCTCTTAACCAATCTGTGTCTCACTTTCTCCATATGTAAGGGATAAGGAGAATAAGTTGGGGATAAGTTGTAAAACCTAAATGAGATAATTTTCATAAGGTTTTTAGCACAGCGTCTGGCACATAGTCGGTGCTTATTAATTCCTTCCTTCTTCCCTGCTACCTGACTTGTATCTGCTTGCCTGACTCCTGCCCATAAAATCTATTCATATGAGCTGGATTTGATTTCTCTTACCTTCCCTTTCTGTACTATTTCCACATGAGAATGTACATTATAAATCTGTGTGATACTGAAGCATTTAGTACAGTTCTCAACAGCTTAACCATTGATACTGACTACTTTAATTGACATGTGACACTCAGCACACACCAGGCCATATGTCCTGCCCAAACTAACTTGCTTTAGTTGGAGTACAATTAGAAGTTTTATCATTTGACTTCGTAACTTACATAAGAATTCCCTCTATGAAATCCCTGATAATTTGAGTATTTTCAGTAAGAGAAAACTCACTACCCACCATGCAAACTTACCACAGTTTTGCAAATTCAGTTGTAAGAAATTCCTTCCTCGCTCCTTGGAAAAACCTGCCTTTTGGTTCTAGTTGTGTTTTAGTAGAGCCACAGAAACATTTGACGTTTTTCTGCACATTGTGTCCCCTGGTGTTTCATTACTTCTCTAGGCTAGACACCTCCAGAATTCCTTGTGTGAAAACGAATTACAGAGGCAAAATAATATAATCTCAGAGCAGAAAGAAACCTCAAGGTCCATTTTGTCCAACTCTTTATCTAAACAAGATTCCCCTTTACAAATAGACCTGACCAGTGGTCTTCATTTGGAGACTTCAGGTAACAGAGAACCCAATTCTAGTGCCTTCTCAGTCAACTCATTGTCAAACCATTTTTGACGGGCTTTGTTAGGAAGTCTTTGCTTATAGCAAATCTAAAACTCCTACTACAACTTCTCCCCCTGCCTCCCAGATCTTACTTATAAAGCTAAGCAGAACAAGTTTAATTCCTCCTCATAAAATCTTTTCATATACTCTGGGATGTATCCCCAAAGTCTTCTCCAGGTTAAACATCTCTAATTCCTTCAAATGATTGTTCTTTGGCATGATCTTTTTCATCCTGACCAACTTTCTCCAATATCCCTTCTGCTCATCAGAGAATCCCAGAATTTCAGTATTCTTCCAAAAAATTAGAGCCCAGAATTGATCTCAGTACTCTATGTGATCTGAAGTGAATAAAGTATATTGGTATTATTACTTTCCTAATAATTCTGGTTCCTACATTTCTCTTAAATTAGAATTTCACAGTCTTGAAATGTGCTTATAAATCACTAAAACCTCACCATCTTTATCAGATTAACTGTGGTCACCCCCATCCTGTATGTGTAAAGTTGATCTTTTGAACATAAGTACAAAATTTATCTCATGTTTAGATGTAGCCTACGGTTCTAACCTGTTGAGATCTCTGTATCTGAATTCTTGCATAGAGCATGTCAACATCCTTCCTAGCTTTGTGTCATTTTTCTAAAAGTTTTTCTAGGAATGCCATCTAAGCCTCTTTTTAAATAATGGATAAGATTATTAAACAGCACGTGATCAATCATAAAGCTTTGAGGCCTTCACTGAAGACCAACTTCCAGGTTGATGTTGAACTACAGTTAGGGTCTGGCCATCTACTTTAATACACAGAATCAGAGAATCCCAAAGATGGAAGGAACTTCAGAGGCCATTTAGTTAAACACAAGAATTTTTCTTTCAGATATATCCAAAATATGGATCTGTTTAATGTCCAGGATCAAATATAAAATTCTTTTGCTTTTAAATCCTATTATAACCTGGACCTCTCCTATCTTTTCCTTTTTCTTACATTTTATCCCCATATGAAAAGAACCTGATTCTTGGTTTCACTGCCTCTAGTCTCTTCTTACTACAGTCCATTTTCTACTTAGCTGTCGAATTGATCTTCCTAAAGCACAGATCTAACCATGTCACACTTCACCCCCATTCAGTAAACTCCAATGGCTCCCTATCACCTTTAGGATCAAATATAAAGTCCTCCGTTTGACATTCAAAGCCTTTCATCACTTGACTGCTTCCTACTTTTCCAGTCTTCTTATTTACTGCCACGTACTCTGTGATTCATGGACACTGGCCTCCTTGCTGTTTCTTGAATAAGACGCTCCATTTGTTTCTAGAACAAGATACTACATCATGTTCCTCAAACAAGACAGTTTATCTCTCAGTTCCTAGCATTTTCACAGGCTGTCCCCTGTCTCCCAAATTTTCTTCCTCCTTACTTCCATGTCCTGCCCTTCTTGGTTTCCTTCACTTCTCTGTTGAAATTTCATTCACCCTTTACAAAAGGCTTCATTCTAGTGCCTTCACTCTACTGATTAAAGCCAGTTTATCTTGTGTATGTCTTATTTGTATGTAGTTGCTTTCTTGTCATCTCCCCCATTAGGCATTGCTTGAAATCAGAGACTGGGTGTTTTGTTTGGTTTTGTTGCCTTTCTTTAGTATCTGACATGTAATAGCCTGACATGTAATAAACACTATAAATGCTTGTTGACTGACTGCCTTTCTTCATGATCTTACAAAGGGGTCTCTTAATAATCAAATTCTGTCACTTGGGATGTCAGTTTTCCTCTCCGGGTTATTTAATTTTTAAAATTTTCTTTTATTCTGAGCTAAAAACAAACAAAATGAGTAACCCCATATCAATGACAGACAAGAAAAAAGGAGAATGCACCTGAAATTCCAAATCTCCACCATGTACATCTTGCTCTCCCCTTTAAATCCATAACATATCCAACGTAGAATTTTCAAAGCTGTCCTGCTTATCTGTGATTCCTCATGGATTTCCTTCTCTTCTGTTCATTGATTAAAATGCTTCAATGACTCTCCTTCATTTTATTATTTTTTACCACCCTGTTCTTAACCCTCTCCCCTTTTTTGCCTGCTCCTCCCCACTAGGTGAAGAACAGAAAAACAAAACCCTCATAACAAACATTTATAGTCAAGCAAAACCACTCCCCACCTTGGCCTTGTCCAGAACTCTCTGTGTTTGTTGTTCTGCATTTTGGGTCCAGCAGGGAAGTGGCCTAATTCATTACCCGTCTCCCGGAATTGTGCTTCATCCTGACATTCTTAAGTTTTCTGAGTTGTGTGTTTTTACAATATTGCTGTTGCTTAACCTATTCTCCAGGTTCTTCTTACTTATCAGTTCATACAAATTTTCCTAGATGTCTCTGAAATCATCCATTCCTTATAGCACAGTAATAGACTATTTTATTCACATACCGTAATTTGTTTAACCATAGCCTTCTTCTCGGGCATTCCCTTAGTTTCCAGTTCTTTGTCACTACAAAAAATATTTTTGTATATGTGGGTCTTTTTATTCTTTCTTTGATGTCTTTGGACTATACGACCTATTTTAACTCATGAAGGTCAAATAGGTGCTCTTACTATCTCCCTGTTAATCTTTTTTTTTCTTTTTGCAGGGGGGAAGGCAGGGCTTTTGGGGTTAAGTGACTTGCCCAAGGCCACACAACTTGTAAGTGTTAAATGTCTGAGTACAGATTTGAACTCAGGTCCTCCTGACTCCAGGGCCGGTGCTCTATTCATTGCACCTCCTTTCTGCCCCTCTGAGAGCCCTGTTAATCTTGAGTCTCAACTCCCTAATAACCATTTCCATTTTATCCTTTATAATACAGATATTAGCTCTTTGACAGAGAAAAGAATAGCCAAGTAATTAATCAGGGAGTCAGTCTAGAAGCTTTTATTAAGCACTTCCTGTGTTCTAGGCGCTGTCCTAAGCACTGAGGATACAAAGAAAGGCCAAAGATTGACCTTGCTTCCAAAGAGCTCAGCAGGGACACCTCTCCTCTATCCATTATCCTTGTTTCATCCACCCTTAAGGGTCATTCTATCCTTTCTTGTATCGGTCTTTTTCCATCAGTGTAGCCTATTTTAAAACAAAAATCAGTGTTTTTGTTTGTCTTAGCATCTTAGCTCATTCAGAGAGAGTTGGGAGTGGGAAAGAGGGAGATCCTCGGCAAGTACTTTTCTGATTGAAGCTCCCCTCCACTTGCTGCCTCTGCGCTTCTCATCTGCATCCTCTTTCTCTTTGGGTGATTTGTGGTTCCTCAGTGACACTTTTTTTCTGGCACCATTAGTCTTCATACAGATGTGCCCCAAGTACCCCTGCTTTGACTGTATCTTAATATTTAGTGCCATTGACCTGTCCTGTGACTTCTCTCTCCTCCCTTTTCTAACCTGTCCCCTTCTTTTAGACTGTCCTTTCAGAGCTGTATTCTAGATACGGTACCCCTTGCCTAGATTATCACTTCCAGTTCACTTGTTATACATAATTGGTGTGTAGAAATTTGAAGCCTTGGATTTTATTCCTTATTCTTTCCTTGGATTTGGTCTCCTGCGACCTTTTGAGTGTATCAAATGCTATTCTTTTTTCCTCTGTGAGCTTAATGTTTTCAAGTATTCTTACAAGCCTAGTCTCCCTCCAATTTGGCAATATCCCTTTTAAACTGTAGTTCCCTGAACTTAACAGAGTAATTCAGATGTGTTCTAACCAGTGCAGAGTATATATATATAGTGGGACTATTGCCCCCCTTTATATACTACCTTTGATCTAAGATTTCATTATTATGGCAGTCCTGTCTCACTGTTGACTCAGATTGTATGTGTAAATTCCCTAAATCCTTTTAACCTATCCTTCCTTTCTTAGTCCCAAGGAATGGTGATGTTGATGAGGATTATTCCTGGATTCTCTATCCACAGAATTATTCTGCTCTAAATTTATCCTCTAGTCCTGGCCTTCACAACCTGTGGCCTGTGGGCTGCTTATGGCCCATCAGTGTGCCAAAGTATTTCAAGTAGCAGGTGAAAAATGTAAATGTTTTCCTGGGCCACAGGCTGTGCAGGCCTGCTCTGAACAGTTATTTTTTACCTGCTAGGAAACATTTAACCCAATTTATAAACTTACTTAAATCTATCTTTAGGTAAAGGTAGGGAAGCAAAGATTAATTTTCAAGATCTTGTCTTGGACTTTGCCTTTAATAGCCCCAGCCTTGATAATTTAGATCAGAAGTTAAGTTTGTCTGATTTTATGAAGTTTTTAGGTAAAATAAGAAAGTATTTATTCATTTAGTTTTTTTCATTCCTCAATGTTATTACGGCTATCTTGTGCCTTCTTTGTGGCTTTTCTTTGGCGTGTCCCCTGCTTGGTTTCTTTGCCTGTTCTTCATCATTACATAGTAATTTAATTTCAATTAGCAGCAAATATTTCTCTAATATTTAGTACTACCACATATTCATCTAAAAAGTGTCTTGCATACTATTTTCAGTCCTTAACAGAAATATTTTCAGTTATGATGGTACTTAAAATACAATCCCTATTCTAAGCCCAGACTGCTATTTGTTGTACCGGACTTTTGTCATTATAAACAAAACAAGGCAAAGTCAGAGCCTAGTATGCTACCTTTTAAGAAAAAGGGAACTTGTTTAGTCAATTTGCCTTCATACTTTCACAGCTCTCAATCTTTCTTTTTTTTTTAATCATAATACAGAATTTGGAATTAGGTTTTGGAACTTAACTTCTCCTGGGACAGTGCAGAATTCTCTATTGTCAGATTCACTTTGTATCTTAGAATACAGTCAAAGTAGTAGATAAGGCTTTTTTCTATTGCCTTTTTCTCTTTCTTTTTGTTGGCTTGTGATTTTTTTTATTACTCTTACTCCTGTTCTCACATGTATTCTTTTTTTTTTATTGGCACATTGAGACAGGTGCTTATAAAAATATTAGTCCAGTTAGTATAAAATGCTGATTTTACTCACCTTAATTTTGTCACCCATTACATAATGACACCTACCTTGCTCTCACAATGAAAAATAGAAAACTTAACCTGGTAATGATTATGAAAAAGACTAGTTTTAATTTACACTAATAAATGTTTACTGGAGTTATTGTGATCATTTCATGACAGTGAGTAGAAAGCCAGATCCAGAATAAGGAAGACTTGGGTTTAGGGCTTGCCTCTGGCACATACTGGCTGTGTGCCCCTGGGTAAGACACCCTCAGTTGAAGACAAAGTTTCATAAGAGATGTGGATATGAACTGATAAGGAAAATTTCTCTATCAGAAATTCCTTCTACAAATGAATTCATAGATCTGGGAAAGGGGAGATTTATTTGGGCGGGGGGCCTACTCTTTTAAAACAACCATGGAGGGATACAGTGATGAGTAAGTCAGAATCCTTGCCTTCATGAAGCTTATAATTTTGGGGTTTCTATGTTCTTAAACCAGAAAAGTGGTTTAATTTTAATCATAGTTTTAAAACCAGTGGGAAAACTGAGGTACTGTAAACTAGACCAAAAAAATTGAGTATTTATTTGACATAGATTCAAATTTGTCCACTAGGTCAGCTGAGAAAAAGCCATATGATTTCATTAATTCTCTGTAATTGAATAGTAACTTAATGTCTATAATTTCTACTCAGGCTGGGTATGTCAAGAGAAGAATCAATGAAGCTCACTTCAGTTGAAAACAGTGATGGTGATGAAAACACAGCTTTGTGTGGTTCTTCGTGTTTGCCTGGTCCATCTACACCATCATCCTTTGAAGAACAATTACCAAAAAGCACAAAAATCCCACCTTCTCCAGAAACTGATTTCTGTGCTTCCATGGAACAGGTCCCAATTAAGAGTATCATGACAGAATCGGAATCAGAGGATATCTTCATCCCTGAAGAATCTGTGATTCAGGAAGAAGTTGCAGAAGAGGTAGAAACCACTATCTGTGAATGCCAGGATGAAAATCATAAGACTGAACCAGACTTTTCTGAAGAATCTGGGAGCCCCCCAAATTCAAGTGAAGAGGCAGTGATAGTGCCCACTGAAGAAAATGTAGAAGCCTGTGTCATGATGAATGATGTCTTAGATACACTGTCTCATGTTGAAATTAAGGTGGAAGAGAAATTGGAATCCCCTCAGGAAGAAATGGCTGTTGTTATTGATCAGCTAGATGACTGTGAATCCCCAGCCCCTTCTGCTTCCTCTTTGAATTCTGTCAGTGATACAGCAGATAAGGAGCCAGAGTCCACAAAAGAGTCCAGTATCCCAGAAACACAGAGTATTCCTCCTGATGCAGAAGGACTGTTTCCTGCTGAAGGCATTGCTGTGGATATGGAGCTACAGAGCGATCCTGATGAACAGCTTTCTGAAAATGCTTGTGTCTCTGAAACATCCTTCTCTTCAGAGAGCCCAGAGGGAGCATCCACTGGTCTGACATCCCCAGGGGGAGAAACGCAGTCCACTTCAGAAGAGCCCTGTACTCCAGCATCCCTTGAAACAACCTTTTGTTCTGAGGTGTCCAGCACTGAAAACACTGACACAGATAGTAATAGAAAGCCTGCTGGTGAAAATCTTCATGCATCTTTGATGTCAGAAATATCTCCAATGTCCACTTCTCCTGGAACATCAGAAACATCCCTCATGTCCAATTTACCTTTGACATCAGAAGCCTCCCCAGTATCTAACTTGCCTTTAACATCAGAAACATCACCAATGTCTGATTTGCCTTTGACATCAGAAACCTCTTCTGTGTCTTCAGTACTTCTGACATCAGAGGCATCCATTGTAACCAGTTTACCTGTCCCTTCAGAAACATCTCCAATTTCCAGTTCTTCCATGAGTGAGAGGCTCATCCATCAGCCAAGAAAGTCACCTTCCATGTCTGAAGAGCCACTCTCCCCTCTTAAAGATGAAAATTCTACCCTTTCTCAACCTCCAGGAGAGAGCCTTGTGACTCACCAGACAATGCATCCAAATACACCAGAAACTATCAAACTGGATCCACCACCTGTTGCCCTTGAAACTTCAACAGCTGAAGATACTCACAGTAAAAACCTGAGTCAGCAGCTGTGTCAGTCTCCTGCAGAAACCGAGCAGTCGAGCGTTGCATCTGTTCCTGAACTCTCTCCTCCCGAAGTGACAAAAGTTAAAAGTCATAACATCCAGCAAAGAATTGAAAAGAAAAGTACAGCCTCACCATCTGAGGGGTCTGTTTCATCTGAAGGCACCGTGGGTAAGAACAGTGAGCTTCCTCCAGCTAAATCACATGACAAACAGTATACCTCATTAGATAAGACTTCATTTTCTGAAGGATCTCGAAGTAAAACACACAAGCAGGGGAGCACACAGACTCGATTGGAGAGTTCACATTCCTCTAAGTCCTCAGAACCTGCCAAGTCACCTGAAGGGATAAGAAATGAAAATAGGGAACCAGAGATCTCAAAGAGGAAAACTGTAGAACAGCACAGTTTTGGAATCTGTAAGGAGAAGAGAGCTAGAATAGAAGATGATCAGACAGCCCGTAGTACTTCAGCCACCAGCCCGATTGAAAAAGAACAGCCTCCACGAGAGGAGCCCAGGGTACCACCTCTCAAGGTATGGTATTAGAACATTTAGAGTCATTTAAAGGGACAGAAAGTGGGGTGTTGTTCCAATCTCATCCATTCAGGCAGCTCTTTCCAAGTCTGAAGTGAGTTTATCCAATTTATTGATGATCTCAAGCAACTTAATAATGCCTTAGCACCATCATGTAATCAGGTCTGAGGTTGTTTTCAGTAAGGGTGAAACAGGAAGTAATATGGGAAATGGTGGGAAGAGGCACACACTGCCTTTGTGTGTCTGAATGTCTGTACTGGGTGACAATGAGATCTGTGAAGGCCAGCTACAAAATGGAGTTAAATTTGGTGTGGGAATCAAGAAACCCGATTAGAATATATTTCATGAACACTGATTCCATCTTGTTCTGATACATGTATTCTTTTCCTTCTTATTTTTCTGCACATCATCCTTGGGGAATTAGATGGTACAAGCTACCTATTGTTTCTTAAGTGCAGGTGGATGCAGTTAATCAGCAACTCGATTTTGGGAAAAGAAAGACACTAAGACCTACTTACTAATCCCCCTCCCATCTTGGAAACCCCTAATTTTTCCTCTAGTTAGAAATCAGATTACCTAATTTTATATCCTGTCTTGTACTTCAGATAATCATTTTCTTATAATTAGTTTATTTTATTTGGTTGTTTTTAATAAATAAAAATTAGTCTCACTGCATTCAAGGTCTTTGGACTGACTGGAGAGTTTGTCAACCCTTTTATTATGCCTGTTTCATAAAAAATCATGTAACTTGGGTTGTCTACTTAGTTATTAGTTAACTACCATAGTGAGTAGGTGGTAGCCATTGACTACATTTCACAAACAAAAATTATTTTCCTTTTGTGGTATATACCTCCTCTCTTTTTTATAAACTTGGTAAGTGGATGATTCTTTACTGTCCAGAAATCTTTGTTTCATGGTTTCCCCCCTCAGTAAATGTTGATGATCTTAAGATGTCATTCAGAGAGGCACAAGATGCAAGTTTTATTCTGCAACTGATTCACAACTGCTTAGTTGTGTGATTTAGGGCAGGTCTTCAGTGTCCTGCTTTTTTCTTGTATAAGCTAGGTAGAGCAGTAAACCTTGAGTCAGGAATGTGACCTCAGTCATTTAATATTTGTGTGATCCTGGGCAAATCATTTCTGTTTGCCTCAATTTTCTCATCTGCAAAAGGGGGAAATAATGGCACTTAGCTCACAGAGTTATTATGAGGATAAAATAAAGTTTGTAAAGAACTATCTGTCTGTCTGTCTGTCTATCTATCTATCTATCTATCTATCTATCTATCTATCTATCTATCTACCTGAAACCTATATAAACCCTATGAAGTAGTAGTAAGTCAACTTTTAATGCATGGATAATGTTGCAAAGAACTTTGAACAGCCTTGAGTGACGAGAGTTAGTATAGAAACATAAACTACCTCCAGGTTTTCATTTCTCTGACATAAACCAAGTCTATGGCATCACATATTCGTGTAGGTTTCAGCACTCAAATAGTAAAGTTTTAATAAAAATGAGTCTTATATAAGCAAACCAAGAGAGGCATTACTTAAATGGACTGAGAATCCGGAAGGCAACTTGAATGGTGAGGGGACTTAAACAATGTCACTAGAAATCAATGAGAGAAAGGAAAATGAGAATGTGGGATTGGGGAAGTAGAGAACCAGCGCTGATAATAAACTTCATTTATATAAAATATATATTGAAGGAAAACTAGCTTATTCAGTGTTTCCTTAGAGAATAAACCTACAATAAATGAGTAGGCAGTCCCAGAAGGTAGATTCTAATTTGAATAGTTATAGCTAGGCTGCCTTGTTCATTAGTGAGCTCCTCATCATTGGAAGTGCGTAAGCCACAGACTGGATGATCAATCACTCAATAAATATTTATTAAGTTTCTACCATATACATTACATTCAGCCAAGTGATAGACCATTTGCCAGAGATGTTATCAACAGGGTTCTTATGTTGAATAAAGGTTGGATTAGGTGGCCTCTAAGATCCATTTCAGCTCTGTGGTTCTATGAACATACATAATAAAGGATGAATCTTAGAGAAAATGCTTTTATTTAATCAAAATTCTATATGCTTAATTTTGCTTCAATTTATTCAGTGTTTTACATCTAAGACTATCTATGGAGTCTACTAAATGGGAAATTTTACTGATTTAGTGAACAAAAATGCTTTCCCCAAAGTCAATAGGAGATTGGACAAGTCAGGAATAGAACTTGTTGGCGTGTTTTGGTTCTTAGACACTTTATTCTCTGTTGCAAAAATATTAATTCTGTTAAATCTTTGTAATATGATAGAATCTGACCAAATGTATTAAGTACAAACCACATGTTGATAATACATGAGATGAACACTGCTCATTGTAAAACTCTGTTCATATTCATGTGACTAGATTCATGCTTTCTATAGAAAGAACATGAAATCAATTTCTGGTTGATTTTTCAGGTCACAACTAGTTGGTCCCTCTCTTTGATTTAAAAAAAAAATGACCTCATCAGTTGCACACTGTTCCAGTCACATGGAGAACATTGAAAAACTTACCGTTTTGATTTCTGAAGCTTTAACCATAAAAATGTAAAAGATGAATTACATGTAGCAATAAGCTTTATTATAAGGTTTATTCAAAATAAATAAGATTAGTTTTCATTTTAGTTTTCTTCAAAACTATGCATTCTAAAGTGTTGCAAGAAATCCACATGTAAGACCTACAAGTAAAGCAACAGATGTTGAGCTTTTTCCCCCTTTTTTTTGCCAGTCAGTAAACATTTATTAAGCACTTGCTGTGTGCTCTGGCACTTTGCTAAGCACTAAAAATAAAAATGTAAGTCGAAAAGAGGCAGTCCCTGCCCCTAAGGAGCTTACATTCTAATAGGGAAGAAAACACATCAAAGGTACCAGGAAAAGAGTAGGGGGGAAGAGACAAAAGTACCTGGTAAAGGGCATGGTAGAGGAAGTCTGGAGCTCAACCTGGAGAGACATGAGAGACATGGCTGCCCCAAGTGCTCAGTTAAATGGAGGTTCTGGGAGGTATCATTCATTCAGAAGGAGAGTCTACAGGGCCAATTACTGTAGATTTGACTTCTAGCTTTTTATGTTTCTCAAATTTTATTTTCCTTTTTTTTCCTAGTTAGATAAGTTAAGGGAAAAGTTTTCAAAGGTCTACGGTGTATTATCCTACCTATCTTGTCACAGAAGTGCTGGGTATGAAAGGGGTGCCTCTCAAATAAGGGGAGTAAAGTGGCTTAATATGAATGCTAGATTTTTCCCCCCCATTAAGTTAGGATATCATCTGTAGCAAGATGATCAAGAAAAAAACTAGTAGATATGTTATCCTGAATAATGGCTTTCCTGCTTGTCCATGATAAAGTCTCATAGCCATACTCCCATTATATTGGGGAAGCATGCAGCATTCCCCACAAATGCAATTTCCTAAATTCATAAGGTTTAGTTATTAGTATAGTGGAAAGAGAACATTTGGATTTGGAATCAGAGGGCCTGAGTCACAATTTGAGTCTTCCATTCACTACCTTGGTAATATAACCTCTCTGAATCTCAGTTTTCTCATCTCTATAAAGTGGGAGTTGGAACTAGAATGGTCTCTAAGGACCCTTCCAACTCTAAAACTATAAACCTTTGATTCTGTTGTTTACCCTTTTGAATAGCAAAACCATTGCATCAAAATTTGGTAGGCATCTGGAGAATATAACAAATGATTATAATAAAAATTTTCATTTTAAATATCCAGAAGAAAGTTATCAGTTTTTTTTTTAAATTATCACTAGAATATGATAGGAGTTTCTATAGGAAAATAGATCTTAGACTTAACTAATGTCAGATCTGGTTCAGAGAATGAAATTAAGATGATTTAAGTCTTAGAATAATATAGAAAAGATGAGCAACAGTGTGTGAATATTTCTTTCTTAGAGGGTGTCTTGTTGCTAGATGATGCGCATTCTTTATTAGATATAAAGCATAATGCCTGTAATTTCAGTTTATACCTTTTTGTTTTTCCTTCAGACCTATGATTTCAGTGGTGTATGGAATGCTCAGTGAAGAAATCCAACCACTGACAAAGATCAGCAAATGTTCTATTCTTACAGTCGTAGGTAGTTCTCTGGGGGCACTCAAGGCAACTGACTTGCCTACCATTAAACAGCAATTACATATCACAGGAAGGACTTGGACCCAGCTCTTCCTCACTCCAGAATTTGACTCTCTATTCCCTGTGATTGATTAAAGAGATTTATAATTATTGTTGTTGATGTTAACAACACTAACAGACATACGGTGCCTTAAGGTCTTTCCATCTATTTTCTCAACTGAGCTTTATGGCCGATCTGTCAAATTTTTAGTTTATATACATTATATATATATCCTCCATTCCAAGGGAAAGGTTACAGGGGCAATTATGTAGGTTTGACTTCCTTTTTTCCAATAAGAAAGAGTGCATGACTTGCCCACAGGCTGGATTTGAACTTAGATCTTCTTGACTCCAGGAATGACACTCTGCCTTGTTCCTGCACCCTGAATATGATAACATGTTGTATGTAGTTTCCCCTTCTTAATCCTCACAGACACCATGTGAGGTAACTAAGGCACTGTGCTATCCCCATTGTACAGTTAAGGGCACACACTGAGTTATGAGATGGTTAAAAGGCTCATCCTACTATACATATGGTTGGTGACAGAACTAGGGCTCAAAACTGTCTCTTGATTCTCAATGGGTTGTTTTGTTTGTTTATTTGTTTTAAGTAAACCACAGTTAAGAATAGGCAAGCCTCAATTAGCTAAAGTTAAATCTTTATACCTTGAAAACAAAGTCACTAATAAACTAAATGCCCCTGAGGAGCTTAAGCCAACCACAAACACATTTTTTAAATGGTTTGTTTTTTTACTTGTTTTCTTGTGTTAGCAAGAGTACTTTTTTTCCCAAGTGAATACAGTTCTTGGTTTTTAAGCAGATTAAAAGCAGATAGAGAATGCTTGATGAATGGTGGCAGATGACTGTATAATTTTCATATTAGTGCTGAGATGAATCAACTTATCTTTATGCCCTAAAGCCTTGGCCATCACAAGGATTCACTTATATCTTATTCCTCTCAAAAAGAAAAATATGATGAGAGTGCAGCATGTCTTCACTATGCAATAGCTGAGTAAGTATATTCATTGTGGTGAAAAAATAATATTTCTATTCTTCCCCCACCCCTTTGTTTTTTCTTCAGATCCAGCTTTCAAAAATTGGGCCTCCTTTTATTATCAAGAGCCAGCCAGTCTCCAAGCCAGAGTCTAGAGCATCCCCCAGCACCTCAGTTAGTGGAGGGAGGAACACAGGTGCCAGGACCCTTGCAGATATCAAGGCAAGAGCCCAGCAAGCTCGGGCTCAGAGAGAGGCTGCTGCTGCAGCTGCAGTAGCTGCTGCTGCAAGCATCGTCTCAGGAGCTCTGGGAAGTCCAGGTGAGGGTGGGAAGACCAGGACCCTGGCGCACATCAAAGAACAAACAAAAGCCAAGCTCTTTGCAAAGCATCAAGCCCGAGCACACTTACTCCAGACAAATAAAGAAGCCAGGTTGCCACAGCTTAGCTCAAAGGATGGGTCTCCTACTCTGGAAGTTTCAACCACTCCTGATGCAAAGATGGAAGGTTCAACTGGTGTTATTATAGTTAATCCAAACTGCAGGTCTCCTAGCAACAAGTCTGCTCCCCTCCGGGAGACTACCACTTTATTGCAGCAGTCACTTAATCCTACTAAGCTACCAGAAACTGCTACTGACATATCTCTGCACAGTTCTGATGAAAATATACCTATGTCACATTTGTCTGAGAAAGTTATTTCATCTACCTCTTCTGAAACTAGTGGTATGCCCCTTCTTTTTAATAAAAATTCTGTCCCTGTGTCTGTTTGCAACACTGCCATGTCAGGAACAATTAAAGAACTTCCTTTTGCAAGTTCTGTTGATAAATCCTCTCTTTTAATGTCTGTCGACAGTGCAAATACTACAGGCTCTGCTTGTAACTTAAGTATGCTAAAAACCATCCAGGGAGCCGATGCTACATGTGTAGCCATTGTACCAAAATGTATTGATAATGCTCCTGTTCCAGCTTCCGCAGAGGGTTCAGTCTTACCAAACTCTGTTGATGATAAAAGGTTATCAATAGCAAGCAGCAGTGCTAATAATTTAATCTCTAGTCAATATACCACTGTGCCATCTCCCTCGATTGGAAATAATTTGCCAAATCATACCCCTCCGAGCTCTGTCCTGGTTCCCCCCGTGGGAGCCAATGGCAGATTTCCTTCTGATAAGATAGCCATGCCTGGGTGTGATGAGCAGGCTGGCATGTCTACAAACACCACTGTGAGAGCAGCTCTGAGCTGCAGTGATCGGCTTGCGGTCACAGACTCCTCAGCTAAATGCCCACCCATTGCTATGTTTACTGGAAATATGTTAACAATAAGCTCTTATGACAACTCTACAAAATTAGGCACTGAAAACTTGGAAAAAAGTACAGGTGTCAGAAGGACAGATCACTCTGGCAAACCTCAACACCACCCCGGAGGCTATACACCAGCAGCAGTGAACAGATCAATTCCTTGTAAAGTCATTGTCGATCACAGTGCCACGCTGAACTCCAGCCTTTCTCTTACTGTTTCCATTGAGAGTGCAGAAACTGTCCTAGATGTGCAGAACAGGCCATCGAGGACAGAAACAGCCTTGCAGAATGTGTCATGCCCTCAAGTGTCTGTCATCAACAGGCCTGAACCAGTGACAGGGGAGAACATGGAACATGGCTTGGGCTTCATTACTACTCCTACAGCAAAGCAGGATGGCAAATCATCGAATTCCACCTGTGCCCATCTGCCTCTTGCTTCTCCTGATAAAGTAAGTGAAGTGACTATACCTAGTCATGGATTTGCTGAACAGTTACAAGTCCCCACTTCTTTCAAAAGTGAAGCAGACACTGCCTGTAGCAATCAGTATAATACGGGTAACCTGATTTGTTGGAACAGTGAAGATGTAATGAGTACAGAACCTCCTGCAGCCAGCCATTCAACTACTACAAATAAACATAAGGAGTACCTGGAGCAGAATTGCCCAAAGACGATCAAAACAGAACATTCTAGCTATACCCATGTTACAGAGTTACACCCTAGGAATCTTATGGCAAAAATTGCTCTTCCTGTGAAGTCAGAAACCCCTGAGATTGACAAGTGCTTTAGAATGGACACTGAAGATTTCTCTGTAGCAGAAATGCCTACCCAGGCTGAGGTAGCCACCCCAGGTACTCAGCAGGCTCCAAGCTCTAAGGCATCTATCTCCAGTTCCGTGGAAGAGACTCTGTCATTGGCCACAGAATCAATAAAGAGAGTCCCGGGTGGAGGAAACTCAAGCTGTCGTCTGTCATCTGTAGAGGCCAACAATCCCCTCGTGACACAGTTATTACAAGGCAACCTGCCTTTGGAAAAAGCACTGCCACAGCCTCGATTAGGAGCCAAGCTAGAAATTCACCGGCTTCCCCTGCCTCTGCAGACTCCCTCAGTGTGCAAAACACCATCTGAGAGGAATATTGTCGAAACTCCTGCTAGCTCTCCAAATCCAGATGGTAAAGGCTACTTGGCAGGGACTCTAGTGCCGCTACAAATTAGAAAGCGAGAAAACCACCCAAAAAAGAGAATGGCCAGGACTGTGGGGGAACATGCTCAAGTGAAATGTGAGCCAGGAAAGCTGCTGATGGACACAGATGTTAAAGTGGCACCATGTGTCCTCAACTCCAACATGAATCAGCTGGGGCACAGCCAGCCTTTTAAGCAAGAGTGGATGAGCAAACACACAGCCCAGAGCAGAATTGCTCACAGCCCTGAGATGAAGCAGCAGAAAAGGCTGCTCCCCTCGTGTAGCTTCCAGCAGAACTTGTTCCATGTTGACAAGAATGGCAGCTTTCACCCAGACGCCAGTACCTCACACCGGCAGCAGTTTTACCAAATGCCTATGACTGCACGGGGCCCCATCCCTTCAGCTGCTCTATTGCAGGCCTCTTCCAAGGCTGCAGCTGGCTGCCATGCATTTGCCTTCAACAGGCACCTGGAGCAGAAGGGCTTGGCTGAAGTTGGAATTCCAACAACCTCTCACCAGTTAAGGTTGGCCAGTGTGTTATCACCCAGTATTTCCATTAAGGAAGGTGATGACATAGGCAGCACTGCACACGCCATCCAGAATAAATCCTTGGTGCATCCCCCGCCGCCGCCACCACCACCCCTTCCTCCACCCCCACCCCCACCCCCACCTCCCATACCACCTTCCCTTCCTACTGCAGATGTCCCACCTGATCAAAAACAACCACCAGTTACTATGGAAACCACTAAAAGACTTAGTTGGCCACAACCAGCCGGCATATGTAGCAATATAAAATCTGAACCTCTTTCCTTTGAGGAAGGTCTGAGCAGCTGTGAACTGAGTATGAAGCAAGTGTCTTACGACCAGAATGAAGTGAAAGAGCAGCTAAAAGCCTTTGGGCTAAAAAATGCAGATTTCTCTTCCTATATCCTTTCTGAGCCACAAAAGCCTTTTACCCAGTTAGCTGCTCAGAAAATGCAAGTGCAGCCACAGCCACCACAGCAGCTCTGTGGAAATTACCCAGCTATACACTTTGGTAGCACAAGCTTCAAAAGGGCAGCTTCTGCAATTGAAAAGTCCATTGGAATTTTGGGAAGTGTTTCTAGCTCTACTACAGGCCTCTCTACCCAGAATGCTCAGATTCCAGTTCAAAACTTTGCTGACAACAGCAATGCAGATGAACTAGAGTTGAAATGTTCCTGCAGGCTGAAAGCCATGATTGTGTGCAAGGGCTGTGGGGCCTTCTGCCATGACGACTGCATAGGCCCTTCCAAACTCTGTGTCGCTTGCCTGGTTGTCCGATAGGAGCCAAGTCCAAGGTGCAGTATCCCATTTCCCTGTGGAGGAGCCAAACATCAGAAACAGAAATAATGTAATTGCAGTGCTTTCTATCATTCTAATTTATTTTATTTTAGGGGAGATTATATTCTTCACAGTTGAATTCCTCCCTTCCCCGCCCCCTTTGCCTTATTATATCTCTTAAAAAGGATGCATCACATCAGAAATGTCTCAGTGGCATGTTGTATGTGGGTTTTAGTTTTGTTTTGTTTCCAATAAGCTTGGTTGCCATGATAAAAGAGGGTATTAAGAAGTGTCATTCCCAGCTTTGGAAATAATCTGCCAACATGAACACATTGTACTATGTTTGTTTTCCTATGTAATTCTGAAATGCCCTGAGATAAATAATTAGGACATCTTAATTTGATTTCTTTCAACAGAAAGTGAAGTCAGGAGAGGGAGATAGTTATTTTAAATGGTTTAGAATTTTACCCTAAATTAACAATTGTAAGAGTTAAATGGCCTACTAATTCTTACCTGAACCTAACATTACCATGGATTATGCCCAGTATTAAGGGGGGTGGGGAGTTTGAGGGTTCGGACTTAAAAAGTGTGACGAGGGAGTTTTATGCTTGCTGAGTCTCACAAGATTAATTAATAGAAGTAAGAGTTGAATGAAAACAACAGTTCTTATTGATTTCCCCATTTAGCTCTCCCAAACACTGTTAACATAGTAGAATAACTTGACCTGTTAAGAGATTTTCACAGGTCTTTCCATCTGGGGAAGATAGTATCCATCCTCAATCCTAAGTGGTTCTCACAGAGCCAATAATGTGACCTTGGCCACACCAATTTAAGCCCAGGGTAACCAACTTGGCCCCAATAAATACTATATAGCTTCATGCATGACCCTTGAAGGGGGGGGGGGGGAATCCCTCCTATTAAAGTATTTCAGATATAGTCAAATAAATGGATAAAAATGGCAAATACTTTCCATTTTATTCAGTATAATACATTTGTTAGCTATTACAATTTGAAAGGAAAGGTGATAGTGGCCCTTCATCAATGACACTTCTGAATTCTGGCTTCTCTACTTGGGCCAGGCACTACCTTTTAAGGGGACCCTGATGATGGAAGTGAATGTCAGACTAGAGGGCTAATTTAGTAGAAAACACTTAAAATGTTTCTCATGTTTTACTCACTATATAAATATATTTGACTCTGAATTTGTAATCCTTATTTTAAAAATTACTTCTAGATAATGCATGCTTAAATTTTTTTTCTTAATTTAATTCCAGACATTGTTAGTGTTGGGGGAGCGGGAGTGCTTTTTTGAAAAAGGGATACTGTATCTTTGAAAAATGACCTTCAGTATTTAACCAGTACAATATGCATGTTGAGGACTCTCGCTACTTTCCAAAAGCTTTCGCTACCATCACATCTGAAAACAGTTGTAATTTGGGGCTCTAGTCACGAAAGCACGTATAAAAGCACATGCAAATTGTAGGAAGAAAAATTTAATGTACCCTTTTTACTCCAAATTAGCAAAAAACTTGGAGTGAACTCATCCACTGATGTGGCTGTGACCACTAAAATAAACACAAACGCATAGGAGAAATGGTCATTTATATCTAGGTAGGACCACTTGGCTGTATACATGTGGTATTATCTTAATAATGTAAATGCTATGCCATTCCCTTAGAGTTTATCTTAAAAGTGGACTAAAATGAGCAACTTGAGATTCCAAAATGTTTTTCCCTCTTATTTATTGTTATGATATTGCCAAATTCCTTTTATTAAGTGATACAAGTCAGTTTTAATTAACAAAAATTGCTAATATGGAAAGATACTTTCTCTCTACAAATGCCTCCTTTTGTGAAGTGATTCACCATTTCAATACTTTTGCTACTCTCTTTCCCATAAAACCGACCATTGAAGACGTTAGGAGTGCACTTAATCCATTCCAGAGGAAGCAGGATAGACTTCAGAAGATGCATAAACCCCTCTTGTGTGCCAAGTTTCAGTTGGTGTCTTTTGCTTTGTATCACATCATATTATATATAATTTTTGCAAGGGTCAGAGCAAAGAACTTCATTCCCAGGGTGAGCAGAATGACAAGAATGTGCCGGTGTATCTTAGTGTGAACACACTCTTAGTGTGAACACTCCCTAGGAAACAGGCCTGCACTCTCCTCGCTCCAAACTCTAGCTACTATGTGGGTATGAGGCTCTGTTTACACCAGCACACTGAAAAATATCGTAGTAGTGATTGATATGCAGTGTTGAGAGAAATTCCAACGGAACATTTGCACTTTGTATGTGAGATCTGAATGCAACTGATGTGATACTAAACTCATTCTTATCAGCTCAGTCATTTTTGTATATTGCTTGCAAGCGGCTTTGGGGGGATAAAGCAAAGTGTCCTTCTGTATCTTTGATTTTTCATTGACTAGGTTTTAAGAATTTATTGATGGTTGTGTATTTAGTCATTCTGTAGTCTAAATCAGAGCGCAATCATGTTCAATGCTAACTTTTGCTGGTTTTTGCCTGTTCTTGCCCATTCTGGTTTTGTTCGAATTTAGTTTCCTAGCCTAGTGCTTATGCAGTTTGGTGTCACTGAGCGGCTGTGTTCACACACTAAAAATAGTGAGATTAAAAAAGTAATAAGCAACATGAGGGGTCAGATATTCTGCAGGTATCTATTGAGTGCATATAGAAAAGCCAACACATGCAAATTAGGCCAGTAGGGTTTCTCTTTGCCGATTTGCACCAGCTGCCACCTTTGAGTACAAATGGGGCAGTTGGCCCATTTCCTACCTGGTTTATGTTAATATGAAGGCTTTGGTATGTGCCCTGTCCTACCTGTAGACTATTGCACCCTAATGTATCCCCATCAGGAAGAAAAATATTTGCACAACTTGCCTTTTGTTTGTTTGTTTTGTTTTCCTTTCTTTAAAAAAAAATTCCTAAGTAGCACTTTTGGAGCAGGGGAAGGAAGAAAAGTTGCTTCCCCTACCTCACCTCCTTCATGATATGCATATACCTGAGGTGTATAATGACAGTAAGGTACCAAGGAGCATACTAAGAAGTGTGTCCTACTACAAAATACATTGCTAATATAAAGATTCTTTTCTTCCCCAGAGTGAGAAAAATAAAGTTTGGCGAACTGAGCACCCATGGAAAGTGTAGGTTAACTTGAACAAAATAGACTACTGAGGTCGGACCTCTTTACTCAGAAGAATCCCTGTGGTAGCCTGTGTTATAGGGGTGAGCTATGTAGAACAGATGATTTCTGGACCCTAGAGTCCCTTGCTCAGTTTAACATAAAAGCAGAATAAACTGGTGCATATGGTGCTTTCCAATGCCATCAGGGGTAAAAGTACTCTATGCTGCAGCCTCATTTCCTTTGACAAACACATGCACAATTTCAAAGTTCTCGTAGGCTCTGGTTTAACAGTTCCTACAAGGTATGGTAAAGTACCAAGATAAACACTTGAATGCTGGCAAAGCTCAGAAGCTCCATCTCCACAAGATTCAGGCCCATGACCATCTCATTTCCCAGGTGTGAACTGCCCTATTAAAACTGCCGGACATATGTAGACATTCTGTGACAGTAGCAAAGTCGTCCAGTTGTCATCCATATGTTTTCAGAGAGTGATGTGGACAGTCCTAAGCTGTCATGGGCCTATGTAGCTAAAATGTTTCCTGAATTTAAAATTTCATCTTTAGCCCTCATGTGTTGTCACTGTCAAACCAACAGAAAACATTTTTTAGTCTAATTTAAAGGAGCTGCTTTTTTTATAGCACATACTATTTCTCTTTGTACTATATTTGATAGTTACAGAATAATTTAGTCTGTAGAATAACTTTGTTGTATTTGTACTGTAAATGAATGTTACAAAGAAAGTGCTTTACTTGGTTGCCATAATTCTCTTGTACTGCTGTAAAATATTCTTCCACACTCACAACTCCCACCATTCCTTACTTCACAGAAACCTAATCTGATTCACATTTTCAGTACAGGGTTTTTTGTGTGTGTACGTATGTGTGTGTGTGCGTGCGTGCACGCATGTGGTTTTTTTTTTTGTTGTCAGTATTCTGAATGTTTACATCTGTTTGACATTAGCCATTTAATGCCTTTTTTAAAAGGCAGTATTACTCCTACAGTATAACAGCAAAATGTGAAATCGACCCAAACATAACATGCATGATAAATACAGACTTGGGGTGAATGCCCTTGCACCATACATAGACATTTTATATCAGTATACAGAAAAGTAAAACCCTCCTTCAGTCCTCTACCAAAGAAAATACCATTCCCACAGGAAAAAAAAAATAAAAACAGAACTCAGAAATGGTTTGCAAAATCCTCGGAAGGGGGAGCAGTTGATTTCAGTGGGACTGCTACAATTTAATACTGTGTTATGCTTGCTTTGATACCTGACTAAATGTGACTGCCTGCAAGAAGCATTTTAACACTTTTTTTAGACAGTATTTTGTTTAAAATTCAGGGATCATGCGTTCTTTAATGGTGCTGTTTGTTTTTTGTTTTCTTTTTCCTACAAAAAAAAGTGTTGCCTACAAAAGTGACTGCTCACAATACCATAAGTTAAATGAAATGTTTGTCTTTTTCATGTTTCTCTGTTTCCCTCTCCCTAAAGTAACAATTTGGGCTTCGATATTAAAATATTCTGAAGAAAATAAAGAAGTTAAATACAAATGCTTGTCAGTTTTATTATCTGGTGTTATTTCTGTGTGTAGTTTGTTGATACATACTACATCATGTGCTATTATTACATTGGAAATTTGATTCCGTGAAGAAATTTGGGAGGACACTTACGATACTTTTGAAAATGATTGCCCATGAATTGTAGGGTTGATGGAGATGGAATATTATAGCTTAGGACTGATTACAAATATACAAACAAAACCAGACACTTTTGAATTTTGATCTGTGTATGGAAACAGCCTTTTATGAATATTTTGTCCTTTATTCTGATTGCTTAGTATTCAGATGAGTAAATTTTTCTTATTAAAAACATTCTTGCTGTATATATAATTTACACTTTGAAAACCCATGTGATAGAAAAATTCCCCCAAGGTTGCTCCATTTTAAAACTTATCTGACATTTTAAAAAAATAAAACAAAAACATTTATATACAGGGTAACACAAAAGTTTTAGTTTAGTTTTAAGGCTTTAGGGCCACCTATGAAGATTTGTTATTGATACCTATAAAAGACTCTATGCATATCTTTGAGTAATATATGTTAGGTGATAGTCAAAGCAATTACATCACCCTTTCTATTAAAATGAAACTAAATTTAACTATACTGTAGTTTTATCATTTAGAAATGTAGTTTTCTAAGGCTACCAGTTAATGACTGAATGTTTACGGTAAAATCTAGGTACTATAGTGTAAAATGGAGACATTTGGATTAAATGATCCTTAAATTCCCTTCCAGCATTAAATTTATGTTGTAAGAGAATTCCTTTACTTGAACCTAACTTGAGATTGTCAGAACTAGAATTCAACTCTTCCACTTTTTTATGATAGTACTTTCTGAAGAAGTTTTGTGTGTCTCCACCACCATTATCCCCAGCCCCAAAAAATCCTCTTCAAATGTATTTAAGGTTCTAATGTAAAATTTGGTTTCTGTAATACACAAGGTGTATTTAATACCTCAAAGTCCAAAGAGCCCTTAGTTTTGATAACGAGAAAGGAACGGGACTAATATGAACAATTAAAATCCATAGGTAATCTTTTAATTTAATTTAGATTGTAGTAAAGCATGACACTAGCAGCAACTTCGGTATAAATCACTGGTGAGAAAGAAGACTGAGACTAATTGCTAGATTCCTTCTGTGGGGGAAGATTAGTCTGAATTGCATCGCTTTTTCTTTAAAGGAAATATTTTATTTTGAATCCTTGTATATATTTTTTAATATCTAATTTGTCTAAGAAGGAATCAACAGTCTGTTTAAAAAACATTTGAACTTAGCACATTGTTTTGTGCAAATGAATGTTGCTAAAGTAGTTATACTTCTAATAGCTGATAATCATGATAACATTCACCTGTAAATTTTCCATAGGCTCCCCCCCTCCCCCTTGCAGTGTCTTGGTGTTTTACCAGATCTCTTGACACTGCATGGACACCAGGTGGAGTATGTGGATTTTCCATTGCTTACCTCTGGCTTTCCCTGCATGATCATCTCCCATCCTGTACATGTCATATATCACTCCAATAATGCACCACTTTTCCTAAGCAATTCTTCATTGGTAAAATGTTTTAACCTACTTACGTTTACCATGCTGTTCTCCACTGCTTTGTGGGTAATCCTCAACTTTGAGTCTTCACATCTTAAGAGTATTTCCTGATTTGTAGCTGTAAAGAACTACTGGAAGAATATTAGTGTTTAAAAAAAAAAAAAAGATGGACCCTTATTTCATGAAGACACTTGAGATCATTTTTTTTTTTTGGAGGGCAGTTGGGGTTAAGTGACTTGCCCAAGCTCACACAGCTAGTTTTTGTGTGTGTGTGTGTTAAGTGTCTGAGGCCGGATTTGAACTCAGGTACTCCTGACTCCAGGGCCGGTGCTCTATTCACTGTGCCACCTAGCTGCCCTGAAACTTGAGATCATTAAAAAAATCTTGTGTAATTTCCCAAAGGCACTTCAGTCCACTTTCATCTTCCAATTCTGAGTCTAATTTTAGGAATAGTTTGTTGTACGTCTAGTTTATCTGTCCAAGAGATGGGTACTGATGGATCATCTTTATGGGTTGCTCACCTAACAATGTGATACGGTCTAAGTTATAAACATCCTTCATCCATGTAGTTATTCCTGTGTGGATAGTTGGGACAAATGCTTTTGTGTTATTATAGGCCACTTTGGAATATTCTGCATTGTTCCAGGGCTTGATGAAATCACCACAATGTTATGTGCAAACATGAATATATGGAAGATGTTTCATCTTTGGAGAGTCTTCTGTTTGAATTATACTCTGGATATCCTCCGTGATAGTGGTAATTGCTTTAGGTGAACAAAAATTATCTGTTTTATATTAAAATTCAGATGTTATCAAGCAAAATTATCATTGCATTGCAGGGAGGAATAATTTCTTAGGCTTGGAAAATACCTTTTGTAAGTGACATTTTGTTCTACTAATTAAATGTTCTTTTATATTTTTTAAACAAAACCCAGAGCAGCATCTTACATTCTTTATACATTTCAGTCTTCTAGGATATTGTAAAAAATGAAGTAAGTTGTAGAATATTATCTGCACAATCCTACCTGTGCTTTTCATGCCTCCGTCAAATATGCCTCCCGTTTCTGTAGTTTTTTTTCCCCCATAAAAATTGTGTAGAGGTTATCGGGAGTCAGTAGCTTTTGATATTTTCTGTTTTCTTCAGTGCCATTTCTATTTCTTGATAGAACACATCAGGAATGTTAGAGTTCAAATGTAGTAAATCCACTGTCATTGATGGAAAAGAATTTGTGATAGAAATCTTCACTGATCATTTCCATCATGTAGTCCATATCCCTAGTCCTTATCTATTTTATATATGTGTATTGTTCATATATATGTATACTTACATATACTGTCCTTTCATTTCTGCACAAAAAATGCCTTAAAGTGCAGTTAATTTTCTCTCCAAGCTTTCTGTAAACATGGGGTTTTTTTCCCCACCTATTGCTACATGGCAATCTGTTCTGTAAGATTTTATGGTAGGTTTGTATTCTAATCCAGTGTTTATTTTGACTGCCACATCTCTTCATATGAAAATGAAGTCTTTGCTGACTAAGGCAATTTCTAGGCCCTTGGTTTCCTGGTAGCAGTTTATTCAAGTCAGCTAAACTTTAAGAAGTAACCAAAGTTTATATCAATATCTGTTTTTTAATCCATTTCCCATTTTTCAGCTTCAATAGGTTAATTTACTATGATAGATTTAAGTTGCCTCAATTGCATATCATATCTTCTCATTTGTATTCTAATATACTGTTGATTTTTACTTTTATTCTAATATATCAATAGTCTGAAGGTACATAAACAGCAGGTACAGACTTTGAACCTTTTTTATTTCAAAATCATGTTTTTTTGTGGGGGTTTTAACATGTGTTACACCATCCTCCCCTTTACCCTGCCTTTGTGTTAAAGCCACTGGGTATTAAACATTTTAATTTGAAAGGTCACATAAAATTCTTTGTAAAATTTCAGTAAGTGCTTTGCAACAGATGTTGGCACATAAGCTGCAATTATCATAGTGATGATATTTTTGCAAATGAGCATCATGAACACTGCAATACATGTTGACTAGCTATGCCACGCTGAAGTTTCCCATTGCCTTTGAGTGCACAGTGATTTTAATTCTGAACATTTATATTTTCCTCACCAGGAGAACTTATGGAACATCTTTCCATCTAGCAACTTCCTTTTAGTTTTATTTATAGCAAAGCTATCAATATTGATATGATGCATTTTTTTCAGTTGTAAATCCAGTCAGTGGACAGAGATCTCCCATCTAGAATAGCTACAGTAGATAAGTTAGTGTCTATAAACAATTTACAACCTTATTTTTAGCACCATCTATTTTTCTAACCTTCACCAAAGAAGCAGAAAGGGGATTATACAGGACTGAGGACTATTTTGTATTTGTTTTATGGGTTGCCATGGCCAAAGAAGTTGACCAGCCTTATTGATTGCCCTACTAGTAAGCCCCTTTATACTGTAGTAGGCTGGGCCACAGGAGGCAGACATGATGTGTTACCAGGATTCTTCTCAAATATATACCATCATGGTAAAATCAGACATTTCTCTCTGCTGTCATAGGCTTTAGAATAAGATTCCTGTAGAGGAATTACATAGAAAAAAGAATGGTAATAGAGGTCTGTGGTAAATGAAAGCAATATCTGGGAATATGAATTAATAAATTTCAAGGAGGAATTTAAATAATTAAAGTATTAAATTCAAGGGGAATTTAAATGGTGGCCAGTTGTAAGTGAAATAACATGTATGACACAGGATTGGAGATGCAAGAATGCAGACACCTTGAGGGCAAGGAATTTCAATTTTTGTAAAATTGAAGGATGAGGTTGAGAGTTTCCCTAGGTTTGAGAGTAGAATTGGATCCTGTCAAGAAAAAGTATCCCATATAATTTAGAACAATTACTAATATCTAAAGGATAGGGAAGAATGTCTGATGACTTCTTCATGAAAGGTCCTAAAGATTACCTGTCAGGAAAAATGGGAAGGAATGCTGTCTTCCCAGAATATGTATGTGGGATGTTATAGAGATTCTCTAAGGCTTGTTGAATCTGGTGAGCACCAGCCACTTCTGGAGATTTATATCGGGCCAAGGGTTACCAAAAGAAATTTTGAACTTGAAAACTCTTGGGATTGTAAAGTCCTGAACTAAAAACAGGGAATGAGGAACACAAGTGATATTTCTTTACTGCTACAAAAGATAATGTGTATGCTACAATAAAGAAAAAGAGAAATTATTTGGGAAAATGAACAGCTAGTTAAAAAGACTGTGAGAGTATACAACTTAGATTTCTCAATCAGGACCTAAAATATAAGAATGATGGCCTTTTGGCCATAGATGGAGTACATCAAATAAAGCCTAAGGGGACGTGGAGATTTTATTAAAGAAACTTTAAACTGAAAATTGTATAGACAAAGAATATTTTCTGTGTATAATTGCTAAAATTGACACAGTAAGTAGTCAGTGTGACGTAAGAAGAATAACAGTGAACGTGTCTGAATTCACAGGAGATAATTATAAGAGAAGGGAGCTAATAAGATTCTTTGATTCCGGTATGTACTCATAAATTTACTTATGTATAGGTAGAATAGTCGCTTGAGCTAGAGATCATAATACAAGGAAATAAGTGCAATTTCATTGGTGTGGGATGAGATGAGAGATGATTTGGGACCTGGGCCACCTTAGGTGGAAGGGGGCTTTGCAAATATAGCCCCTAGATGCTGTTGTAATGCACAGCTGTCTCTTTCCTCTTCACTCCTGTCTATCCTAACCAGAAAACGGTGGTGGTAAAAAATGTCACACCACGTTAGGCTCCATCTCTCAGTGAGCCGTAGGACTAGCTCACCTATTTTGTGTAATACAAAGAAAAACCTCTTCAGAGCTATCATTCCATTCAGCATACTCAGCAAGCTCTAGAGAAGGATCTCTAAATGAATTAAACTTAATTTTAAAAAAATATCTAGGGGAAAATCTTTGGGCATCTGAAGGGGAGGGAAAAGAGGACATCTTCAGCTACTTCACAGCTGAGGGAAAAATAAGTACTTTATTCCTGCTCCATTCTGCCAGTGCCCTAACTACCTACTTAGCATCTGGTCTTCTAGAACAACCTCTGTTCTGCCCATCTTTAGGGTCTTCCAAACTGCACAGCAACAATATATCACTCATCCCAAATTCCCCATGGCTGGGGTCTTTGCATTGTCTCCCCCAGGGAGCTCTCATTAGTCCCTAAAAGCTTCCAGGAAGGATTACATATATTAAAAAGATATTCTTATTTAAGGAAATATGTGAACTAGAGGGGGAAATGGAGTAGAGATCACTTGGATAAGGATCACTAGGGAAAAATAAGTCGGTGTGCTGAGAGTACATTATAGATCAGCTTGCCAGAATGAAGACTGGATAAGAATTCCAGAGGCAGATCATAAAGCCAGTATGGAAGCAAGATGCAGCCGAGGTGGAGACTTCAGAAGAAGCTCTCTTTTGGCTAAAAACAGCTGCTGAGATATTCTTGGCCTTGATAATTTGATCCTTCAGAAGGCAAAGGAACTGACTAGAGGGGGACTTCTATTCTGCATCTGATTTTGACCAATAAGGAAGAACTCAATGTAGATGTAGACGTGATAGAAGCCTCCCATGGTCATACCACATATTCAGCTTCCTGAAAGATAAAAAGAGGAAGGCAGAGTCTTATGAAAACTATAGCCAGGGGTAGGGAACCTCTGTCCTTGGAGCCACATGTGGCCATCTAGCCCTCAAGTGTGGCCTTTTGACTGAATCAAAGTCCAAAGTTCCCCACCCCTGTCTAGAGTATGAAATGAAGTTTGATAGTCAATAAATAATACACTCTGTGAGACCTTTTATTCCCTATGTCCTTTGGCTCAGGCATCTGCAGATATCCAAGAATTTTAGAGAAGGAATATAAAAGAACACATGGCCTAAATTTTTTCAGCAAAGATTAGCTCAAGAGGAATAGGAAACCCAAGAGCATAGTTATGTACAAATGATTCTGAATATAGAAAAAATGCAGAAAATGTTAAGCTAGTGTAGCTGCACGAAACTTAGTGAACAGTTCATCTTTTTAAATGATGAAGACCAAGGCAGAACTAAGGTCTGACAGAGTAGAATAGTGTAGCCCAATAAGCTTAGCAAAAAACCTAAAGCCTAGAATGAAGTGACAGTAAAAATAGAATTTTAGATATATTGGGGGCAAGATGAAAATTTGAAAATGGTAATAATGGATTGCAAAGATACATGGGAACCAAAAGTGCCCTAAGGGAGGCAGTAATAGTCTTGCTGTATATTTCTGTGTTCACTTCTGAGCACAGAGGGCAGAATGAAAGACACAGTGGACATAAAAATAAGGAACTGTTGGAAGAACTAGAAGTATTTGGCCCAAGGAATAGAAACTTTTGTTAGGGGTATGAATTTTATCTTCAAACATAGAATTGTAAAAATTAAGGTTAGACTTTTTTTTTTTTACTTGTCCCCAGAACTAGTGTCAGGGATTAAAAGTTTCAATAAGGTGAATTTAAGTTTAATTTTAAAAAAAAGTTTCTAATACTTAGAGCTACTCAAAGGTTAAATGAGCTGCCTGAGGAAGTTTGTAATTGTTGAATGGTCTTTCAGCCGTGTCCGACTCTTCATGACTCCATTTGGGGTTTTCTTGGCAAAGACACTGAAGTGGTTTGTCATTTCCTTCTCCAGCTCATTTTATAGATGAGAAAACTAAGGCTAACAGGATCTTCTTAGCCAGGGTCAGACAGTGAATAAGTGTTTGAAGCCAGAATGGAGCTCATGGAGATAGAGTCTTACTAACATACGACTCTACCTGGGCGCTGTCCACTCAGCTACCCCACTAAGCAGTAAATTCTTTCTTCTTGGAGGTCTCCAAGTGGAGGTTAGATGACCTCATCTTTCAGATATTGTAGACAAGGTTTATACTGCGGATCTAGGTTAGGCTAGATAACACCTGAAGTCACTTCCAATGCAAAGGTTATAATTTTATATATCTCAATTTTGAGTCATTACTGAATCACAAATCCAGTGTGTTCAGTGGTTCCTTAGAGTGTTACAATTAAGGATCATAGTAGCAGGTTTAGAGCTAGAGGGATATGACGTTAATTGAGTCCAAAGCCTGAATTTTACAGATGACATAATGGGGTGTGGGGTGGTCCAGATAGATGATGAGGTGTCATGCTCTATGTCATATCTAGTAAATGTGAGGTAGGATTAGAACTCTATTCTCGATTTCAAAATCACTAAAAGAAAGGATAGAATGAAAATTTAAAAAAATATTTCCTTAATTTGTTTGACCTAGAAAAAAATAAATCTCAACAATCTAAAACACAGAAGACCTAGATCAGGGTCGTTAGCACAATGTGTATCTTTTATGTAGGTTTTATGGAAAAATCTAATATAGAAACTTAAGATTTTTTTTTCCATCCAGTGCAGCAGTAGTAGCATTAAAGAAAATGGGTTTTTAGAAAGCTTCAGTTTTTACTGTAAAGGGCTGGGAAGAGAGGCCCAGTTAGGCCTTAAAAATGTTTGTAGCTTGATTGATTGACTATTAGTTTTTCCTATAAGGTTTGAAAACACCATTTGTTCATCACCAAACACATGAAACCTGGAAAGAAAACACTGGTCAATGTGTGTATTACTTTCAAATTGAGGAGCAAGAGGAAGATAACAGCTAACATTTATATGGCCTTCTAAGGTTTGCAAAGTACTTTGCATATATTGCCCCATTTGATCCTGACAATAACCTTCTAAATCAGGTGGTATTAGCCCCATTTTATAAATGAGAATGTTCAGGCTAAGAAGGATTAAGCTATTAAGAGCTACTAAAAGTCTGAGAAAGAATTTGAATTGAGATCTTCCTGACTCCAGTGAATCATAGCTCTAAACATTATACCGTCTAGTTGCCATCAAAAGAATCAGGATAATCCATTCCTTTTAGCTAATGGGCAGTTGTGAAGGGTAGCAAAGTGGCACAGTGGATAGAGTTCTAGGCCTCATCTTCATGGGTTCAAATCTGGCCTCAGACACTTACTAGCTATGTGACCTTGGGCAAGTCGTTTAACTCTACCTCAGTTTCCTCATCTGTAAAATGAACTGGAAAAGGGAATGGCAAAATGCTCCAGTATCTTTGCAAAGAAAATCCCAAATGTGGGCTATGAAGAGTTGGACATGACACAGACTGAACAACATTTGTGAAGAAAATGTTTTCTCTACTGTGTGGTTTCCCTAAGAAAAACTGTTGATATCACCAGAAAAAGCTTAGTTTAGCTTTTCCAAAAAAAAACCCCAAAACAAAAAACAAAACACTAAACCCTTTATCTTCTGCAGTAAACCTCAGGAAGCATTTTCCTCTTCATTAATTTGTTGACTTCCCCTGACTTCGTTGGCTCTGAACACTAATCACATCACTTCTGCCTCAGAAGCTAGTTCAGAAGCTATTTTATAACTTTGGAGTGTAAAGTACATACAGGGGCTTAAGTGGAGAAGGCTCAGATGGCCTGGGCAGAGAGGATTAGGTAGCCCAGAGGAGAGGGTGTGGGGATAGGAGCCGGAATAGTGACCTGAGCACAAATGCTGCCTCAGATACGTGACTAGTTCTGTGACCCTGGACAATTCACTTCACCACTGTCTCCCTTAGTTTCTTGAATTGTAAAATGGGACTAGTAATAATGCCTACCTTCCAGGATTACTATGAAGATGAAAGGAGATGTTTGTTAAATGCTTTTAAACTTTATGGCGGTATATACTAATTGTTGTTGTTTTTAATTGGAGCATTGAAAGAAGCCAGGAATATCTAGAAGCAGAAGTGAATCTAGAGAGTGTTGCAGAGCTGGGGACAATCTGTGCAAAACCACAGAGATAAACATGAAATGTCATACTTGAGGAGCTATACAGAGGCAGACATGGTTATGTACAATCTAGTTAGATTGTAGAGAATGTGAAATAAAGACTGGAAAAGGAGGAAGAGGCCAGCTAGTGAAGAAACTTAAATACTAGAGGACCTTCTTTGATCCTGGAGGTAATAGGGAGCCACTGAAATTTACTGAGCAGGGGGAGGTGATACAGTCGGACTTACTCTTTCAGAAATTCATGTTGACCTTTGTTCAGAAGGTGGGCTGGAGGGGAGAGACATATGAGGCAAGGAGGCCAATTAGAACAGGACTATAATAACCCACATGGGTGGTGCCAGTGTGAGTGGAGGGGACGCAGAAAAGAGATATGAGGGTAGAAAAAACAAGATCTGGTGATTAATTGGATTTGTGGGAAGAGTTGGGAATGGTCCTGAGATTCTGACCCTGTATGACTGCCAGGATGTTGATGTACTCACCTGAATGACAGCATCAAAAAGTACCAACTAAGGCCTCTCGGGATTCCCATCAACTATTTTTTTTTTGTTTTTTGGAGGGCAGTTGGGGTTAAGTGACTTGCCCAAGGTCACACGGCTAGTTTTTGTGTTAAGTGTCTGAGGCCGGATTTGAACTCAGGTCCTCCTGACTCCAGGGCCGGTGCTCTATTCACTGCGCCACCTAGGTGCTCTATTCACTGCGCCACCTAGCCGCCCCCTCCCATCAACTATTAAGACTCCCCAATTCTTGATGTTATAAAGATCATGATATTAACTGATTATTTGGGTTTACAGGATGATAGAAAGAATTGGAAGGAACCTTCAGGGAATCCAATTCCCCCACTGTACAGAAAAGCAACCCTTGACTGAGAGAAGGGAGACGGTTCCAGGTGGAGTCTTCTGATTCCAAATTCAGTGCTTGCTAGCCCCTGTAAGAGGTCACATCTGGATTCACACTCACCAACAATTGTTAGGTGGATGGTGAATGTCTTACTGATGGTCTCTTACATTTGAATAGAATTTTACATATTTCAAAGTACTTTGCCTGGTATTTCTTTTCTTTCTCTAATGGTTTAATGGATGACAGCTTTTTCCTTGGGGCTGTTAATTCTTGAAAATGATGTTGTTTTTGCCCAATAAAATGTGTGGTGGCATTTATTTACTCAGAGTTTTATTTTAGACACCCTTTCGATGAATTATGAGCTCCTAATGAGGACCGTTAAGTGAACAAAATGTTGTTTGACAAGAAGTGTGAACATATTCCAGTGGTTTAGTGGTTGTTGATAGATGATAGCTTAAAAAAAGGGAGAGAAATATGCACTGATTGAATCTTTTGAAAATGACAAAAAAGATATTCTTATGTCTTCTAGCCCCTCAATTTGGTATTGTTTTGTAAAAGGTGCTATTGAGGCATTGACATCAAAAGGAGAAAAGAAGGTGCCAGATCATAATTGACCCTTGATCCTCCACTTTGCAGAGAGCATCTTACATACTCTGTGCTGCCTCAGCATTTGGGAATTTGTTTCATAGACTGAGAGCTCAAAGGAACCTTGTCACTCATCTGTGCAATCTATTAAGTTTATAGATGGATAATCATGTAATTTTAGAGCCTATAGGGATCTCAGTGATCATTCAGTCCATCTCCTTTTCCCCCCTCCAAAAAAAGCATCTTTTTTTTCTTTTCTTTTTGTTTGGGGGGGGGGGGCAAGGCAGTGGGCAAGTGACTTGCCCAGGGTCACACAGCTAGTAAGTGTCAAGTGTCCAAAGTAAGATTTGAACTTGGGTCCTCCTAACTCTAGAGCCAGTGCTCTAGCCACTGGGACACCTAGATCCCCCCAAAAGCATCCCTTCAACAACAAGTAGTTATCCAGCCTTTATCTGAAGACATCCAGTGCTGTGGTATCCAATACTTCCCAAGGAAGCCCATTTCACTCACAGTTAGCTTTAATTGTTAAGAAGTTTATCTGTGTACTTCAAGCCTCAATTTTTTTTTTGCCTTTTAAAAAAAATGTTCTTGGGGCCTCTAGGTGGCCACTTTATCCCAATTCCTCTGCCTCCCCCCTCCAAAAAAGACAAAAACTAAAAACAAAAACCAAACATTCCCAGGACTACACACGGTGCCTAGCACAGAAAGAGCTTAACAAATACTTGTTGATCGACTGACTTACTTCCATTGCTTCTACATTTGTCTTTTGTGGCTAAAAAGAGCAATTCAGCCCCTTTCCATATAACCCTTCAAATATTTGAAGCTAGCAATTATCCCCTAACTGAGTTTTCTCTTCTCTAGGATAAACATCCCTATTTCCTCCATCTAATTTCATTTGGCATTTATTTAAGGCCTTTTACCATCCTGGAAATTCAACTTTGCATTCTCTACAACAGTGGAGTCAAACTCAGACAGAAACAATCCCTGAAGGCTGCATATTGACTTAGAAAACCACAAATTAATATTACCTATATCATAAGTTTATTTATTTTGTTAAACATTTCCCAATTAGATTTTAACCTGATTTGGGCTGACTGGGAATTTTGTGGGTGCTATGCAGGTCACAGGCTGGGAGTCTGATGCCTCTTCTCTACAGGTTATACCAACAGCAATAAAGGCTAACACATGGAGAACCTTAAGGTTTACAAACCATATTCTATCTTCTTGTTTGAGCCTCAAATCAACACTGTGAGGTAGGTGCCATTATTAAACTCACTTTACAGATGAGGAAACAAAACTGAAAGAGCTTTAAAAAAAAAAACAACATCCAGAGGCACAGAACTAAATGTCTGAGTCAGGACCTGAACTCTACTCTTCCTGACACCAAGAGAAGTATTTTACCCACCACCCAGTTGTCTCTAGCTTATAAAATGTAGAATTAAGGAATGCACATATCTCGAATGTGGTCTAAACAGGGCACCGTATAGCGGTACTATTACCTCTTTATTCCTGGAAGCTATAACTCTCCTAATGCAGTCCAAGTTCATAATAACTTTTTTGACTGTCATATCAGAATGTTGGCACACTCTTGTGCTTAAATTTTAGTACGCTAAAATCCTTACTTCTTTCCCATTTAACTGCTGTTAAATTGTGCCTTCCCCTACTCATGCCTGAGAAGTAAAAAAAAATTATTTATATTTATCCTCATTAAATATCATCTTATTAGATTTGTCCCAGCTCATAAATGTCTGAAGCTTAGAAAAGAGGGTTGAAAAGTGTTAAACATCCCAGCACAGCTCTCCCCCCAGAACTACTACAACAGAGACCTGGAAAATGCACCAGACCTGGTAATGTAAAGGGAATCCAAGGAAGAAATACAATAAGGTTTGCAGGCCAGATCAGCATAAAGATACAGAGACCTTGAGGAACTGAGGACTAAATCTATTGTGTACCATGGCAAGAAGTGGTATCAGATCTGGCCAAGATGGGCCTTACTCCTGTGCAGAGGGAGAGAAACAGGAGACAACTGGCAGCTAAGTCACTTTCACGCCAGAGCCGGATCATAGTCCCTGTATGGATTAAGAAAGGGCCCTTCTTGGGGTGGACAGTGGCTTCCTTGTGGCAAGGCTTGGTTATGGAGGATATATAGTAGGAAAGGAGCAGGGACAGAAACAAATACTGGCTATGTGGCCCTGACTTTGGGTCATGGTTTCAGATTCAGAGCTCAGAAGAATTTGAATTCTCTGACTGAATAACCAGGAGAGAGAGCTCAGACCAAGGGGGAGTCTACAGATCTATTGCTTTGAACCTATAGAACCTTCCAGCTAGCTAACAGGTCAGCAGCAATCTACTCCAACCAGGGGCAAGATCATACATGTGTTGACCAGACTCAGGGGCTTACCAGTCTTACACCAAGAGGGGAATGATCAGACTCTAGATCAGATCACTTTGGGTACACTGAAAAATTGCAGATCCCGGACCTGCCCTTCCCCTGAGAGCCTTGAAAGAATACAACATTCAATACAACTAAAATTTCTAGAAGAAATGAAGCAAGAAATTTCCAAATTTTAAAAATGATTTTATAAATGACATGAAAACTCTAGAGGAAAAATAATTGGAAAAGAAATGTGTTAGAGAAAAAACTTGAAGAAGAATGAACAACCTAGGATAAGAGGTACAAAACTTTACCCAAGTAAGAGACGTGTTGAAAATTAGGAAAGACCAAATGGAAATTAATGACTCTGTGAGACAGCATGAAATATTAAAGTCAAAAGAAAGCAGGGAAAAGGATCAGAAGTTGATCACATCAATCGTGGAACTTCGGTATTGAGTTCCCACCTCCCTCACCAACCTCTTCTTTATAAAGAGGGAATGAGAAACAAAGAGGGGAAATATTTAAGGAAAGGGAATAGAGTGAAATGCAAAATTTACAGTCATAACTGAATGTGAACGGAATGGACTCAATAATAGAAATAGAACAGGATAGCAGAATTGATTTAAAAAGCAGGATCCAATAATAAATCATTTACAAGAAAATATTTGAAACATAACTATTCACACAGTTAAAATAAGGGGCTAGAGAAACCTGTTTTGCTTCAGCTGAACATTCAAAAGCACGGATAGCAATCATGGTCTCAAGCAAGGTAAGAACAAAAATATAATTGATTAAAAGAGATACACATCTACTACATTGTGATAAAAGGAACCATAGGAAATGAAATTATATCAATGTTTAAAATGTATTCAGTAACTGACATAGAGAACTAGAAATAGGCAGCAAAACTGTAATAGCAGAGAGTGAGAAGAAACATTCATGAACCCCTTTTATGCCCTCCTAAATCAGGGAGAATAAAAACAGATTTAAAAAATAGCTATGGATCATTATTCCTGTTGATGCAAAAATTTTAAGTAAAATGTTAGCAAAGGGACTACAGAAACATATACAAATGTTATATAATATGGGCAGGTTGAATTTATACCAGGAATGCAAAAGTGGTTTAATATTAGGAAATTCTAAATGTAATTGGCCATACTAATAAGAAGAAAAATTTTAAAACCATATAAATGCAGAAAAAGCTTTTGACTAAATATAAAACTTATTCCTATTACAACCCCCCCCAGAGGAAAACATAGGAGTAAATGTACTTTTCCTTAATGTGTTAAATCATATTTATTAAAATTCAAGAGCTGGCTCATATATAATGGAGATAGAGTAGAATCATTTTCAAAAGAGCAAGGATAAAGCAATGATGTTCATTGTTAATTCTATGATTTCATACAGGGCTGGAAAAGCTAGCTATAGAAATAAGACAAAAAAAAGTAGAGAGAATAAGGATAGATAAAGGGGAAACAAAGTGATCTTATGGCAAATGATATGATGATTTACTTAGTGAACCCTAGGAAGCCAATTAAAAATTAATTAAAACAATAACTTTAGCAAGTTGTAGAATATAAAATAAATTCACATAAATTATCAGCATTTTCTTTATATTACCAACAAAACCCAGCATAAAGAGATAAAAAGACATATCTCATTTAAAATAATTATAGAATATGTAAAATATTTGAGAATCTACCTACCAAAACATACACAGGACCTATAAAAATAAGACCACAAAACACTTTACCCCAAAACATACCTTATTAATTGGATAAATACTAATTGCACATGGATAGCAAGAGACGGTATAACAAAAAGGGCCATACTACCTAAATTAATTTGCATCTTCATTGCCACGACAACCAAATTACCAAAAGATTATACAGCGAGAAAAATAACAAAATTCATATGAAATAACAAGATAAAGAATTTTGAGTGGAATAATGGGGACAGAAAGAGGAGGGGGAAACAGAGATGCTAGTTCTACTAAACATCAAATTATACTATAAAGCAGCTGATCATCAAAATGGGTCATACAGTTAAGAAATTAAAAAACAATTTGTGGGAAAGATCATGCACACAATATATAAAAGGAAATTAACATAATAGATTATTTATTAAGCACAAAACCCGGCAAGAACTCTCTATTCTGACAAAATCTCCTGGGAAAGTTAAAAAGTAGTCTGGCAGAACTTAGATATAGAACAACATCTCATGCAGTATACCAAGATAAGCTCTAAATGAGTACATGACTTAGAGCAAAATAATGATATCATGAACAAATTAAAGGAGCAAGAAAGACACTGATTTTAAGATCTATCAAGAGGGGAAGAGTTCAGGATGTAACAAATTATAGAATGGATCACACGTGATAGAATAGACAATTTTTACTATATCAAATTTACAAAGGTTCTTATTTCAAAACACAACATAACTTTAAAAAATTGAAAAGAAGCAGGAAACTAGCAAAGAAAAAAAATCCTTATAATCAGTTTCTCTGGGATAGCTCTCATTTCCAAAATGTATAGAGAATCATTCAAATTTATAAGAACAAGAGTCATTTTACAACTGATAAATGGTTAAGATATATGAAAAGACAGTAAAAATAAAAAGAAACACGAGTTGTCAACAACCATATGAAAGAAAAGTACTCCAGATTACTAACAAAGGAATGTAAATTAAAATACTTCTTAGATTGCACCACATAGCTACCAGATTGGCAAAGTAGACAGGAATAGCAACAACAACAAAAAGCAAATGACAGATGGTTAAAGTACTGCAGGAAATCATGGGTGTTGATGCCCTGTGTTATGGGGATATGAATTAATCAAGCCATTCTGTAAAGCAATTGGAACAATGTCAAAAAATTGGGATTAAAGCTTAGCTAAACTGTGCATACCTTTTGACCCAGCAATACCAATATGAGGCTTATAACCCCAAAGAGATCAAAGAAAGATGGAAAAAAACTCCATTTGTACAAAAATATTTAGAACAGCTCTGTTTTTGTAGTGGCAAAGAGCTGCAAAGTAATATAGTACCCATTAGTCGGGAAATGGATGAACAAAGTAGGGTGTATTAATATGATAGAATACTAAAAAATGAAAGGGACAGTTTCAGAAAAAGTAAACTGAGAAAGAACCAGGAGAACGATTTGTCTCCTATGACCTATTGTGATAATAATGTGATTTTAATTTTTAATTTGGTCTTTTATATTTATTTTAAAACTATTGATCCAAGCCTATATTCCTAATATTATTTCAAAGTGGTTTTGGTATTTAATATTTTTAAATATGTTTTGAACTTTTCCCACAAGAACTGATCTGGCTATATCTCAGAAGCTTGGGTATATTTTCTTCTCATTTTTCTGATATAATTATCTTTCTTCCTCCAGTGATTTGTTCTTTGACTCACCAATTTTTAGAGCAAATTATTTAACTTTGGATTTGGACTGTGACATTCTCAGATGTTTTCATTTTGGGGTTCCTTTTGAATGTAAGTAATGTGTTCTTTGCATTTAAAGTTTCTCCTCTTTTAAAAAAAATCAACAAGAAGGCATTTATTAAGTGCTTTTTATGTACCAGGAGCCATGCTAATAACTGGGGACACAAAGAAAGGTCAAAATAAAAACCAGTCCCAATTCTCAAGGAGCTTTATATACCAACGGAGAAGAAATCATTAAATAAATAACTGTTTCAAAGCAGTTTTCTTTTATAATTTCTTACAGGGGTGGGTAACCCACAGCCTCAAGGCCACATGTGGCCCTTTAGGTCCTCAAGCCCAGCTGTTTGACTCATTTGGACTCAGTTAAAGGGTGCACTTGAGGACCTAAAGGTCCACATGTGGCCTTGAGGCTGCAAGTTCCCCATCTCTGCCTTAGAATATGGCATCCAGTCTTGTTTGTTTGTTTGGCCATGGTTTTCAGCGCGTCTAATGATTCTTAGGTTCTCTCTCTTCAACCTTATTTCCAACTCAGTTGTTTCTGATGGTATATGTACCTCATACGCTCTTTTTTTGCTCAGTGTTTTTACTTTGTTCTAATATTTCTTGTTATTTGATTGGAATTGCATTTGCAATTTCATTTAGTTTATTAGAAAAGATCGAGATCGCCTGATTTTTTTTCTTTTCCTTTTCTTTTTTAACCTTTTGTGGTAGAAATCAACTGATATAGCCTGCACTTTTAATTTTAGGGGAACTTTGGAGCCAAAAGTAATCAGTCAACAATTATGGTTTCAGTCTACTCACTCAATCAATCAACAAGCCTTCATTGAGCATGAAGTACCAGACATTCCACTAGGGATATAAATATAAAAAGCAGAACAATTCCTGCCCTCAAGGAGATTACATTCTTTTGAATGAAAATATCATATTCTGTAGAAAATTTAAAATAAAATCATTAGGAAGTAATTTCTGGGAGAGAGCACTAACAACCAAGGGGCTCAAAACAGGTTTTCTGTAATAGGTGATAACTGAACTAAACTGGAAAGAAACCGACAGTTCCATGACAAGAAAAGAGAATACGTTTCAGCATTGGAGAATCATGAGTACCAAGGCACAAAGGGAGATGGAATGTCTTGTGTGGGGAAAGGCAGATAGGCCAATTTGGCTACAGACTAGTGGAACTGTGCAATAAGCCTGAAAGTAGTCAGCCAAACAGAGGAATTAATAGTTTTCCCTTCCACATCTTGACTTCCTCTGCTGTGGTTTCAATATATTGCCATTTGTGTAGAGATAATACTACACCCATGGAAATGCATGAGCTCATTGAGAGAAAGCAGAGGGAAAAGAGGGCTTGGAGGCCGTCTTACCTAAGCAGGGTATAATAGACTGAAGCAGCTTATTAGGGAGAGATCAGGGGAAGAATAGGAAGGAAGGAATGTGCAGGAGCATAGGTTGCTCAGTAGTGTGGAATCCTGTAGAGAAATAAAGAAGTATGAAGATTGAGAAAAGGCATTCAGATTTAGAAACTAAGAGATCAGTAATAACCTTGTAGAGGACAGTTTCAATTGAATGATCAGGTTGGAAGCCAGATTGTGAGAGTCTGGTGAATCAAAGGAAAAGAAGCAGAGGTGGTGTACATTTTCTAGGCGTTTGTCTGTGAAAAGGAGCAAAGGTCAAGAATAATGACTTGAAGGTTTGGTGAAGTGAGGTGAAGGTTCTTTTAAGGATGATGGAAAGCTAATCATGTTTGTAAGCAGTAGGGAAAGAGGCAATAGATAAGAAGAGATTGAAAATTTGGGAGAGAAAGGGAATGTGATCATCAGAGGCAAGCTAAAAGAAGACACAGGAGGAGATGAAACGAACGATTTAAATAGAGGTTACAAAGGAAGATAGCAAGTGTGGTTGTAGCCAAGACAGAAAATAAGTTGAGAGTGGGGTAGGGAGGTTAGGGATGTAGGGTTGTGGGGTGAGGCACTGGGAGAGATGGAAGTGATGGAGAGACAATTCTGGGGCAAAAAAATCTCCATTATCATTTTTCCTTTAGAAATTATGGTGCTTTGAATGGGAAGATAAACCATAAGCTTGACTAGAGAGAGGAATTTCAAGGACATATAATAATTGTGTGGTCTTCTGTACTTTCTTGTGACTTCTAAAATGAGTAGATCAGTTCTTTATCTAGATGTGGCTAGCATTTGTCATCATAAATCCTTTGAAACTGTGATGGGTGATTGTACTGATCAGTGTTTCTAAGTTTTTCATAGTTGTCATCTTCACAATGTTACTGTTACTAGTAAATGGTACTCCTGGTTCTGCTCATTTCACTTTGTCTAAATTGATGTAAGTATTCTTGGGTTTTTCTGAAACCATTTTCTTCTTCATTTCTTATAGCACAATAGCATTCCATCACATTCATGTACCATACCTTGTCAGCCCTTCCCCAGCTGATGGGCATCCCCTCTGTTCCCAATTCTTTGCAACTGCTAAAAAAGCTGCTTTAAATATTTTTGTACATAGGAATCCTTTCTCTTTTTTATTTGATCTCCTTGGATTATAGACCTCATAATGGTATTACTGGGTTAAAGAATATTCACAGTTTAACAGCTTTTAAGCAAAGTTCTGAATTACTTTCCAGATTTGGACTAGTGCACAGTACCACCAACAGCACATTAGTGTATCAATTTTCTTATACTGTCTCCAGCACTTGTCATAACCCTTTTATTTAATCGTAGCCAATCTGAAAGGTGTGAGGTGGTACTTCAGAAATTGTTTTAATTTGCATTTCTCTAATTATTAGTGATTTAGAACATTTTTTCCCATATAACTGGGAATAACTTTGATTTCTTTCTCGGAAATGGTTATTTTTAAACAATAACAAAGTGGGTTCCAAAGGTCACAATGGGAGAGCAGGGTAGAGTAAATAGGACTGTAAGTCTTTCCATAATGTGTGGCTAGTTTGATAATGTTTTTTCCTTAAATTGATGTATATAAACTATCTAAAACCTGGACACTCGTGTTTTTCATTTGTTTGTTTGTTTCCAAATTGAAAGCCAAGATCTTTATGATCTAGTGGCATAACAACCAGGGAGTGTTTGGAAGTGAACATTTTTGTTCCATTTCCTCTTTTCCCCTCACATTTCAGTCAGTAACTTTTCTGGATACATTCTAATGTTATCCATTTTCTATGTTGAATTGCTGATTACTATAATGAGAAGCCCTTGGTCTTGGAATCTGTGGCCTACATAGACTCCTAGAAGTGTTTCTGCATGTATAGGCAGCTGACAAAAGAGAAAAGACCGTGAATAGACTGGATTTATAAACAGTGCAGTAATGCCCCCTACCAACAGCCTGAGGAGCAGCTAGGGACGCTGAGAAAGCTCCCATTTGCTGTCCTTCCTTGGTGGATAGGGGTAACACAGCACATATAGCAAGCAGTCAAGGAGCTACACTTTAAAGATTCCTCTTAGAAAGTCCCTAAGTGAAAAGAAAACGTCTACTCTCGGTTTTATTCACAATATTACAAATTTATAATTATCAGTGTTATCATTCTGTTACCATGGCATATAAAGCAATTACCTAATTCAAGGAAGAGCTTTTACCCCAGATGATAATAATGATGAACAGAGGCTATTAACCCCTTGCTGGTTGGGAGTTTAAACTTGCTTTGCTAGAAAGTAATCCATTACTTAATATTTCTTAGTGATCTGAGTACTTCTAAGTGGTTAGTCTGATAGTAAACCATCTATTTCTATGTGTTTTGCTTCTATCAAAGCCACCTTTAAGAGATCAGGTTTATATTAGAGTGAAGTGACAGAACCAAGTTGACAATTCAGATCTATAATTCATTTGACAATAAAATAGAATTTTCACAGGCAGCTTCTTCCCAGAGCTCTAGCACCTTATTTCCAAATGTCTTGTAAATATCTTCTTCTATGGCCTATTGATACAT
>CM053594.1:193923501-193968661 GCA_028646575.1 Pseudocheirus occidentalis
TTATGTAGGTTTATTTTATATCCTGCCACTTTGCTAAATTTATTTATTGTCTCAAGAAGTTTTTTACTTGATTCTCTAGGATTCTCCAAGTATATCATCAAATCATCTGCAAAAAGTGATAGTTTAGTCTCTTCTTTGCCTAATCTGATTCCTTTGATTTATTTTTCTTCTCTAATTGCTACTGCTAACATTTCTAGTACCAAATTGAATAAGAGGAGTGATAGTGGACATCCTTATTTCACCCCTGATCTTATTGGAAATGCTTCTAGTTTATTCTCATTGCATATAATACTTGCTGATGGCTTTAAGTAGATGCTACCTATTATTCTAAGGAAAACTTCACTAATTCCTAAACTTCTTAGTGTTTTTAATAGGAATGGATGTTGTATTTCGTCAAAAGCTTTTTCTGCATCTATTGAGACAGGGAATTAAGTAAAATCTATAAGAATACAAGTCATTCCCCATTTGATAAATGGTCAAAGGATATTAACAGGCAATTTTCAGAGGCAGAAATTAAAGATATCTATGAGCATATGAAAAAAATGCTCTCAATCACTATTGATTGAGAAATGCAACTCAAAACAACTGTGAGGTACTACATCTCTGCAGCAAAATTAGCTAAGATGACAAAACAGGTGACAAGTACTAGAGAGGATGTGGAAAAATTGGAACACTAATGCATTGTTGGTGGAGCTGTGAACTGTTACAACCATTCTGGGGAGCAATCTGAACTATGCCCAAAGGGCTATAAATAATTGCATACCCTTTGACACAGTAATACCACTTCTGGGGTGATATCCCAAAGAGAACATAGAAGTGGGATGAAGACCCATATGTAAAAAAAAAAATTATTGCAGTTCTCTTTATGGTGGCAAAAAACTGGAAATTAAGGGGATGCTCATCAATTGGGGAATGACTAAACAAGTTGTGGTATATGAATGTAATGGAATAATAATAATAATGTGTTATAAGAAATGTGGAGGAGACGGTCTTCATATTTACCTGGAGAGGCTTATACAACCTGATGCTAAGTGAGATGAGTAGAAGCAGGAAATATTTGTACACAATCACAGACACATTGTTATGTGTGACGACCAACTTTGAAAAACAGCAATGCACAGTTATAAGACAACTCTACAAGTCTCAAGATGGAAGGAAATATCTACATTCAGAGAAAGATCTAGAAAGAACAGAGTTTAAATGGCAACTGAAGCAATCTACATGCTAGCGTTCTTTTCCATGTTTGGTTTTGTTTCTTTTTTCCCACTGTTCACTCCATTGGTTACAACCCTTCTATACAACCAGACTAGTGTCCAATGTGATGTATTTGCAAATCCTATACTTGATTGTATGCCACCATGGAGGGGAGGGGGCTGGGACAGGAAGGGGAGAAAATTTGAAACTCAAGGGACTGTGGAACCGAATCTTATATACTAAAAGTAAATAACTCAATCAATCAAGTAAAAAAAAAATGAACAGAAGAGAGCAGAAGGAAGTTCAGAAGGGTATAAAGACAAGTGAGGATTGGATCTAACATGCTAAATTTTAATTACATCCCAAAACCCCCCAAACTACACTTGGTAGGAAAAAAAACTATACATAATAGCAATTCACAGCTTCGTATTTAATCTCCATTTTAATTTTTCTTTCTGTATTGAAATATTTATGTTTGATGATTTAAGTTCATAATAAAAAATTTAAAAATAGTCCTTGTAATTGGTCTTCTAAAAAAATAAATACAGTAAAAGGGTGATTAGATATTTATAAGCATGACATTTAAAATTTTATCTTTGGTTTGTGTGGCATTAGAATTGTCTTTATTAAGAGGTCTTCTTCTATAAATGAATCAATAAATAAATGAAATGTCTTATAAGATCATAGATCTAGAGTTTTAAGTTTGGAAACAGAGTTCATCTAGTCCAAATTCCTAATACTACAGGTGAGGAAACTGAAATCTATGGATATTAAGTGACTTGTTCAAGTTAACACAGGAGGTAGTAAGCATCAGCGGTGGACCTGAACCCGTCTTCTTGCTCTATAGCAGTGGTTCCCAACCTTCCTAATCCCATGACCGTTTAATATAGTTCCTCATGTTGTGGTAACTCCCAACCATAAAACTGTTTTCGTTGCTACTTCATAACTGTAATTTTGCTACTGTTATGAACTATAATGTAAATATTTTCATTGTTACAAATTGAACATAACCCACAGGTTGAGAACCACTGTGTCTAGACCCAAGAGGCTCTGCTCTTTCCACTGGTTCCCTATTTTGTTCTTTCTCCAGGTTGGGGTTCTTGGGTCTTTGTTCTTAAGAGGTCTTTGAACTAATATTGTGTGTATTTACCCATAATATTACATAAATACAAAGAATTTAATTGTGTAAACAGTATATTATAATAGTCAATAATCCATTATTTAATCTATAAGAGTAGTCTACCAATACAGATGAACACACTGATTAATCAAAAAACATTTACCAGCCTCTTACTATGTTCTAAGCACTGTGTGCTAGGAGCTAGAGAGACAAAGACAAAAATGAAATATTCTCTGCCTTCAAAAAGCTTACTTTCTTTAGGTAGAATAACATTAAGAATATTAAAAACATGCATGTACAAAAAATAAAGTAACTATGCCTTAACAGACTGTCTTCATGAGTTATGATGGTCCTCAAATCATTATCTGATGATCAATCCTCTGATGACAAACCTCTCTGATCTTAATTAGGCCAGCCCTCAGATAAGACATACTTTTCAACACCAGGCCGATTTAAGAAACAAGCAAAACCTTTCTGGCTTGTTAGAACCTGCCAGAGCTTATACTCCCTTCATAGGCATCCAATGAGGCCTTTAGGTATATACTAAATAATGCTCTAAAATGCTACTGATTTCAATATTATTCTATATGCAGTTAAGTTGATGGTAGTAAATTAGCTATGTGGAAAGATACCTTTTTAATGCTATGAGTAACCAAGTATGGTAAATAATTGTAATGAAATGGCTGGTTCACTGTCAGAGTTTTCATCCTTCTCCCTTACTACTAGGGTCTAAGGCAGAAAGCAGGGAGGATAGTTTCTATTATTCATCAATTAATCTGTGTCCAGTAAAAACATGGCACTGTACTAAGAGATATGGATTACTACACAACTAGTATGCAGTCTACTAAGTGTTCAATAAAATATAAAAATTAATTTACTATCTTCAATAATTTTATAGCATAAGTGTAGGGAAAAAATAAAGATGGATATCTGGATGTGCTTTCTAGAGTTAAGAAAAAGCTGAAATGTCAGGTTTATTAAAATAATTGCAACACAAGTGAAATTTTACTTTTGGCTAAAGGTTTAAGATAGTTTACTTTTTACTTATCTTTAATCTTATGAAATTACTATGATCTGTTAGGTAAATGGATATTCATTACACATACTAACTGTGGAATAAAAATAATGGCATAATTTAAAAAATCAATATATGCAGTACATAAAACAATCTCCATGCAAAGTCTGAGTTATTGCAAATGTATGAGCTACTTCTACTGGGGGTGGAATTGAATGTCCTCTTACATTTGCATTTATAAAGGCTATGTGACTTCTTTAAATATACACAGTGATGCCAACAGAGCCATCAAAAATCAATAAATCATGTACTTATGTGCTATAAAATGCCTGACAAATGCATTAATTTTTCTAATCCAAAATTCTCTGCAAAGGGAACTGTGTAAATGTTCCATTTTATTTTAATAGTATTCTCCACAGTCAGAATTATGTGCATTATGACTGACTACAAAACCTCTACAGCACAAAGCTTTATAGGATTTTAAAGAGGTTATGGAGCACAAAGCATTCTGTGGCTAGACATCTAACTTACTCAAATGTTCAAAAATATGAATTTAGAGTAAAATACGAATTAATTAGAATGGTTCAGAATACAGCAGGTGTTTTGTTTTGGTTTTTTTGGACAATTTAAGAAGTTTTTGGTAGGGTCTGTGTCAGGGAGAGGAGATAAGATGAAAGGAACTTCTCTCTTGCACCACCCCAGAAAGAAAACATGTACATTCCTGAAAAATGATGCATGTGATAGAAATGACAACACACTATTCATCACTGAGATGCCATTTGGAAAAGTAATAAAAACCTAAATAAGACTCCACTTAATTTGACATTTGTTCCACCAAGTGCCATCCATTATAAAGATCATGAAAGACCTCTACATAGGTACAGTTTATGAAAAGTACAAATTCTAGAAGCTAAAAGAGGGGGGAAACATCTGCCAAGCATATTGTAGGAAGGTCTAAAAAAGTCACAAAGCATATCCTATAAGGTGTTGCACAGCAGTACCCCAGCTTAAACACCAGCAACAAATACTCGAGGTAGTTAGATTTATTTATTGTCTGAATGAACAAAACACCATCTCAATCCAGTACCTGTCTATCAACTAGAAACTCCTGCTCCTTGTCTGCCCCCTTGGCTTGGATTCTTTTTCTTTGCTTTCATAATCCTATTTCAAATTCATGCTGGTAGCTACTGCTGCTGCTTTTTATAGACATGACCGGGGATATTTTGCAGCCAGGGACACTTTGGGGCATATATTCTAGTTGTCTTCTTGGTTAACAAAATATTTAGTCAAAACTAAGCCCAACAGACCTTCCCTTTTCTCTGGGAGTTTCTAATATCACTAATATCACTATCCTAATATACTATTTATAAAGCTAAAATAATATTTTTCTCAAGGTGAATAAGGTAGTTCCTATGAAGAAATAAGATATTAGTTAAAGTTTAGGGGTAAATATTAGAGTAAGTCATTACAGTTATCAAGTCCAAAATAAGAAAAAAACTCAAAGAACTAAAAGAATGTTACTGTTCATTTATGGATTTGTATTTGCATGATGATCAGCTTATTATATTTTATATAAGTGTTTAAGGGGAAAAAAGATCATAATGTCTATGAACAACTACTTGATAATTTAAGGACAGAATTTAAAAAATTTCCTTCTTGTCAAAACTTATGGCAATCTAAAAAAAATCAAATTCTATAATCATGACATCATTTTTTAAGGAAAACATTCTTAAGGAGATAACTCTTACAGGTCACATCTTACTTATTTTAGAATCTTTTCAATAATGTAAATTATATTTAGAACTCAAATATTTATCTACAGTTAGCCAAAAACAAATGAAAAAACCACCCTAAATAGTTGTTAATGGTTAATCCTAAGATACTCTGGTATGCTCAGGGTATGGAACCATAAATTTAAAATGCTTTTTAAAAAGAGTTTGAGAATAAAACATTTACATATTTTCTTAGAAGCACAGGCTTTTTATTGCTGCACTGAATATTCCCTCAGGGCAAAGAAGTAGCTACTTCAAAGATTTATTTGATAATGGAATGGAATGTTTGATTTCCCCCCCCTCAAATACAGTCAGTATAAACTCTGCTTTTACTGATTTTTATTATACGATGTACTGTATTTTAAAATATAATTGGCTCGTTCTTAGAATTTTAAATCATTGTTATTTTACAGATTAAACTAAGAAATTAAAATTGAATAAAATGTTCCTAATTATTTCAAAGGGAATTATCCCAAATAATAGTTCTAGATCTTGTTAACATAGCTAACATTTGAAAATCAAAGCCTAAAACTTCTACTTACCTGCCTATCTACTTCCGGGAGCAAAAGCAGGAGGTATTGTTGAAAATGTTGAGGTAAGGAAGCAAAGGTGTGTTTGTTTATTAACGCCCTCAGATTAGTGTTCACAAGAATAGATCCTGGTGTTTCTATGTCAATATCCTCAGCTTTGGTCCATTTCAAGTGTCCTGTGGTAAACAAGCAAGAAGTACAACTTTACTATAGATTGATATGTTTGGGCTAAATTATACAACATTTTGGCAAGACAGTTAAATTTCAATCCCTATTTAAAATGCTGATATTTGAAGAGGGGAATTTTAATAGTTTCTTCCTTTATGTCTGCCTTCTTTTGACTTTTTTATTGACATCATTTTACAGTATACTAATACACTTTTAACTCAAATTGACATGTTGGTCCAGATGAACAAGAATGTTTTCCACATTCCATTAACTTATCAAATTGCTGTACTGCTGGAGCAGCTTGGTGGAGCAGAGGCTAAAGCACCAGCCCTGGAATCAGGAGGACTTGAGTTCAAATGTGGCCTCACATATTTTTCTAGCTGTGTAACCCTGGGCAAATTGCTTAAACTCAATTGTCTACCCCTGCCAAAAAATAAAAATAAAAATGCCACAGCCAGCACCCAAATAGCTTTGGAATACTTTGGGGTCATGAAAGCAGGTTAGGGTCATTGGAAACCCCTTTATAAAATACTACTAGAGAACCAGGGTTCTAAACATTTGCCATAGATCAGTTGGTGGAAAAGCCTATTAAAAAGCTCTCACTGCACAATCTCTAATGTTATCTGCCAGTAAAAGACAACATAACAAAAATCTTTTTATAAGAAAAGAATAATTACCACTGACAAAGTTGAACTGGTATGCTTTCTCATACTCTTTCAAATATCTGAAGCTTCTGTTTACCTCTATTGACATATAACAGAGGATGAGCTTTATGGCCCAATGTTGGTTCCTTCTCTATATTTTTAATTGTTCTATATTATTCCATCTTTATCTCATAACAAAATAAAGATATACTGAAAAATCTGTAGCTCTTTTGATGGACAGATTACTTAATACTGACATGACAAAATAAAGATCATTACTCACTTCAAAAATAAGTTAATTTACCAAAAAGTTTAAAGATATCTAGAGTTCATAAACTTCAGAAAATCTTCAAGAATTAAATATTAACCAGTAAATAATGAATAAGGTTTTTGCCAAATATGAAAGGACAAAAGATCTGTGTTAGACTCTAGAGAGACTATGGAAAAAGCAAGAAATTAAGAGATGACATTCCTCCCAGCGTGCATTCATTCATTCAACAAGCACCTATTAAGTATCCACTAAACTCTTGTGAGCTCATGTAGATTAAAATGAACAGAAATCTTTCCTGGGAAGCTGAGAAAACCTGGGTTTAAGTCCCACCTTTGACATAGTTTTGCTAAAAGTTTGTACAAGCCACTGAGCCTCTTAGTGCCCTAGGCAGATTTTGAAGACGGGAAGTTTTAGAGAAGTTTCTATACTCTGGAGTTCTATGTACCCATGAAATCACAAGTCCAATCTTGATTTTATATCCCTAATAAGTGCTAGGCTGGATGCTAAAGTTACAAAGATAGAAACATAAACAAGACCTGCCATCAAAGAACATACAATCCATCAGAATTAGCTCTACAGAAATACCTCCCTTCCAAGATAGTAGCATCTTAATAAGCATAAGATCAAAATTAGTAGCATTTTTCCAACAGTAAAGCTTTTTTTTTAATACATAGAAACATTAAAAAATAATTAACTCTAATGGGGACAAATTAGAGATTTTGTATTCATACATAAAATTTAAGGTATCTGATACTTCAGTATCTATGGAACCTGCAGGGCTATCTCAATTTGTAAGCCATGAGTCCAACATATGGGATATTTTGTTAATGCCCCCCCCCAAATTTTTTTTTCTTTAAACTTTTGAATTCGAGTTTAAAAAATCATATTCCTGTAACATATTAAAGTAGGAATTTCCTGTTAAAGGTATGTGCTACAACAGCTTATATATTGGATCTTCTTCTGTAGGACCTTATTAATTATCATTAAGCATATAATCTGAACCACTTAGCTCGTTAAGCCATAGATGGCACTTCAGCTCCTTTCCATACTTTACAAGAATCTGCCTGCATATATGCCCTCTCTCAATGGTCTCTTAGGGGGAACTAAAACAGCCCTTGAAAACACAAACAGATGCATTTATTAAAACCATTTCAGAACCAACCATCAGAGACAGAAGATTCTCCTTCTAGAGTGGGGCATACCAATTCATTCCACAAAAAATAGGAGCATTTACTTTGTACCTAAAACTATGTTATATTTAACGGTTGAAGCAAATATAAAATACGAAGATACATTTAAAATGTTACCAATTTAGTTGGAGAGATAAGACCAATTAGGTAAAAAATGAAAAACCAACAGCACATAACAATTAAATAAATGATCGAAGATTAAAGCAAATGATAATGTGAAGAAATATCAACAGATATTTCTACTCTTTGGTCTGCTGCAAAACCAAGTTCTATACAAGCAGTCTGTCCATTTTAGAATGAAATTAATTATCCTATTATTTACCAATGTAATTCTCTTTGTCAATTTGTTTAATCTTTCAGTTAGGTAACTCTGTAAGACTCTAAGTTGTAGAAAAGATGCCAGCCCGCACTGGTAGAATGAGTTTCCTATGCCAATGAAATGAGAGGGTTAGTGCTCAGCTCTTAATAGTATGATTTGTTTAGTCATTGTGATTGTGTCTGACTGATTCCACTTGGGGTTTTCTTGGCAGAGATACTAGGACAGTTTGCCATTTCCTTCTCCAGATCATTTTACAGATGAGGAAACTGAGGCAAACAAGATTAAGTGACTCACTCAGGGTCACACAGTTAATAAGTATCTGAGGTCAGATGTGAACTCAGGTCTTCCTGACTCTAGGCCAGTGCTCTATCCACTGTGCTATCTAGCTGATGCACTAGTACAGTACTAAGGAAAAGGCAGTGACTAGAACCATAAGCATTAGACTCAAATTCCACTTATGACTCTGATTTAAAATTCTCCCTCTGACGCTCTGTGGTCTTGGGCAGGTCACTTATTCTCTCTCATCTGTAAAATGAAGAGTTGGACTGAATGACTGGTGAGACTCCTTGGGAGTTCTATATCTATATTCCCAGGATCCTAAATGTGAAAGACGGGAATCATTCAGAAGGAATTTTCCAACAATCTTCCCTGTGATTAACAGGGGATGGTCTGCATCTCATTCCACTTTTTGTGAAGTAATATGATAGTGTCCGAGAAGATTTGTGGCAAGTTTCATACTGTTCCATTATCAAGTAGACGACACATTTAATCAGCTGAAGAGTCTTCTAATATAAAACTGACAAAGGTATTTGCAACACGGCTGAAACTGCAGTCAATTCCCAATCAAATCTTTTATCTCTGCAAAGATAAAATGTTCTGTGATCTGAGTTTACAAATCTACCTAGCCAATAACTAGGTAAATGTGTATCACTGGCAACAGGAATAGAGACGAACAGAATGTACACAATCCAATACAAACATATATATATATATATATATATATATATTACCAACCCTAAGAATATAACTCAAAGCAGATGTCTGATCAACACCCTTCTTTGTAACTTGACACACATACACATTAACACAATACATTTCTAAGACATTTCTCACAGTATTTTCACAATTATATTCTCTGAGAGAATGGTTGCATGCTCAAATTTCCATGACCTTAAAGGATTACCAAATCTCATCATGCTTTAATGGAATCATTTAAAGAAATCTGACACTGTCCTGAGCTCTAGAGACAGACGCCGGACAAGTAACTTCACCAATTGGGGGAAGTTAACTTAAGGAACTCCCTATATTCTTAAACTGGAATCTCTTCATAACTCTTCCGCAACTTAAAGAGTTTTAGAGTGTTTCCTAGAGCAGAGCTTCTCAAACTTTTTCCATTTACAACCCCTTTGGCACTTCTTAAACTGTGGGTCATGACCCCATTTCTCGAGACAAGAAGGGCCTAAGAGAACTAAAAGGTCAAACAACTTATTCAAAGCTGCAATAACAGTATGTTTCAGCACCAGAACTTGACCCCAGGTCTTCCCAGTTTCATGGCCTTTCTACTTACTACTTCTCACTGTCCAAAGCAGAAAAACTTCATTAGCAATATTCCTAAAATGAGTATTAAAAAACTAGACGAGGGGTGGCTAGGTGGCACAGTGAAGAGAGCACCGGCCCTGGAGTCAGGAGGACCTGAGTTCAAATCCGGCCTCAGACGCTTAACACAAAAACTAGCCCCGTGTGACCTTGGGCAAGTCACTTAACCCCAACTGCCCTCCAAAAAGCAAAAAAACAAGCAAAAAAAAAAAAAACTAGACGAGTGTATGGAGGTTAAGAACAATTCATTATTCATCTCACTGTGTCTGATATATTAAACCTCATTTATTCAATAAATATTGATTAGACCCTTGAAATACATAGGCTTCTATGAGGGGGAAAAATGTACAATTCCATTTCTCAAAACACTTTTAATAGTTACAAAGGGCATCAGGACACATACGGTCAGTACATTAGGTCTCCAAAAGAATGTATTCTAATAATTTTGAGACCAGGTCAGAAAATGCTATACTTTGAAACTAAAGAAAGTAAGAATCAACTCAACAGGGAGGAGAGGAGTTTGCAAGATAACCTGTCCTAAGACAGCATTTGAAAATGTACTCCTGCTATTGTCACCATGCTTCCTGAATCCCAGCAAGGGGCTTAAGGACCTCCTTCAAAAAAGAGAATTCAGGCTTTTTGTTTTTAATTACTGGGGGGAGGGGAGGGGAAAATCAAGATTTCCATTTTATGCAGTTTTCATTTCATTTTAAGTATATAATTAGTTCAACTGGTAGCTTTCAAAGCTTTCCAGATTATGTGTCCTTCTTTTGGGTTTTCCATCTGTTTTCAATCAATTTAAATTTAACTGACATAATTGGTCATCTTAAAATTTTAACTTGTCTTCATAAATGTTCTAGTGACACAAGCTGGTAACTGATGTTTTGAAAGGAATGTTAGTATGAATCTATTGCATATAAATGTAGTGCTGGTCCAAGGGAAAGATAGCACAATGTAGGAGAAAGGAGAGAACTAGGTTGTATGAGGATCCCTAAAATCCCTTCCAACGTTAAACTTAAGAAATCACACTAATTCTAATGAACATGAGTATATGATCTATATAAGGGTGAACTCCATAATGCAGAACAATCCTTCAAGTTCTCCCACCTTTAGATGTTTTAGTACTCCTTCCATGATATTAGGAAGGAGGTACTTTAGATGGCAGACACAGATATCTGGTCTCTTTAAAAATATATCTACCTATTATAAACTAATAAATTGGCATCCTGGTTTACGTTTGGATCTAATGAGTTTGGTCACTATGAATAAATTCCTCAGGAATTTATCAGTGGACTGATAAAATCAGAATAAAGTCAGCAGAACCAAGGAAACCACTTATTCTGTAGCACCACTATAAAAACCAACAACTCTTAAAGAACTTTGATCCAAACAATGACAAAACATGGTTCTAGAGGATTAAAGACGAACTTTATTATTCTTTATTATTAAGTTGTTGACAAAGTGGTATTGAACTAAATATGCAGAATGAGACACATTTTTGGACATGGTAAATGTATTTTTGGGGGGGCCTTAACTATGCCTATTTGCTCCAAGGTGGAATTTTTTGAGTTTGTTTGGTTTTTTTTTGCCTTAAGTTGGAGATGAGCAAAAAAAAAAATAATAATAATAATAATAGCTTGTTAATTTTAAAAATATAAAAATTTAATTTAAAAAATAAAGAAAAACAAATAACTGAGCCCTGGAAGTCAAGAAATAAATGAAATATAAATGTGGGGGACTTGTCAGCCTACTTCTCATATGAGATATCCAGGATGGGCAGTCTAATGATCCCTCTTTGAGCCATAATATGTACATACTACAAATGAATACAATGTACCTCACCTGAACACCATCCTATCTCGTAAATATTTCACAGCCTTCTAAAGCTATTATTTCTTCAGTATTCTAAGATCCCAACAGGTCCAAAATCTCTCTAAAAGAGTACTTTTAACAGATGGTAAATCAAGTTTACTGAGCCTGTCTTTGTGAGGCTATAACTTTTCACTCTCTGTAGTTTTCTTAGTACAGTAGTGGGCACAGAGTAAGTGCTTAATAAACACAATCTGACTTTGTGCCACATGAGCCACCCCATCTCTGATTACTGAATGTTTGTTGTTCTACTACTGTTTATTTCCTATGTTTCTCCATCATTACCTAGACTCTTTACAGTATAAATTCTACTACTGACCTGCTTTGAATCACTCCTTGCCTTTTCCTCTTCAGTTTACACAGCCCCTGCTTAGTTATCATGCTGTTAAAAATTTTCTCTACTTTGGCCCAGTAGACATGCATTCTCAGACCTTCCTGTTGTCCTACTCTGACATATATAATGTTATATAGAATATATAACATATATAATGTTATATATAATATCTAGGAGACAGTATTGCACCTTTACCAGATGCTATTACATGACACCTCTGTCAGGTTCCAAACTCATAGCTAAAGGGAAACTTAGCTCTACCACCAGCCTAGCTTCCCTCAGAATGATAGTCTTTCAGATTTTTTTATATTGACAAGTAATCTGATAGAATGTTTTGGGGTAACAAACTTTCTGATAAATTTAAATTCTCTCATATTAAGATGTTACAGAATCACAGAAATTTAGAGAATGAAGGGACGTCAGTAACCATCAAGTCTAATACATACCTCCAAATAATCCCCATTGCAACATACTTGGGAAACAGCCATTTAACTTCTGCCTGGAAAGTTCAAAAGAGGGGAACCACAACCTCCCAAAGTAACCCATTCCTCTTTTGGACAGCTCTAATTGTTCAGAAATTTTGCATGACATCAAGCCTAAAATTGTTCTCTATAAATCCCAAATACTGTTTTTGGTTTTGCCTTTTGTAGCTAAACAGAATAAGCCTTCCTCTTTCACAAGGGCAGCACTTCAAACACTTAGAAACAGTTATCATGTCTGTCTTGACTCAACCAAGTCTCATCTAACATGTAAAGGTCTTTCTCCAGGTTGGCTCCCATCCTCTGAATGCTCACTCTCCAGTTTAAACATGTCCTCACTAAACTGTAATACTAAAAATCAAACTTAATATTTCATATGTGTTCCGAAGCAGAACTATCCATCTTATTATTCTTGAAAGCTATGCTTCCCTTAATGCAGCTCAAGATCACATTAGCTATATTAGTCTTCCAGCCTACTAAAATTTCTAGATAGGAATTCCTACCTTTAGTGGAAATATAGGCTTTCCTTATTGTAGCTGTCTTCAGGTTGACTGTTACTAAACATCACCAAGAAATATTCCAAATGTGTTTTCTGGTGTGTGACTTTTCAGAGTACAGAGTTTAAAAATCTGTGATTACTAACTGCCCACTTCAAGGGTATCTCTTCTTACAGTATGATTTTATAAAATAAATATGTGGATCCCAATCTGAGAGAAAACTCTCCTTTATTCCTTGAATTCCTTTTTAATAATCTCTATAAGGTATTTAGCCTTCTCTGGAATATGTATAATTGTTGCTCTCTAGAACTGACAACAAAGAATTTTCAACTGAAGACTTCTATACCTCCTCTGTACTGATTGAACTTGGAGAAATTACATAACTTCTCTGGACCTCAGTTTTTTCATCTGTAAGATTGGGGGTTTGGATGAGATGACTTCTGAGGTCCATTTCCAGCTCTAATTTTATGATCTTATGAAGTTGGCAGTTTTCTCCACTGGGAATATTCACATACAACATCATTCTTTAGTTTGTTTTCTGCTTTGGAGCCTGTTGATAGGAAAGTATTTAACTTACATCCCTACTAAATCTTATTATGCTATGTTTAAAGTGTTTTAAAACAAAAATGACCTTTACTTTTGACAGTCTTGTTCATTTGTGGATCTTAAAGATATTTCAAAGGTGAGGTCTCTGGTTAAAGAGAACTACTCCTATTTTTATATATGGCTAAACTTTAACACCAAAATAGTTTTAAATGATCCAGAGAGTAAGTGGTAAAACCAGAAATAATTCAGGCCAGAAAATACGTAGTCTTTAAATCATATATATATTTGTTCATTAATTCAACAGAACACTATAGTGACTCAAGTAAATATTAACATACCTTTTTTTCCTCAAAGATGACAACACCAAGAAAGAGACTGACCACGTGATTTGGTTCATCCAGCAAGACAGGAAAAGGACTAGGATTACAACGCATAGGTCTTCTGACATTTTGTTCCTGTCTTATTAAAATAAGTAGCTGGGCATGGTGGCATGTGACTGTAATCTCTACTATCAAGGAGGTTGAGGCCAACAGACCTCTTGAGTGCATGATTGGGTGTTTGCACTAAGTTTAGCATTAATATTGAAGGAAGTGGGCCACCAGGTTGCCTAAGGAGGGGCAAACCAATACAGTATGGAAACACAGCAGGTCATAACTCCTGCGTAAACCAAAGTGGAATCAGGGCTTGTAAGTAGCCCTTACTCTTCAAGCCTGGGAGAAAAAGGAAGACCCTGGGTTTGTTTTTGTTTTTTTAGAAAAATAAATTAACAATATAATGTGACATAACATGATGTAACATAACATAATACAATATAGCATGATATGATGCAACATTGCATAACATAATATAATTTCAATGACTCTTTTTTTCTTTCCTTCCAAATACCACAACTTGGATTCCAGCTGAAAAAACTATCACAAAGGAAGAATTAACAAGATAACTTAATGCAAGATCCACAGACACAACAATTCATAGATTTCTCAGAAATCTGAAACTATTTGTCAAGCAACCAAGACACTATAGCTAGGAACCAGTTTTAGCATAGAACCCTATATCACAACATGCAGCTCCATGATTAATTCCTCAAAGTTTACTTCTTTCTAAGCAATACTGCATTTCAATCAAATGAAAACCTAAATCTTCTTCACTGATGAGATTGAAAAGATTACTTCAAAGAATGCCATTATGAAGCTGTCTGTAGCAACTATTTTATCCATTAATGATAGATTCAAAGAAAACTATATTCACAAATGTAGAAAATAAAATTAGATCACTTAAATAAATCCCCCCCCACCCCCACCAATGTAACTCAGATTTTGTTTTAGATACCCTGTAAGAACTTTCCTCAGCTTGGCTGAATTAAGTATTTTAAGAATTATTTATGGACAGTCTACAAAATCATTCAATAAGATAAGAAACGCAAGGGATCATAAATAGTCCATTGGTATACTCACCTAAACCAGACTTTTTCAATCGTTTTAAGTGCTGACTTGTTTGTTTTCCAGTGGGAGATTTTTGCCCATGTTTCATTTCTTTATCTGAACTGTCGGCTTCACCATTTTTAGACTCAGATCCTAAAAAAAGAAAACAGTTATACAACTGTTGTCCTCTTTCTTGTTTTCCTTTTTAAAACAAAAGATTAGATTTTTTTTTTAAACAACCTATGAGTATTATCTCCTTTGTCTTTGCTAAGAGGTACTATCTTCTTTGGTCATAATCTGATTCTTCTAACCCTAGAGGTAATAAATATAAAAGTAAATAAATTAAGGAAAAAAAAAGGTGGCCTAATAAGTGTAGCCAAAAGACAAATTCACTAATCTTATAGCTTAAAGATGAATCCCAAGAAAGCACTTTTTAAAATAAAATATAAATAAGCTTTAAACATTATGATATAGTATTTTGAAATATTGTTGAAAGAGAAAGAGAAGAGAGAGAATGAGAGGAGAGAAGAGAGAGAGAGAAAGAGAGAAAGAGAGAGAGAGAGAGAGAGAGAGAGAGAGAGAGAGAGAGAGAGAAACATCTTTCCAAGTAACTTTTGCAATAAGGTATTTCTGAAAAATACACATCAGTATATAATAAATACAATTACAACTCTGAAGAGATTTTTTAAATAAACAGATCAACTATAAACCAAAAGCAAAGAATTGCAGTGTTAAAAAATATTAAGTGTCATTAAAAAAAAACTAATAAAAATCTCTGGTTTTGCAACAGAAAAGTGATACAAATTCACATCCACAAAAGGGCTGTTTTTGATAGCATTACACAACAGTATGTGGTCCACTGTTAGAAGTTCAACATCCAAATGATTGGGAGGAAAAAAAACAAAAACTACCAGCATCATTTCACATTCTCTTGCACCTGCTGCCACTTGCAAAAGTCATTTATTATGTACTATCTGCCCCTAATTTTTAAAAGAAGGAGTTAGCACAACTATCTTGCCTTGCTTAACAGAAGTAATTTTTAAAAAGATTAAACCAAACCTCCAAGTAGAAATAGTATACGTTGATTTCCAGAAATTCCAGATTTCATATGCCATTTATCACTAAAGAATATTCTATGAGAACTAGGCTAGCATACAATCATTTAGCTATTTTACCTGAAGGTGAATCCGACTGCTCATCAGACACCTTTAATGGTGTCAAAACAACACGAGGAACAGTCTTGTTTACCATCATTGAGACTCCATTTCTTCTTTTCTGCTGCTGTCTCAAAGCCTATAAAACATGATAATAAAACACAACATAAAAATATAACCAAAATTATTTCTTTTAAGTGAATTAAATGAGTCATCTGAGCATCATTAAATGAAATCTCTTAAGAGATCCAAATTTTACCCAGTCACTAATTTGTCAAGCTTGCTAATAGTCACCTTCATGTCATTTTCTTCAAAAGCATAAAATCAGGCTTTTGGGAAAAGGGGACGAGCCTTAGATCATTTTCAAAGCAATTCTGACAACAAAGCAACACTTAAAGGTTTGCTCTACCTTTGCAGCACAACATGAGGACCCCTGGAATTTGAAACTATGACTTCCGAGTAAAATAAATGTAAAATAAATGTTTCAAAACCAGGATAAAAATATATGTGCCTGTACTTGTCTTGCAGGTGCGTCCTCTCTAGTATACTGCTCAGTCAATCAAGTTAACACAGAGTGTCATCAGTATGTACAGCATGTAAGGACTACAGTACTGAGGCACTCACTCAGCCGTGTGGAGTGCTGCACGAAATCACTGAACATGGCAGGAATCATTTATTTCTGTGAAGGGAATCAGTCCTAATCTTGGAAACCTTGCAGCACTTGGCTTCTGTCTGACTGACTTTAGGCATTAACCTTCAGAACACGAACATGATGGTGTTCTGGCAAATCCAGAGGAAAAAAAAAATGATACAAGAATAAATCTCTCCAAATGGGAGTGCTTTAAGTTTCACAAATGAATCAACCACAGTGATAACACAATAAAAGGTATTAAAAAGTTTTAAAATATAGAGTCCTGACTGATCATTTTACAAAGAAAATTATCTCTTATGAAAAACCTTAAACCAGGAGCACTAAGCTCAGAAGTACAGGGCTACTAAAAGTCCTCAAAAGGGTAGAAAGCTTGTCGCAGGCTGCCTGAGCCTTTGACTTTGCTTTTCCTGTGTCTGTGTAATTCCTATTAATTCTATAACATTTCTGTGACCTATTTAATGTTCTTCTACCAAGGGTGGACAGACTTCACTTCAAACACATCAATGACTTGACTATTTCTTTGTAGCCAAAGACAATGCTATCTTATTTGGAAAAGGTATTCCAATTAGCTGTACCTTTTTTTAAAAGGCTCTTAGAAGATCATAAGATTCAGTTACTCAAGTAATTAAGGAACTGAAAAATGGGATGAGCTTTGAAAGAATTTGAGAAAATGGAAGCTGTAAAAAGGGCATTCCAAAGGAAGGCAGTGATAACAAGAACAAAGGGAACCATCATTCAAGCATCATTCTTCATTTTCTGCACAAGACTGTTTTATAGTAAGGAACGAATGAAAAATATTTATAAAGAGCTTAACACATAGCCTAGAATGTAGTAGGCATTCAATAAAGGCTTGTTTCCTTCCTTTCTTATGCAATAAAAGAATAAAAGAAGTAAGAGCAACAAATTTTATGGAGCTACTTAATTTTTGCAAAATACAGCATTATTATTCTTATTTGATATTCATAATAACTTTGTGAAGTAAGCAACTATTATTATCCCCATTTTACAGATGAGGATATTAAGGATCTTAGCATAGTGAAGTGCCTAGGTTCACACTGTCAGTAAATATTCAAGGCAATATTTGAATTCAGTTCTTCCTCTCCTAGCTGATGCTAATGAGTTTTCTGCTCCTAAGAGGCTATATGACAAATGTATCACTTTAGTATCAATCTCTGAAGAGTTCAAAGGACTTTACAGACATTAATTCATCAACTGTGAACACAAAATATCAAAGGCCTTAAAATGTAATTTAGTACAGCTTCCTATACAATTAAGTTCAGGATTATAGCCAATAGCCTAGGTAGATAATATAACATATATCATATAAAATAATAATTTCTCCCTCCCCTCTACACACACGCACATGCACACACACGCACACCTTAAATGACTTCTAACAGTTCTCTTTATATGCTATATCCATCAGTGTTACTACTTTTGAGCTCCTCTCTTTGGCTGGTTCTCTTTTCATGGTGTTACCTACTCTCTTGACCTCAGTTTATCTGCCCTTTGCTTTTGTTGTTCCTTCTCCTATTACTTTGTTGCTGTCTCTATGACTCTTATAAATCTTCCTTCCTTGATCTTTTCTTGGCATATAGTAGAGTTGTTAAATAAAGGTTTATAGATTGATCAATTGAATCTAAGATCCTACTGTGTGTATTACTTGTTGAAAATGATGTCTTTATCTTTCCATCTCTACCATATGCCTCATTGTCACCTTTTAAAAATATTTAATATTTAAATTAATAAAATATAATATTACCAATAGTATCCCATAACTGCTTCCTTCTCCCACTCCCTCTCTGAGAGCCAACCCATATGACAGTTATTTTACTTAAAGAGGAAAAGAAAGTCAGCACAAATGATCAGTATACTGAAAAAAACTTACAAAAATATATGTAATGTGTAATACCTTCCATATCTAGAAAGGGGTAGTTTGTGATGGTGGTGGGGTGGACTGTCTTTTCATATATCTTCACTTAAGTTGTACCTGATCTTTATAATTTGTTACATTTACTTTAATTCTTTGGTGTGACACTGTTCTATTTATCTTTTGTAGTTATTATGCATATATTGGTTTTTTTGGTTCTGCTTACTTCACTGTGCATCAGTTCATATAAATCTTTCCATGCTTCTCTATTCATCACACGAATGATTTCTTACAGCACAGTAATATTCTATTATATTCTGAAATTTGTTTAGCCATTCCCAACTGATGGACATTTGCTTTTTTAAAAATTACTATCACAAAAAAAAATGCTGCCATAAATATCTAGGAGAATATGGGGACTTTTTTTTATTAATGGTTCTTTGGAGTAAATGCCCAGTAATAAAATCTCTGCCTCAAAGGATACGGACATTTTAGTCACTTTGCACAATTTCAAATTGCTTTCCAAAATGGTTGAACCCCTTCACAGCTCCACCAACAACATACTGGTGTGCTTATCTTCCAACAATCCCTTCTCCAAGGCCATTGCTATTTTTTTGGTCATTTTTAACAATTTGCAAGGTATGTGGTAAAATCTCAAGTCTTGTTTTATCTGCACTTTTATTAGTGATTTGGAGCTTTTTTCATGTGCTTGTGAATATTTTGCAGTTTTTCTTTTGAGAATGTTTCTTATCCTTTGACCATTTATCTATTGGGAAATGGCTAACAGTCATATATATAAATTTTGTATATATGTATATACTTATGCACACATATGTATGTATTTATAAATGAGTGTGTGTCTGTGTACACACACACATATACATACATGCATACAATCCTCCTAAACCTGTTCTTTATCTTCATTGTAACCAGTCTTCTACCCCACCCTGCTTAAGCCACATTTCCACAGTCCTGACCCTCAGGTTAAAACATTTAACCATATTTTTTCATCTCTTCCTTATTTTATTACTCATGCCTTGACAAATTACAACCCCAGGTTTTCTTTATTCAATGAACTGCATTCTCACAAAGCTGCAGAATGCCAACCGAATTCATGCAACTTATCTAATCACAGTTGGGTTTTTACTGCTTGTTAACAACACTTCCAACATTACCTGATAAACCCTCATGCTGCCTACAGAGGCTATTCTAAACCTGCACTATTCTCCTCAAACCCACAAGGCTGGGGAACCTGCAGCTTCAAGGCCACATGTGGCCCTCTAGGTCCTCAAGTGCAGCCCTTGGACTAAATCCGAACTTCACTGAACAAACCTCTTAATAAAAGGACTTGTTCTGTAAAACTTTGACTTTATCAAAGGACCACACCTTAGGACCTAGAAAGCCACATGTGACCTCAAGGCCACAGGTTCCGCACCCTTGCCTTGTAACACTCCCTCCTCCAACCTTCCACTCAGCAGAGGACCTTGCCTTCTCCTATACTGAAAAAAGAAATCATTTGTTGTGAGCTCCATTTTTCTTCTCATTGCATATCTCAAACTACATTATGTCCCATTTGCAATCTCTGAGAGAAGAGGCGGCTCTTTTCCTTGCCAAGACCATTCATTCCACTTGGGCCCTTGACTCCAACACCTCTCTACAACTGTAAGTTCTCAGACTGCCCTCCTCCCCGCATGCTTAAACTCTCCTTATCTACTGGCTCTTTCCCTAGTATCTACAAACATGCCCAGTTCCCCATTATCATTAAAAAAAAAAGTTCACTTGACCTGTTATCTCAGAGTTGTGTGTATGTGCCATGCACATGCATACACACATGTACAGACCCACACACATACACATACTGAAGTCACAGCCAAGGACAGCGAAGACAAGCAGGTTGGCAATAAGACTGTTATAGAAAAACCTCAGGTGAGGAATCCCTCTAACAATCCTGGTTGATACCTTCTCTCTAATTCCAGACTTTAAAAGGACAGTCATTAAGCAAAACTGGGGGGGGGGGGGGGGAGTTGGGGGAGGTGGAATGGGTATCTACAATCATTACATCTACTTTGTTACTTACTCTTTCTTTTTTAAAAAGCAGATAGATTTTCCTGTTTTTATAAAAAAATAATTTTCAAATACATCCCCTGCCACCTCATAACATTAAACAACAATAACAAAACAAACCAAAAAAGCATATTAAGTCTAAAAGCAACTGTGTATGACTATATGTTTTTAACAACATTCTGTACCTAGAGTTAACCACCACTCTCCTGGGAGAAAGGAGGTAGGTTTCATTATCTGGAGTCTGAGGTGATGATTTATCACTTACATTATAGTACTTACTATGTGTATGTTGTTCTCCTGGTACTACTTCACTGCATAAATTTATACAAGTCTTTCCATTTTTTTCTTCAAATTCCTCATATGTGTTAGTTATTACTGCACAATAATACTCCACTACATCGATGTACCCCAGTTTATTCCGTTATCCCCCTATCTAGAGGCACCTACTCTGATTTCAGTTTTTGCTGTCATGTAAAACTGCTAACAGTGGAATAACAAGGTTAAAGTGTATGAACAGTTTAGTGACTTTTCCCATAGAATTCCAAACTGCTATCCAGAAGTTAGATTGATTCATAAGCTTTCTATAACCTGTCCAATACTGACTCTTTCCAATTTTGGTTATCTTTGCATTTTATCAATTACTTGGAACATTTATTGCTCATAAGATTATAAGGTCCTTGTGTGCATGGACTGTCTTTTTCTCATTTATCTCCCACCAGTTACCACAATGCTTAGTATACAGTACACAATTAATGATGTATATTTAGTACATACTATGTTCAGGCATTGTGCTAAGTGTTAGGGATACAAAGAACCATCCCCTCAATCTCAATCTCAAGCAGTCTAATGGGAAAGACAACATGCAAACAGCTATGTGCAAACAAGAAAACAGGATACATTGGAGGAAATCCCAGGTAAGGTACTAACCTAATTTTATAAGGAATAGGATTCTCCTTGCAAAACTGGATCTCCAGTAGATATCTTAAACTCAGTAGGTCCAAAATAGAACTCATTATCATTTCCTCTAAATTTTCTCCTCTCCTAACTTCCCTATTACTGTAGCTTGCAACACTATAAACCCAGTCTCTCAGGTTCACCATCTAGGTGTTATTTCACTTGTCTCTCATCTTCTATATGTAATCTATCGCCAAGGTATGTCAACTTCACCTTTGTAATCTCTCTCTAATATGACCCTTTCTCTACTCTGACACTGGTACCACTCTGGTACAGGACCTTGTCACCTCACACTAACTACTTTATACTCCCCCCATATACTACAACCCATCTTTAAACCTCCAAAGCGAATTTTCCCAAAATACAGTATAATCATATCACCCCTTGTTCAATAAAGTCCACTGGCTCCCTGTCTCTTCCTGGAGAAAATGCAAAATCTTCAATTTAGCATTCAGTGCTCTTCATATCCAACCTCCTATCCCTTACCACTGTTCTGGTCTTCTTACATCTTACTCTTGCCTTGTATTCTTACATCTATGAACACTAGTCTCTGCGGTTTCATAAACAAGACACCCCACGTCTCAGGTCTGGGCATTTTTTCTGGCTATCCTCCACGTCTGGGATGCTCTGTCTTCTCATCCCTTCCTATTAACTTCCCTGCTCACACTTAAGCCCAAATAAATTCTATCTTATACATGAAGCCTTTCTCAACCCTTCTTAATTCTAGTGCCTTCCCTCAGTTAATCATTTCTTATTTATGCTGTATCTAGCTTGTCTATACATACTATGCTTATTTTTTGTCTCTTGTTAAGATCTAAACTCCTTGATGGCAGGGACCATCTTTTGCCTCCTTTTATACCCCCAGGTTTAGCACAGTGCTTTGCACATAACATGTATTCATTAAACTTTTACTGACTGACTGATCGACTGCTTTACTTAATGTTAACAGTTTTTGTGACAGAAAGAGGAACCCAAAGTGTGAAATACTATATAAGAATATATCTATCATTACTCATGTTAAAATGGGAATCTACTTAACTCCACCTCTTGTGAGGTTTTGCCTTCTAGTAAGACTCCGTTTAGTTGTCACTTTTAAAGAGAAAATTGTACTAATACCCTTAGTTTTCAAGTTGTCTCCTTCTTCAAATGACCTTGTATTTACCTCTCGGTTTCTATCTTATTCTCCCCAATAACTCCATAAGAGTGCAGATTATTTTTCAGTTCTGTTTTCACATATCCAATGTCTACCATGTTGCCTAATACATAATAGATGTTTAATCATCATTTGTTGAGTTGAATCAACTAAAAAAGGCTTTGAAATTCAGTGGAGCAAAATGCTGATTTAAAGAGTCTCCTCTAAAAATCTACCTCCCATATATGTACTAAAAATTATACAAAATTTCTTGAAAGATGTTAATAATAGAAAGAACTTTGCTCAATAATCATCTGATTATCAATAGCTGATGAGACACGCTTATCCAAAGTATTTACCATAGCCTTGGAATTTGTCTAACAGTCCAAATGAAATTAGGTTTCCCCACAGACTGTGAGGTTCTCCATATATGCTCCTGTTTATAGATGGTATTATCATTATGCCATTTGGAAAGAACAGTACAGAGAATCTTATGTGAAATTTATAATAATTCAAAAAGTCCAGCCCAACTATGCACACAAGGAAAACCAAATGAATGAAGAATTTTTAGTGCACAAACTCTTATATACAGTTGATTGGACAGCCTCTAGAACTGATCTATCAGTTCATCTATGTTCGACATATTTTGTCTACAGATGAATAATGAACTATGACAAGAATTGATGGGAGATAACATTATATTGCCTTTGGAAAACGTGTAATACTTTTAATAACCCCAATTTTTCTAAAAACAGAAGCAGCATGGCACAGTGAAGAGGGCAATGGACCCCAAGCAAGGAAAACCTGAATTCAAATTCCATTTCAGATACGTACTATTTCTCTATGGCCCTGAGCAAGTAATTTGGTCTCTCTGTGACTCAGTGGGCTTGATGTCCTATAAGATCACCTTTAATTCTAAGTCTATGATGCAATGATCCCATAATCAGCATTTATTTGTGGTGTTGCTATATATTATAGCTATGAATCATGGAATACAATAGTCTACAAAAAATTAAAGTAACAAACTGACCACAGAGCAATTGAAAGAACCCGTACATATCCAGGAGAGAATTAATTATAAGGAAGAACAAAAAACACATCAGAAACATCTGGAACGTCGCAAAGGTAGTGTGCTGATCATGTAGCCAAAATGAAGGACAAGAGGTAAACACACTTATGCTCTTGTGCTACAGAAAAGGAACAACAAAGTTAGAATGAGGAGAATGACAAAAAAGTGTGTCGGTTTTAACTTAATGCCAAGTATAAAGCAATTAGCTACCAGGAAAGGTAAATATGAAATCAGGGCCATGTTTATTTTAGGATAAAGTCAGACCATGGGACTGGGGGCAGTACTTACTGGTTACTGTGACAAATAAAAACTCTTATTATGTATTCCCTATATCTCAAATCCTGTATCACTAGGAACAAGCCCTTTCCCTATACAATATAAACCAGTGGTTCCGAACCTTCTTAACGCCACTACCCTTTAATACAGTTCCTCATGCTGTGGTGACCCCCAACCATAAAATTATTTTCATTGCTACTTCATAAATGTAATTTTGTTATTGTTATGAATCGTAATGTAAATATCTGATATGCAGGATGTATTTTCGTTGTTATAAATTGAACATAACCCACAGGTTGAGAACCACTGATATAAACATTCACATACAGATAGATGCATAAACATGTAAAGACATAGTGACACTGATATGACACACGCGCGCACACACACACACACACACACACACACACACATACACCCCTCTATAGAAAATGTATTTAATCATGGTCAGGACTAAAATCCCTTACTTGGGAAGCACTAAAATGTTCAAGAATTATTCAGTAGATAACAACGCATCTTGAACCTCTTAATTGGCAAAAATTTAGGTAATAGGAGAGTTAGATTGAAGGTACTGAATCCTATTAAAACTCTCAAGATAATCTGGGTTAACAACAAAAGCTTAATGTATATGACAAATTGCAATTTGTCACTGTAATTCAGAGTGAATAGTAATATTGAAAGCCTGGCTAATCCTTTTCAGTCACAGGAATACTTAAAAAAAAAAATTTAAATGTCCTAGAATTCTCTTTAAGGAAGTACAGCACATCATCATCAAAACAAAATTATTATATTTATAATGTTTTATTACCTTATATATAATACATATTATATATTATTTATATATAATTATTTATATTATTTAAATATATTTTAAATAATATTATTTATATGATATAATATATATTATTACATATATCTCCAGAAATATGAGAAAAAGATGTTATAAAAATGTGAAATAACATAGTTAATCTTACTGTAGTTTTCAGTCTGCCACAGAAGAGAAAAGGTCAAATTTCACAGTATGAAGTTCACATTTAATTTCTCATGAGATGTAAAAAACCTCTTCAATTCTCTTTAGGCTTTATACAACAATATATCCTGATGAAAAACACTATGAAAAAATTTCAACACAGCTAAAAACCTGAAAGAAATTAAATCCGAAGCTTAAACAAACTGAGAACAAATATAAAGTGATTCTATTATAAGATCATAATCTTACAGCTTTTCTGATATAAAATGTTCTCTTACTCAAATCACATACATATTTTATCAATTCTGTAAGACATGGACAATTACGATTATAAAACTTTAATAAATACTTCCAAAGTCTCTCCAATAATAGAAAATTCTGGGATTAACACATCTAGCAGAAATGAACATTGGAATAATAAAACAAAATGACAAAAATATAGCTAAAGGTTAACTGCAAAAAATTCTTTAAAAAAAACAAGCCAAAAAACTCAAGATTGCATTGAAGAGTCATAGATCATAGATCTGACCATAACTTGGAAGGTAAGATTTACGAGAAAGTAGTCAGGAGAGTATTCAAAGACATGCTCTCACATACTCTTTAAAGGTAGGGCAATTTTCTCTGGATCAGTAAATTATATCTCAAACGTTTTAATTCAAGGAGCTTCTTAGAAAATTCAAAAACTAGGTAATGGTCTTCATTTCTGTTCTACAATAGAAAAAACAACATACAAGTGGGAAGATCTTGAAATCCATGTCATAAAGAGACAATGAGCATTTTATTTTGCTGGGGAAATGATAGAAAAACAATATAATAGCATATGGATAATGCATTAATATAGTAAATACTTCATCAGAGATTTTAAAATATCACATTCCATGAATATTAAAATTTAAATAATTAAAATATATACATACTAAACATCTGGTTGCATTAGACATCAGCACCTCACATTCTTACTGGTTGTAAATGTCAATGCCCATGTTCAGAAACTATTATTCAACATAACCTTTGAAATTTCACAGTATTGGTCAAAAATAACAAGTTACAGCAAAATAGCAAAAATGAATCTGCTCTGCCATATAAAAGAAAGGAATCTGTGACTTTATAAAAGTTCTATTACCATAAATAAATAATGAAGGCTTTCAGATAAACTGGCATAGAGGAAAAGGAAAGGTTATGTTTTAATACCATGTCATTTTCCATCATACTAAAATTCAGTCTTGTTCAGTCCTTATTCATTTTTTGTTCCAATATTCAAAAGGACTAAGACCTAAAATTTGAAGGTACTCACAGGAAAGGGGGGAAGCATTAATCAAATATCATGCCATTCCTAAGATATTGGTATATGTGCTTAAAAAACTCTTGCTAAATTATCAATTATTTATGCATATGTATTTGAAGTTTTTGTTGATTTTTCCTCCCAAAGTGTCATCATATTTTTTAAATGTTAAAAAAAAAGAGGGAAAGAAATGAACATAACACATCAATACAACAAATAAGACTGAAAATACATGCAATGTGCAACACATGTAAGACTCTCATCTTGGTAAAGGGGTGGAGTAGGAGTACCTTTTCATGCTTGTTATTTATAACTTTGCAACATTCACTTAAGGTTTTTCTGTGGTTATTTTTTTTTTCTATTCACAATATCGTAGTTACTGTGTATATGACTTTCTTGGCTCAGCTTATTTCACAGCTGTGGTTCATGCAGATTTTTCCACACTTCTCTGTATTCATCATACTCATTTCTTATGCTACAAGCAATATTTAATGATATGGGACATCATTTATTTAAGAATTTCCCTAATCTCTGGGCATTTATTTTGTCTCCAATTTTTTCTATCAAAAAAGTATTGCTATAAATATTATTAAATATAAAGTGATTATATTCATATCAATGTTCTCTTTGGGGTACACACCTAGTATTGGAACTTGTGGGTCAAAGGATATAGACATTTTGGTCATCTTGCCTACAAAATTCCAAACTGCTTTCCAAAATGGCTGCACTTTTTCACAACTCTACCAAAAATGCACCAGAGTGACTATTTTCTCAGAATCTCTGTCACATTGGCTATTATCTATATCTTTTGTTACCTTTTGCCATTTTGCAGGGAGGGAAATAAAATCTCAGGGTTATTTTGCTTTGCATTTTCTTATCATTTCAATATTTATAGTTTATATTTTTTAAAGTATTCCTCTACTTTTGTAGTCTCAGTTTTATCAGCATATAACTGCATAATAGAGTCTGATTATTATCTTTCTTTCTTAATGGGTTTATGATTTTACCTTGTTCATTTGCTATGTTGCTGATTTGATCTTCTGTCCTATTTTTAAAGCTGATTAAAGATCTATTAATTCTATTGTTCTTTGCAAAGAACTGGATTTTAGTTTTGTTTTCATTTCTAAAGTTTTTTGCTTTCTCATATATTTCTTTCTAATTTTGATAAAGCCTCTTCTATGACACTTTCAGCTCTGTTTATTTGTTGATTTTCTGATTTCTAAGTATATATTTATATCATTAATCATAATTTTCTATTATTGATGTATGTTTGCTGGAATATGTCTTTTGCCTTTGAGGATATCTTTAACTGAAACCCTAAAGTTTGGAATATTCTTTCATATTATCATTTTCTTTCACAATAATTAGAATTTTTTCTACGATTTGTTTGTGGGCTAATGCACTATTTAGGATTTCATTGTTAAGTCTCCATTTGAGCCTGTCTTTTGTGTATATTCTCTGAACTGGTTATTCTTTCAATTGTATTATAGTCTGTAAATGCATTTTTTCCATTTCTGCCTTTTTAGATCTGTTTGTAAAATGTCTATACTCTTAATAAAATATCATTTTGTGAACTCAACATGTGATGCTGAGATACATATATACATACACACATATGCATGTGGATTTGTGTGTGTGTGTGTGTGTATACACACAAAGAGATGTATACCAATCCTATTTGGATGTCATAAGTCTTTTAGCCTAAGCTATTGAACAATTTATTCACTTCTATATTTAACATTTCATTTATCTTTCTATTAGACTTATACAAAACTGAGAGAGGGTAACTGAAATCACTTATAGCTATGTGTTACTATCTATACTTTCTTTTAGTTCAGTTAGTATTTCTTTTGTGAATCTATATGATAAAATATATAAATTTATAAAAAGCATATAAATTTAATTTTTATATTGGTTTGCTCTCTATCATTCTTTTGAGTGTAACTTAGTGATTATCCATTTTTATGTTTTAAGCACTTGTTTTTGCCATATCTGAAAGTAAGACTGCAATGCCCACTATTTTGAATTCATTTATTGAATAGTATTACATATTTCAGCTCCTCAGTTTTTTTTTTTGTGTAGGGCTTTGCCTTTTAAATTTATTTCTTCAAAGCAACAGATTGTGAGGCTTTATATACTTATTCAATCTGTCACTTTCCTTCATTTCATTGGATTGTTTAATCCATTCACATTTACAATAATCAGAGTTCTATGTTCCTCCATTAGTCTCAGATGATGGCGGTTTTTTATTCCACCAAAATAGGATTTCTCCTCAACTTCTAGAAACACAGCACCACATCTTTTTAATTATCATAACTTAATTTATTTTAAGGCAACTCTTTTCTCCCTGGAAACACCCTGCTTCATAGTTTGTTAAAAAAAAAAAAAAGCTTATCCTAAATTTTGAAGTTTTCCTTATTGGTTCCTTTTTCTTCCTTATTTATATATAAATTTAATTCTTCCCTTTTAGATAAGTAAATAAAATTCCCATGTCTTCATCCCTTTAATTCATATTATTAATTTCTAAAATATTTTTTTGCACTTTTTTCTGTAAAGAATTTCCCTCATTGACTTCATTATTTATTTTCTATTTGTTTTTTAGAGTTTTGGTCTTTGAATAATGACTCATCTTTATTTCATTCTTTACGTTCTGAAATCCTCATAGAATTAGAGTTTCTATGGTTTATATTCTGGGTTCCTTCTTCTAGTTTCTATGTTAGTTGTCTTAGAGATCTTGAACTGTCCTTGTTTTACTACTGTGTCTCAATCTTAGAAATACCAATTACCAGGTAAAGCAAAGATGGTGGAGTAAAGAAATGGATTCTCCAAAATTCCCCTTTAAACAACATTAAAATGACACCTCAAAATACATTTTGGAGCAGCAGAACCAACAAAGGGATGAAATGAAACAAATTTCCAGTCCAAGACAATTTAGGTCAGCAGAAATGGTCTCACTGGCCTAAGAACAGAGTGTAATCCAACACAAGTCTTGCCTACACAAGCCAGAAGCAGGACTTGGGGGGAGAGGAAGTAAAGGGTTGCTGACTGAATCAGCTATGGAGGCTTCCAGAGCTCTCAGCCCACAGATGGTAAAAGGTGAGACAACTGTTCAGAAAGTAATTACGTGGCACTTTTAGCTGGCACCAGAAATTCTGCTGCATTGTCTATAAGCAATAGACAATGTATTTCCCTACATCCTATTCTTCTCATGTCTGTCTGACTCTGTCTCTCTTCCCCCCCCCCTCTTTTTCTCCCTCTCTCCCCTTTACAAATCTGTCCCTCTTCTAGAGTGTCCCAGGGCAGGAAGGAATATTAGTAGGAACTGGGCAGAGCTTTAGGGTGGAAAAGATTGCTTGTGGTTGCTCAAAGAGCACTTGTGAGAAGAGTATATTCCTTCTGTAGATCATAACACCTTATAACAGTGGTTCTCAACCTTCCTAATGCTGCGAACCTTTAGTAGTGGTATGCAGGCATGTCTGCATGTGGACGGACCCGGCTGGAGACTAGGAAATGTGTGTTTTCTGATGGTCTTAGGAGACCCCTGGGAAAGGGTCGTTCAACCACCCACAAGTTGAGAACCACTGCCTTAGAAGAATGAAAATTTACTATGAACTAGCTCTTAAAACAGCAGCAGGAAAAACTTAAAACTTAGGATGGCACTCCCTCAACCCCAGGAGCAGAAACTAAAGTTAGCATAAAGTTTAAAGTCAAGAATTGAAAAAGTGAGCAAAAAATAAAACCAAAAAAGACAACCTTACTATGGAAAGTTACTGTGGTGATAGGGAGAAACAAAACAAAAGCACATATGAAGAAAATGTCAAAAAAGCTACAAAGCTTTTTAAAAAATATAAACTGGTCTCAGGTACAAAAAAAATCTCCTACAAGAACTCAAAAAAAAATTGGCAACTCAAAGAAGAGAGGCAGAGAAAAAATTAGGAAAAGAAACGAAAGTGATGCCTGAAAATCATGGAAAAAAGTCAACAGCTTGTTAAAGGAGGCATAAAAAATACTGAAGAAAAGAACACCTTAAAAAAAAGAATAGAATAAATGATATAACACACACCAAGATCTACTGAAGAGAAGAATTCATTAAAAAGCAAAAATTGACAAAAGAAAAAGAGTTTAAAAAATTCACTGAAGGAAAGAACTGTTTACAAAGCAGAATTTGCCAAATGAAAAAGGAAGCACAAAAGTTAGCTGAAGAAAATAATTCCTTAAAAATCAGAATTTGGCAAGTTAACTGGCAAGTTCATTTTGAAGCTACTTATTCCAAGGGACATGAAGATATAATAAAACAAAATTAAAAGAATGAAAAAATAGAAGAAAATATGAAATATCTCATTGGAAAAACAAGTGACCCGGAAAACATATCAAAGAGAAATAATTTTAAAATTACTGGACTACCTAAAATTCACGATCAAAAAAAGAGCCTGGTCAACATCATCTTTCAAAAAATTGCCAAATAAAACTGCTCTAATATCCTAGAGCCAGAGGGTAAGATGGACATTGAAAGAATCCATCAATCACCTCCTAAAAGAGATCACAAAAAGCAACCCACAAAAGAATATTATATCCAAATCCTAGAACTCGCAGGTCAAGGAGAAAATATTACAAGGAGCCAGAAAGAAATAATTCAAATATCATGGAGCCCTAGTCAGAATAACACTTAAGATTTAGCAGCTTCCACATTAAAAGACTGGAAGGATTGAAATATGATTTTCCAAAGGGCAAAGAAGCTAGGATTACAAATGAGAATCATCTACCCAGCAAAACTGAGGTAATCTTTCAAGTGGTAAATGGCCATTTAATAAAACAGAAGACTTTTAAGCATTCCTGATGAAGAAACAAAATCTGAATTTAAAAAATCTGATTTTCAAACACAAGACTCAAAAGAAACACAAAAAGATAAAGAGTAATGAGAAAAATAAGGTTAAACTGAAGATATTCCTACATGGGAAGATGACACTTGTAACTTCTAAGAATTTTATGACTATTATGGCAGGCAGAAGTACACCTAGACAAAGCACAGGTATGAGCTGAGTATGACAAGATGATATATTAAAAAAAAAAATTAAGAGGTAAGAAAGATGAATGTACTGGTAAAAGGAGGAAGTCAGAGGTATAAAGGGGGAAATTATCTCACACAAAAGAGGTATGAAGTAGCTTTTACAGTGGAGGGGAAGTTGGGAAGAAGGGGTAGCAGACAATCCTTAAGCCTTAAGAGTCATCAGATTGAGCTGAAAGAGGGAAAAACATACATGGTAATAAGGGTATAGAAATGTATCCTATTATACAGGGAATGAGAGGTAAAAGATAAGAGAAGATGGTGGTAGAAGACTAGTGAAGTGATTATTTTTGTTTTGTTTGTTTTCATTTCACTTTTATTTGCACTCTAATGTCATATTTACTCCCGTGCCATAAGCTTTTGTTTCTTCAGGTTCTTCTGGGATATCTTTTTCTTTTGAGCAACCTCCTCTTCTGGTTTAGGAACAATTTATTCCTTTTCAGTAAGAATCATCTCAATATGGCAAGGAGAACTCATGTATGGGTTGATTCAACCATGAGCCCTGGAAGTACGCCGTCGCATTTTGGGAGCCTTGTTAACCTGGATATGCTCAATGACAAGAGAATCCACATCCAAACCCTTTAATTCTGCATTACTCTCTGCATTTTTAAGCATATGCGGCAAGAAGTCAGCACTCTTTTTGGGTCACTGACCCTGTGTCCAACCCCAATGCTTACCCTGGGCACATCTGTCAACTTCACCATTATATTGATGGAAGGGAACATATCGTTTCGTCAATGGGACATTTATCAAATACTTGGTAGCTTTTCAGATATGCATGCCCTTGATAGCCTGGGCTGCTTCACGGGTGTTCTTGAAGTGGACCTGGAGATTTGAACCCCTTGACTTGCATGATTTTGTGGGGTTCTCTGGATCAAGAGAGTACCTCACCATTTTAAATGATTACCTAGGATGGCTCAAGTGAAAAGGTAAAGTGGTTATTAAAGCAAAATACTTTCCAAGAGGGACAGATTTGAAAAGGGGAGGGAGGGAGAAAGGGAGGGGAGAAAAAGAGAGACAGGCAGACATGGGAAAAATACGATGTAGGGAAATAAATAGGAATCATAACTGTCGATATGAATGAGATAAACCCACCCATAAAAGTGAAGCAGATAGCAAAGTGGATTCAAAATGGAATGATACGAACAAAATTACAAAACACTTTTCACATGAATAAAAATCACATTTAAACAACTGGAGAAATATTAATTTCTCATGACAGGATGAATCAATATAAATAAAAATTATAATTCTACCAAAATTAATTTTAGTTTTCAGTATCCTACCAATCAAACTACCAAAATATTATTTTATAGAGCTAGGAAAAAATAATAAGAAAATTCATCTAGAAGAACAAGATGCCAAGAATATAAAGAGAATTACTGAAAAAAATTGTGAAAGAATGTACCAGCTAAGAAAGAGTGGTAGATAAATGAAACAGATTAGGTATACTATACAGTAATAAAAGACCACACTAACATAATGCTTGATAAACCCAAAGACCCCAGTTTCCGGAATAAGAACTCACTAACAAAAAACACTCAGAAAATTGGAAAGCACTTTGGCAAAAACTAGGTATAGACCAACATCTCACATCATGTACTGACAGAGATAGATATAGACATTTATATGTACGTGTGTGTGTGTGTGACACACATACTCCAAGGTCAAAATGGGCACTTGACTTTAGCTATAAAAAATGACACATTAAACAAATTAGGAGAGCAAGGAATAGTTTACCTGTCAGATATGTGGAGAAGGAAAGAACATATACCAAAACAAGAGACAGAGAAGCTTGCTATATGTAAAATTAATATTTGTGATTATATTAAGTTGAAAAGTTTTTGCACAAACAAAACCAATGCAACCAAGATTAGAAGGAAAGCAGAAAATTGGGAAGCAATCTTTACAGAAAGTCTGTATAAAAAGGCCTCATTTTTTAAATATATAGAGAACTGGGTTAAATTTATAAGAGTACAAACCATCCCCTAATTGATAAATGGTCAAAGGATATGTAAAGGCAATTTTCAGATAAAAAAAAAAATCAAAGCTATCTACAGTCATATAAAGAAATGCTCTAAATCCTTATTGATTAGAGAAATGCAAATCAAACCAACTCTGATGTACCATCTCACACCTAACATATTGGCTAATATGACAGGGAAAAAAATGTAGATATTGGAAAGGATGTAGGAAAATTGGGACAATTGATCCAACCATACTGGCAAGCAATTTGGAACTATCGCCAAAGGGCTATAAAAATATGCATGCCCTTTGATATAGCAATATTACTACTATTATACCCCACAATAATACTACCATTATATGCCAACAAAATAAAAATAAGGGTGGGGGGGAGAAAAGGACCTATTGTACAAAAATTTTTATAGCAGTTGTTCTTTTGTGGTGGCAAAGAATTGGAAATTGAGAGGATGCCCATCAACTGCAGAATGGCTAAACAAGTTGTGGTATATGATTGAGATGGAATATTACTGTGCTAAAAGAACCGACAAGAAGGTGGACTTCAGAAAAATGTGCAAAGACTTATATGAACTGATACAAAGTGAAGTAAGCTGAACTAGAAGAACATTGCACAAGTAACAGAAATACTATACAATGAACAACTGTGAATGACTGCTCTTCTCAACAATATCAATGATTCAAGACAGTTCCAAAGGACTTATGATGAAAAATGTCCTCAACCTCCAGAGAAAGAACTGAAGAAGTATGAAAACACATCAAAGTATACTATTTTTTACTTTCTTTATTTTTTATGTTTTTTACCCCCTTTTGGGTCTGTTTCTTCTTTCACAACATGACTAAAATGATAATATATTTTGCATTATTAAATATGTATAATCTATATCAAAGTGCTTACTATCTCAGGTAAGAGAGTAGGTGGGAGAAGGAGAGAGAAAATTTGGAACTCAAAATTTTTTTAAATGAATACTAAAATTTGTCTTTACAGGTAACTGGGGAAAATAAAAGTTTTTTAAAATTAATGATAAATTGTTTTTATACATAATTGGGAAAAACAAAGCATCCAAAATTTTTTAAAATACCAGTTCCTACAGTGAAAGATAACTTATTTGCATCACTGAATTCCATCTGCTTAAAAATTTCTTTAATTCTTTGCCCTCCCATTTTTCTGGGTGTCAGTTGTACCCAGATTCTCTGATTCCACTTCTCCTATGGCAAAATAAAAATAAGAATCAAATCCCTGCAGATTATACCCATTGTAAAATACCAATTTCCCCTCACAGAAATCTCTTTCCTCCCATGGGGACATTAATCTGTGTTCTCCATGCCCACTACAAAAGTTCAATTTTCCCTCTTATTCCCCATTTTTCAATCTCTCCCTTTGTCTCTTAATCTAATCTCCTGGAGGCTTTCTTCTTTTTAAGTCACTATAGGAATTAATTTTCACTTCATTGTTAGCTTTTGACTTAAATAGCACATACCACTTATTCTTCTCTGTTTTCTTTCTCCCCTTTTATGTGCTTTCAGATGCTATAATTCAGATCCACAAAAAAATACCAATTTGCCTATATGTGAAATGTTGTGAAGGTTAGTCTATGTTGCCTATTTCTATATCATCACTTCTATTTAGCTCCTGCTTTTACTTGTTACCTTGGGCTCATTTAAAAAGAAATCTCTTGTCTCTTTGTTGTTATTTTTTGTTATTACTGTTCTTGGTCACTATTGTTTGTTTGCCTTCTTGTATTTCTCTTGTCTGAGGTGCTCAAGAATCAAATAATTTCTTCAAGTCTGATTTCCTTTCTAGGAATGTTTCAAATGACTCATTTATTGAACAACCCATCTTTTTCCAATAATGGTTAGGTTCAGAGTTTCATAGTAGGTCACCTTACGTTTTATATTAAATTACTTTGCTCTTGGGAACATTTCATTCCATGCACTCCTGTAGTTTCTAGAGGGTACAGAATAGTCTAATGCTATTTGAACTTACTTTTATTTAAATTAGGAGTCTTTCTCCTGGTAGCTTCAAAAATTTATTGTTCATCAGTGGATTGTTAAACTTAACCACTATGTGCCTTAAGCTTTGATAAATAAGCTGTTGTTTGTTTTTTCCCCTTGTATTGATCTGTCGATTCTTTTCATTGGTACTTTATTTTAGACATTTGGAAGTTCTGGCCAAATTTCTTGCATTATAAATTGCATTAAAGTGTTTGGAGCTTTTGACCAATATACTTTTGGGAAACCTATAATCTTTATGTTGTCTCTATACATCCTATGTCTTGATTGTATGGAGATTATGTTTTCTTTTAATGTTAATGTAAATTTCTTTTCTTCCAGACTGTTGTTCACTTTACATATATTATACTGTAGTTTAGTGGAAACAGCACTGGATTTGGGGTCAGAAGATATATTTATAAATCCTGCCTCTGTCACTCATTATTTGTGTAACTGTAGGCAAGTTAGTTTACTGAAGAAGATTGAGGGAAGGCACAAGAATAAAGATCAGGAAAGGCTTTGTGCAGAAGGGGACTTTAGGTGACACATTAATGAAACCAGATAAACCTTTGTGATGGCAAGCAAAGTAATACCTGGCTCCTTGTTTCAGCTACTGAAGTACTTTTGAGCCTCGTCTTTGACTGTGTCAAGTCTTTGTTGAAAACATTATATATTGTGCTGCGCTTGAGAGACCTAAAGTTATCACATGGAGTCCATGGTGGGAGGAACTTGCTGAAAGGTTGGAAAGGAAGGGCAGAAGAGAAAGGAGTAGAGCAGATAAAAGGTTGAGCACAAGCTGGGACCAGTTTGTTAAGACAAAATCCTTGTCTGTTGTTTTTTGGACAGAAGTCCTGAAAGAAGACTTTACTGATGTTCCAGAAGCCCTGAAAGAGGATTGTCCTGCTGTTTACAGAAGTCCTGAAAGAGGACATCACTGCTGTTTACAGAAGCCCTGAAACAGTGCTTTATTGCTGTCCCGAAAGATGGTTTTACTGCTGTTCACACAAGTCCTGGGACTTTACTGTTGATTTGTGTTTGATTTATCAGACAGAAGCTTTGTCTGTTGGTTTGTGTTACTTTGTTGGAGAGAAAGTGATTTAAGATGATAGTGCTGGCAATGTATGTAAATATTGTAGTTCTGTTAAGCTTTGTCTTCCTAGAAACAGAAACTGAAAAAGATTTGGAATGGAACATTATATGAAACAGGAGTGGAGAGCTGCCTACATGTGAGTCCAGGCAAGAGCTGGGAGAGTTGCCCATCTGTGAATCTAGGCAAGAGCTGGGAGCAGTAAGCCTGTGGAAGAGGAGCCAAGAGGTTTGGAAGCCAGCCTCAAATCAACATGAAACAGAACTTTACTTGGGTACTCAGTAGTGTCTGATGGTATTATACCTTACAGTGACATAGAGGTGGATGGCCTTTGTACTTTCCCTCCATAAGGATGATTGGCTTAAGGATAATTGGAAGCCAGCCTCTAATCAAAATGAAAGAAGACTTTAGATGGGTACTGTATATTGACTGATGATATTGTGACTTACTGAATGATATGTTTTGTTTAAGGCCACCTTAGTAATACATTGCTATGTTATATTGTTGTGAATGTTGTTTGTGCTTTAGTTTCTTGAATGTTTTGCTTTAGTTTATTGCTGAATAAAGATACTACGCCATTAGATCCTTAAAGTTATTCATGGCAACAGTCCTGGGGAGAGCTGCTTGTGACTGTCTTTACAACCTTAAGATAGAAATGAGAAGGCAAATCATTCCAGGTATGTGGGACAACCAGTGAAAACACCTATACAGGAGATGCAGTGTGCTGTTCAAAGAACAGCAAGGAGGCCAATGTCACTGGACTGTAGAGTCCACAACTTAGAGGCAAGTAAACCCAGGATCAAATCTCCAGTTCTTAAACCTGGCTGTGCAATCAAGAAACTTAACCCCTCTGAGATTCAGGTTTGTCATCTCTAAAATGAGGAGCTTCAACGCAATGACTTTTTCTTTTTTTTTTTTTTGCTTTTTGGAGGGCAGTTGGGGTTAAGTGACTTGCCACAATGACTTTTTCAATACCTTTCAGGTTTAAATTTATGGTCCTATAATTCCTTTGAACCTCAGTTTCCTTATTTGTAAAATGACGAATGAGACTAATTGTCCAAGAAAGATCATTTCCTGATTTAAATCCATTATCCTATAATCCTAGAACTTCAGTACAGTATAATTCACTACAGAAAAGAATTTAGTATAAACTGTCTGTCTTGGACCATATCTAAAGGCTATTAATAAGGTGACTCAGTATGAATTTTGAGAACTGTCTTTAGACACAAACCATTATATTTGGCCAGTGTTTAACAGAACCATGCAGCTATTTAAATTTTTAAAACAGGTGGCATATTTGCTGAAGCTGCTGCAATTTCAAATGTAATAGAGCAAGTGCTTAAGAAAGTAGGCAATTACCGAGAATCTAAGCAAAATTCTGCTAGTCTAGGTTTTCTTTGAAATTAATTTTAAATAGGAATCTGATTATTAATCAAACAAATGCATTTTGTTTATTTAGGGCCAGATTCTCCTCGTACCTTAGCTATTCTTTTGTTATAAAATGAATAAAGAAAAAGTAATTTATAACTCTTGTAGAGCCAGTAATCAATAGCTTTCAGTAAATAATTGCCATGTAGCTAACAACCAAAGAATGACTTAGGCATGAAACAATCTTCCTTATTACATACATAAACATATAGGTTCATATAATAATAGCAGTAATAATAACAATAATAGCACTTCAAGGGCTGTGAAGCATTTTACATCTGTTAGCTCCTTTAGTGCTCAAAACTATCCTGTCAATAGGCGCTGTTATTATCTTCACATCAGAGATATATTTATATGCACCTATATGGTCCATATTAAAATTGGAGTAATTCTGTGAAACTCTTAAATACTTGAATGATAAGAGTACAGAACTGAGGAATACAGAGACAGAAGGCTGGATTTTATGGTTATTAAAATTATCCTTTAAGATTATGGAAGACACCCCTTTGTTAAACCTATTTATCCATTAAAGCTACATTTCTGCCCTCCATGATAAACACCAGTAGAATTTTCTCTTTTCTCACATTTGCGCTTCTCAATATCGAGGTAGGCACCATCCCTAACTTACAAAGTATTGTAACTGCTCTTAAGTCAGTTTGGAGCACAGAACACACCAATGTACTCAATATTATAAATGCTGCATAAGTTCCTAGGTTAACAGAAAGAAGCATATTTAACCTGTACCATAGCTGAAGTTTGTAGAGGATAATACAATTACAATACTAGTGATAAAAAGTGAAACAATCGAATGAGACTTTAAGTTTGTTTTTCCCTTGAAACAGAAAAAGCAGCTTTAATTAAGAGAAGAATTAAAAGGTAGATAGAAAGTGTGAAAATGCAGATGGGAATTTCTTGGCACTTCCCCAGGCTTTATGGGGTGATAATACTGGCTCTTATTATATCTAATTTCACTTAAAAACCTGTAACTTTCCTTTTTCTTGATTGAAGCATATCATTAGCACTTTTATACCTATCACTCTATGAGACCCATCAACTCCTCAAGGGCACGTACTCTTTCACTTGTCATTGTATCCCTAGCACTTAAAACAATGCTTAGGAGCTTAAGGATTTCTGATTGATAATTTTTGCAAAATGCTTTCTACATCTTAAAGATATGTATGGAAATGCACATTAATACACATATATGACTATATCTCATGGTTATTATTACTATATTTTGTGGGATTGCTTCACTGAATTGAGTCAAGGGACTTGAGTTGCAGCTCTAGTTCTCCCATTCATCAGCCGGGCGATTTTGAGCAAGCCCTTTAACCTTCTATAAGATGAGACACTTTTAAAGTCAAATGTTCCTGAATTGAGAAGTGTTTGTTTATGTTAGTATTTGGCCAAAACTAATAAATCTCAAATAATCCAACAGTCATACTAATATTAAGATTACATATAAGTAAATAAATAAGTAAATAAATTTATAATAACAAAAAAAAACCCAGTATCTCTTAGACCTATAGGGATACTACATCACCTTTCAAATTAAACAGAAACCTTAGAATCATGACCTTCAAGGCCTTCTAGGCACTATAAAACCCACATCAGTTCCCTCTACCTGCCCTTGATGAAGTCTACTCTAAAATTATTCAAGTGAAATTACCATGTTGCCTTGCCCTTCTCTCCTCCTGCCTCTGAGATTTTACCCAAACAGACCTGGACAAATATATATATATATATATATATAAAAAATCATCTTTTCATTCTTCAGGTCTTCACATTACAGACCTTTTCCTTCATCAGGGTCAACCTCCCTAAAATGTCAGGTATATATTATATCCTATCAAACTGTCATCTAGTGCCAGGCACCAGGATTTTTATCTTCCCTGATGCTGATCAAGCTGCCTCAAGTTCAACACACGAACAAACTTTCTACATCATCTTATAACTTATAGGTTACTGTCCAATTCAATATCTGATGTGACATATAATTTGACAACATCAACTTATGACAGGGTAATATGCCTGGTGAGTGCTCAAATACTGACAGAATAACGTTTTAAACCATCTTTGAAATGTAAAATATTTTTGTCTAACCAACAGGAATAAGGATGGACTATTCTGGATCTCAGCATACCTGGTTAGTGTTAATGAGAAATAGTCATTTGAATTTCCCTCTTTTGGAAGTGTAATCAAACGCATACTACAAAAGTCTCCTTATTGTCAGGCACACAAGATTACATCATTCTGACGCTCCCCCTGACCCCTGGCAAGGAAGGTATCTTTGTTGTTGAATCTTTGGAGTTGTGTCTGACTCTATGAGTCCATTTAGGGGTTTTCATGGCAAAGATACTGGAATGGTTCCTTATTCCTTTTTCCAGCTCATTTTACAGATGAGGAGCTGAGGCAAAAAGAGCTAAGGGACTTGCCCAGGGTAACACAGTTAATAAGTATCTGAGGCTGAATTACAACTCAGGAAGATGCATCTTCCTAACTTCAGGCCAGATACTCTAGCCACTATACCACCTAGCTGCCCCATAACACACGTAGGTGCCATCTATCTTCAACAAGCTCAGTACCAAAATGGAAATTACAAGGATCATTTCACAGTCTATTGTGGGCCACACTTCTTTCTATGACAAATCACTCTGAAGCTAGGTAAGATCCATTTCTAGATTTTATGGGGCCACTCCACAGAAATAATTACAGAGCCAGATTTAAAAAGGACTAGAGGAGACATTCCTCTGCAAGGCTGACACTAACCTGAATCCCAAGGAGCAAATGAAAGCTGAATTAGTCCCATATTATTAACAAAGGTTTGGATTAATTTAGTAGATCCAAAATATCCAGTTTAGTCACAGACCATAAAATGTCTTCTTTAACTCAAGTTGATTTAAACTTCAAAGAATCTCTGAAAGAAGCCTGTCTTTCTGGAGCTAATTTGGGATTAGACTACATACTCCCTTCTCAAAAATCTTCAATGATTCCCAACTGAATAATAAGATAAAAATACAAATGCCTCAACCTGGCATTTAAAACATGCTACAATGTACATTCAACCTACATTTCCAGACTTATTTCATCTTATTCCATTTCACACATTCTACTTTTCCAACCAAACCTGTCTAAATGCTAGTTGTTATCTATACTCCTGAACTAAATATCTCAATCTGCCATCTCCCTGTCTTTACTCTGATTATCCCCTCAGGTGGGAATGTATTCCTTCCTTACCTCTTACTCCAAGGATCCCTAGATTACTTCAAGGCTCAACTCTGGTGTCAGTTCTAATACAAAGCTTCTCCTTTTGTACTCAGTTAAAATACCTCTTTCCTCAAATTACCTTTTATTTAACTGTGCAAATGTTGTATCCAAGCCTACCCCCAAATTCACCATGGTAAATTTTTTTTTGGTAAAAATGGTAAAAAAAATTATTTGTTTTTGGCCTCTGAACCTTGAATAGTTCCTTGCACAAAGCAGAGACTTAATAAATGTCTGTTCAGTTGAACTGCCTCATTTTTCAGCAAATATAAGCATACAGAATTTAAGAAGAAAAAATGTACCCAAATAAAGAACCCTGAAAGAGCAAATATAATGAGGCCTAGGCTATGAAGGATACAAAAATGACTAATATATAATCCCTATTCTAGGGTGATGAAAGGGTTTAGAGTCTAGAGCAATAGGGATATAATTTTTTAAAAGGCATTACTTTTATATAAACAAATTTGATACATCTTATATAATTAAATAATATTACAGGCATTTCCACAACAGAAAAAACCTATCAGAAGTATCGTTTCTTGCCTCTTCGTCATGATAACTTACAAAGCATAATGTGAACAATAATGTCTATTACATTAGCAAAACTTATTTCTTATTTTTTATAATTGCAAATTAAACATCTGAATAAAAACAAATACCTAAAGAAACAAAACTAATAGTAGATTGACTAGGCTCGATCACAAGTAGACCTTTTTTTTTTTACAACATACATCACACATTTATGAAACTCATATGGCAATTATCATAAATCATTAAAGTGTATTACATATCAACAATAACAAAGTACATTCCATGATGTTATATCCTCAATTACAATAGTGTTCTCACTTAATTATAAACAATTATTCTATTTTTAATCTCCCAAACAATAGCCAAGATGAGTCATGTTGTTCATTTAAATATAACTAAGTTAAATACCATTTATTAAGCACTTCCTATGGGTCACTTTTCAGCTCACTCCACTCTACATAGGCTGCTCTGCCTGGCTTCACTCCATGAAACAAGATGCCCTTCCCAGGATAAGCTCATTATTTCCAAACTCACTACTGTTCTGAAACCTTAATTGATATCACATCTCTCTGTCTCCTCTTCCACTAACAGAAGGGCTGGAGGGTGAAGCACTTAACTCCTCTCAATCTTTCTTTTCCAGAAGGCAGAAACTGGATTTTTTCCAATCGCTTCACTCTGCCTCTCCTGCACTGCCTAGTTTCCCTTACAAAGAACACAACAACCCCAATACCTGGTACCCCCGGGTGATTCCCACCCTCCCTCCCACCTTTCCTGCCTCTTTTTGTGTGCAGTCCTCCTCCACCCCCATTAAGATGGCAAAGTCCTCGAGGACAGGGACTATCTTTTTCTTATTAATGGCATCCTCAGGGCTTAGCACAGTGCCTGGCACACAGCGGGCCTTAATAATTGTACATTAGATTGGACTGGATTAAGTGTGAGGGATACAAAAAAAGAAAAACATGCACCATTAAGAACATGAATGAGACGGCTGGGTGGCACAGCACATGGAGTCAGGAGGACCTGAGTTCAAATCTGACCCAGACACTTAACACTTACTAGCCATGTGACCTTGGGCACCCAATTGCCCCTCAAAAAAAACAAGAAGAAAAAAAAAAGAGTAGGAAAGGCTTCCTGTAGAAGGTGGGACTTTAACTGAGACTTGAAGAAAGCAAGGAGGTGGAGAAGACAAAAAGTATTCCAGTCATAGAGGATGGTTAGTGAAAATGCTCACAGTGGGAAGATGGAATGTCTTTATGTGAGGAATAGCCGGGAAAGCCAGTATCACTGGATCACAGAGCGCACGAAAGGAACTAAGGTATGAAAAGACTGTAAAGGTAGAAGGGGTCAGGTTATAAAGGGCAAAACCAAGCAGAGCAAAAAAGCAAAACAGAAGATTTTATATTTGAACCACAAGATAATAGGGAGTCATTAGAGCTTACTGAATAGGGCATAACATCATCACCATCTGTGCTTTTAGAAAGATCAGTTTGATAGCTGAGAGGAAGATAGATTGGAGTGAAGAAAGATGAGGCAGGGAGACGGATCAAGAGGTTACTGCAATAGTACAAGCGTGAGGTGATAATGGTGTGCCTTAGAGTGGTGGCAGGGGGTACACAGGAGACAAGTCCTGAAGATAAAATAGAAGAATTTGACAACCAGTTGAATATGGGGGAAGGGGAACAAAGAATGAAGAATAAAGGATGACACCTAGGTTGTGAACCTGAGTGACCTGAAGGATGGTCATATCCTTGACAGTAAAAGGGAACCTAGGAAGAGGAACAGGTTTTGGGAGAAAAGTGAATGAGTTCAGTGTTGGATAAGCTGAGTTAAGATGTCTACAAGACATCCAATTCAAGATGAGTAGTTACCAGCAATTAGAGATACAAGACCCAAGGTCAGGAGAGAGATAGAACTGGACAAGTATATCTGAGAATTATCTGAATAGAGATGATAACTGAAACTATGGGAGCTGTTATCACCAAGTGATTTCTCTCAGGCATAAAAGAGAGCCCAGGACCCGAAGGACACAGTTACCTGGCATGACATCAATGAAGATCCAGCAAAGGAGACACAGAAGAAGCCCAAAATCCAGGAGGAGAAACAGGTAAAGCAGTATCATGAAAACAGAGTATCAGAGAGAAGTTGACTGATAATGTCACAGGCTGTAAAGAGGTCAAAAAAGGATGAAGACTGAGAAAAATCCATTACATTTAGCAATTAAGAGATCATTAGAAATTTTGGAGAGTGCAGTTTTGTTTGAATGATGGTCAGAAGCCAGACTACAGAGATTTAATTACAAGTTTTGTTGCCTATGGAGCTGGCACTTCAGAGAGTAAAATGGAAAGGTTAGGGTTAGGGTTGAGGGGTGATTGAGGGTGTAGAAATTAGGATACTGGTGGATAGAGAATGGGGTTGAACAACGGTAAGTGGCAGTTCATAATTACTTGGTGAGCATGATGAGGTGGAAGCAATGAGTTCAGGTAGGTTATTGTACACTGGAATTTGTCTTTGGGTAGAGTGGTCATAGGGCTTCAAGTGGTCATACGGCTTGTATATGGCTGGAAAGTACAGGGAGTTAAAGGGGTTATAGGGTGCAAGAGCCTCAAAAGGTTCAGTCCTGTGAAGCTGGAGGTAACTAGAAAGAGTGCCTAGAAAAAGTTGGAAGTACACAGGCAATGTTAAGTTCTGGGGAGTCACAGGTGGTTAAAGAGAGTGCTTGCTTGGAGGACAGTTCCATATGTTCTCTACTTGTTGACATGTAGCACAGCGGAAAAAGTGCTAAATTTGGAGACAAAAGGCTGAGTTCAAATTCCAGTTCACCTACTTAGAACCTGTGTGGCTTTGGTTAAGTAAATCACTTAAGCTCTCAGGGTCTCAATTCGTCTTTAAAAGAAGATTGAAAGAGATGGCCTCACTTCCAGTTCTAATGTATGATCCTCCAAAAATTATGCTGAAGGATAAATACTCCAATGCCTCTGATGTAACTTTACCTGTTTAAGAGCCTTTTTGGTGTGCTGCTGGAAGGAAGACACTAACTTGTTTTGCACTGCTGTATTTGTAAGACTTGAGTCTCTGTTGGAAGATGCTTCTTCAGATACTTGTCTTGTACAAACTAGAAAAAGAGAAAAGAAACAAGATTATGTCTGATTCATTTGAAGTCTCACTTAGAATCACCGACTGTTCACAGATACATCATATGTGTAACGACCGATTTTGAAAAACTGGACGCTTCTGAGCATCACACAGTTAAAAGACAACTATGCAAGTCTCAGGATGGAAGGAGATGTCTACATTCCGAGAAAGATCCAGAAAGTTCAGAGTTTAAATGGAGACTGAAGCAATGCATGCTATCATTCTTTTCGATGTTCGGCTTTTGTTTCTCTTTTCTCATTGTTCACTCCATTGGCTATAACACCTATACAACC
>CM053594.1:193969161-193985296 GCA_028646575.1 Pseudocheirus occidentalis
TGTCTTCCTCCCATTCCATGCTTTGATCCTTTTTGTCCCCAAAGAAGGAATCTAAAGTTAGGTTGCCATTCTTACTTTGCTTCCTTTTCCTGCTCATGCTGCCATTGAATTACTTGACTTTTTAGCTCTGTGGAACTCTGCTTCCAGAGGGGAAACTCTGTCCCAAATCTCTGGGGTTTTCACAGCTGCCAGAGCTATTAGGAGGCTGCTGCAGCCTCTGCCAGCTTTGTCTCACTAAAAATGCACCCCAGAACCACCACCCAACACCACAACCCAGATCCAGGCCTCTCAACACAAGAACACTTAGCCTCTGAACGATTACTTGGCCCCACTACAGTCTGCAAGCCAGCAGTTCTGAAGCAGCCATGTGGAAGTAGCTGCAGGGACACCGCTTCTGCTGCTTCCTTGACCTGGAGGCTGTTTGGCTGGACAGTTTTTCTCCCCCAAATTTAGCTGAGTTCCACTGACCTTTTACTTTGTCCTTATTTCTTGTGGCTTGATAAGTCTGGAAACTGCCACAGCTGTTGCTGATCTGATCCACTCTCTCGAAGGCTCCAGCTGTGGCTCATTCTGGCCACCTTGGGGCCAAGCTGAGGTGTAATGACAATGGAATCTGAAGATCTTCCATGCCCCTTTCTATTGGCACTTAGTAAACAGGCACTTAGCACCTTACTTCAAGTTAACACCTTGGGAGTAGTTAACACCTTAACAGGAAGGGGCAGAACAGTATATAGCTATACTGTATATAAGGAAGAGAACCAGCAGGACAGTCAGATTTTCTCTCAGTGATCATCTGGAGACTGCACCTATTTGCTGAGATCCTCCTTCTGCAACTTTTACAAAGAACTTCCAAGAACCAGGCCAAGGAGCTATCATGAGTGAAAGAGGGATCCTGCTTGAGGGAGCCTGTTCTGTTGCGAAGGCCTGGGAATGTGGGTATTCACTGCATTAACCATGTGTATCAACTTCATGACTACTGTAATGACTTTGGTTTTCTGGTTCTGGGACTCATCCTTCTGATTCTGGGACTTGGTTTTCTGGTATCTGAATAAAGATTTTGGTTCTGCCCTCCAATGAGTTTGCTACATTTTGTGATTCACAACTATGCCAACATATTCATAATCACTGTGGATATTGTGAATATTACATTATTGATACAGCTGGGCTGGTTCTCGGCTCCCAGCGTGCTGTAATGAGCCTTTCCTGCCGAGCTGCCTTCAGTAGGAGATGTGTTTTTCTGTATTTTTGTGTGAGTTTTGGAGCCCTAAAATTTGTTTAGAGTCATAGTTTATGGGTATTCGAGGTGACTGTGTGTGAGCTGCATCGTTTTCCTGCTTATACACTGCCATCTTGGCTCCACCCCCCCCCCACAGTACTTTTAATGCAGTGTTTCACACATAGTAAGTATTCAATAAATATATGTTTAATATTTAGTAACTTTTCATTTAAATAAATTACTTTTGAAACACTTGTTCTCTAGTTATTTCTAGGATACTTTTTTAAACTCCTGCCTACACTTGTATGGAACACAAAGGGAAAAAAAAGAATATCTGTGTTGCTTGTTACTGACTAGAAAGGCCTGCAGTAAATGAAAAGGATTAACTTTATTTAATCTCTGACTAATACTATAAGATTTGGTTTGTCGTGAACTTTTTCTTGGAATAACAGAGGTAGTTAAGAGTTTTGATTTCAAAAGATTTTTCTGCATGTACTAGCAGGAGTCCAGATGTCGAAAAAGGTTATAATTAAGCAGATTAAGTGCTAATTATAAGCAATTAATGCCAGATATGTCAATAACAGCTCACATTTACATATCACCTTTATAGTTACAAAGCAATTTCACAAACCCTACCTCATGTGGCTCTCCTATTAGTGAGGGAAGAAGTATCTTAATTTTACAAATAGGGACACTGAGATTCATGTTTTATATTCCTCAAATACACTTGTGTAGTGTAATTACTTGTCTTCTTGTTTCTTGTTAAACTGTATCCTCTTCTTTCCCATTAAACTGTACACTCCTTGATGGAAGATCTTGATGTTTCATCTAAAAACTTAATCACCTCTTTAACACCTAGCAGAGTGGATACTTAATTTATATTTATTGATATTAATTGCTTTTCAATGGTTTTCAAACTCATGATAATAAATTCATAAATTGGCAATATTCATGGCATTCTTTTGGGGAGTTATAAATATTTATCTCCTTATATATAGGAATATATATATGCTTATAGGGTACTCCCAGTGGGGAATACCAATCTAGGAAAGGAGAACTGCAAATTTTCTATAGTGTGTAGTCTTTGAGAGGTGGCTAGGTCATTGAGAAGGTAAGTGACTCATCCAGTGTCACCCAACTACTATGTATCAGAAATAGGACTTGAAATCAGGTCTCCATGATTCCCAGACCCAGGTCTCTAGATACAATGGGCATACTCAGGAGGTATTTTAGTATTCTTGAATGATTTAGGGAATTACTTTTAAATTGCATTGAAAGGAAAAGATGCTAAAAGTAAGAACAGATTTCATTTATCCATTTAAAAGAAAATGGATGTCTAAACCAAGGCTTTGGGGGTGGGAACCTAAAAATATTTCTGCAATATAAAAGAAACTCCTGTGTGATGACCATCCTTATTAAAATTAATAGACGTAATAAAATAGGTAAATTAAGGGGCTGGGTAGAGATTATATGGCCCTCTGCCTTTCAATGTTCATTTTAAGTAACCAATAAAGACATTTTACAGAGAGAAAGATATATGTCTGGAGAAGATGTGGAACAGAAATGAAGGGCTTTGAATTATACATACACAAATACATATGTATGCGTGTGTGTGTGTGTGTGTGTGTGTGTGTAATTTATACATATGTATTTATATGCTGTTGGTTGTTGGTTATTCAGTTGTATCTAACTCTTTGTGACCTTGTGGACCCTAGAACACCAATACTGTCCATACAGATTTTCTTGCAAAAATGTTTGCTATTTCCTTCTGCAGTGCATTAAAGCAAATATATGTTAAGTTACTTGCCCAGCGTCATACAGTCAGTAAGAGCCTGAGGTTGGATTTGAGCTCATGTCTTCAGGTCCAGCACTCTTTTTACTGAATAATCTAGCTGCCTCTGTACTTGTATACAAGACACACACACATGTATATTTATATACAAGGCAGATAACATGCATATGTGTATATGCATCACATACATATACACACATATATGCTGAAATCATGATAGGGGATGAGATCCCAATGGAAATGAGAATAGGGAAAGGAGTTAAAAATCCTCCTGGAAGTAGTCATGGAGATAAGTACATATTGGCTACATGATCTCTGTTCGTGAACCTTTTATGAAATATAATATAGGTAAACTTCCTGAATGTTGGTAAGGCCTTCTCTGTATGGCTACTAGTCCACGTCCATACTTTTAGTTAGGTAGTTTTCCTTTCTGTATGACCCTGGTAAGACCATTTTTAATGAAAGATAACTATAATTTTTAAAGAAGCCAAGCTGCTACAAACAGTTCCAATTGCCCATAATTATTTTGTAATAATTTTGAGAAAATGACACAGGAAGTTGAGCTATTTCAACATGATTACCTCATCTTGCTGGGAGCTGAGAAGTTGAAGTTTCATGTGTTTCATGTAGGCCATGGTAATTGGCATGTTGTAATCAATCATGCTGGTCACCAAAGTAGGTGGTTTCCCATTATCTGTAATGAAAGTATTTTTCAGGCACATGGATTAATTGCATAGCTTCACGTTAAATTTGCTCAAAAATTCTCAAAAGTTTCAATTTGTCTTATTGGAACAGGGTTCCAAGTCACCATATGTTTAATTGCTCAAACATTCTTAAAAAAAAAAATCTGTCGGATTTGCCCAAATGCAAATTACTATAGATTATCCCCAAGTGATTCATTAATTCTCTCAAGTCACCAGGGTACTTCATATCCTGGTTTTCTCATTATCATGAACATCCATATATCATATTATCATTTACAATGATAAATAGCCAGGTGAGGTACAATAATTATTATCTCTATTTTACAGACGGGGAAACTAAGACCAAGAGAAGTCAGGTGACTGCTTTTGGATGGTCACATAATTGGTAAGTGTCAGAGTCAGCTATCATACATTTCACATTTTTTTCTGATTCTAAGCCTTGTACCCTTTCTGCTACACTATGCTGTTTATCATGCTGCCTGGATAATGGGAAATATCTTATTCTAGCAGCACAAAAGTTTCACTTTTTCCCTCTGCATACAGGAGCATAGTCCCTATGCACCTCTTTGGTACAAGATGGGGGATTTGAGTAGGGGATTTTCATATATCTTTTCATTGAAGAGGAGTTGTATCACAGAAGACAGAAAAAAGGCTTCAGTTAAGAAGAGTTGGGTCCAAATCCCATTTCAGACCATTGTTATTCATTTATTTGAGTTGCGTTGATTTTTTTATGACCCGTTTTAGGATTTTCTTGATAACAGATCCTAGAACAGTTTCCATTTCCTTCTCCAGTTTATTTTACAGATGAGGAAACAGAGACAAACAGCATTAAGTGACTCACCCAGGGTCACACAGGTACTAAATGTCTGGGAGCACATTTGAACTCAAGTTGTCCTGACTCTAGGCCTGGTATTCTATTCACTGTGCCGTCTAGCTGCCAACCTCTGACATCTACTGCTTATGTAACCTAGTTTCTCAAGCAAATCTCGAAGAATAAATTGAAAAGCAGGTGCTGATGTGAATTAGTAGTGAGAGTTGATGAGTTCCTCATTGTACTACTGAAATCAATGGTCTAGTTCAAACTGGGAACATTCTGTACATCGGGGGATAAATCAGGGCAAGTGCATCTTTCATTATAACTAACTTGATCTCACAGAACAATTTATACATGACAAACATTTAGATTACCATGAATGAAAACAAAAGCCAAAGAATTAAAAGGTTTGGGGTGAATATCTATTTATTCACTTAAGAAGTATGGACTCAGTGAAATGGAAGGGACCCAGAAAGGTTATATATTTGATCCCTCCACTTTCATATAAGACTATACACAAAGTATCCCAGGCAAATGAAAAGCATCCTAGTTTTAAGTTTCCATATAAACATCTTTGTAAAAAAAACAAAACAAAAAACCAACCTATCCATTTCTCACAGGATCCTCATCAAATATTCTGCTGAGGACAAACAAGTGTGGCTGAGCTACACTTTAAGTGGATATCTGAGAATCAGTACTTTCTAACTGGAATAAATGAGATGATCTGACTTGTTGAATTGTTCCAGTCTACCACGTTTTTTATGAACCCTAACTTAAAATAGGAGGTATAAATTGGTATGATGAATAAAATTACTTTACATCTCAGTATTTGACTCTGAAGTTACCTTTATGATCTGCTCCATCTGGGTTTAAATGCATTCTCTTCTGGCACTCTGAGCAGCTCATTAGAAATCGTGTCACCGCTTCTCTCGGTAGGAAGGCATAGCTCTCTGAAATCTGAAATGATTCACAAATATAGGTGTTATTATATAAGTTGATTGAACATGATTTAACAGAACTGATCATTATATTTCCAAATAAGGTACTTTATATCATAATGGCAGGAAGCACAATGAAAGCATGCACTGCATACCATGCATCATTTCAAGAAATATCTATCCAATTGGATCGTGTATCACCAAATGGCTGATAATTTGTGATGGGGGTGGGGGAGGCAATCGGTCATATCAGCATGGGGTTTTGTTTATAGTTCTGCATTTTTTAAAGCAAAAATTTATAGTCTGAAGATACCTAAGGTAGTTTTCTCAAAAACTAAAAATTCACCAGAAATATTTTAATAGTTCTGGTACCATTAAAAATAACTCAGCTTTAACTTCTATTTTTTTTTAAATTGAGTACCAGCAAAAATAGTAATTGTTGAAGTTGGCGCTATGACAGTATCTTCATTGTTTTATCACGAAAAATAATCTGTTGTGTAAAGGAATGACAAATCTTTTTTGAATGAGAACTCTTACATTTGTTAATACATTTTCTCCAGAATTTCTCCATTCTACAAAAAAAATGACACACCTGGAAATCCATGTTGGCCATCTACTTCTTTTTATATTTAACATTATTCATATTTTATACCCATAATCTATCATAGATTCTGTCAGAGCAAATGTGCCTGACCTTCTACCACCAAGAATAGATAGTTCGCAATTTCAGGACTGTCATCCACAGGCTAGTTAGATACTAACACTCCTATCATAGCAAATCTCTAAGTCTCAACTTTTCAAACAACTTTCTTGCTCTTTAAAGTATAGACTTCCTAATGTGAAAGTGAAGGATCATATACATGATAAATTACTAAATGTCACTAAATGAAATAGAAAGAGACACCCACTAGGACTCTGCTATTGAGAAAGTTGATGCAGACATCATTCTTCTATCAAATCATTAGCACTGTAATACACAGAAAGTGTCAGAAAAAATGAACATTTTTAAAAAAAAGGTATAAACTACATTTTAAAATTAGATAAGGTAATCACCATTTTTCAGTTTTCATGTATCATTACCTTTATTAACTCTGATAGACTTGAAATCAACAGAAAAGATGGGAAATTATGCACCAAAATATAATACAGTGTTAGTATCCATCCACTCCATTAGCATCTATAGGGTAAACTTTTGATTATCCACATTAATAGGGTAGCAAAATGGTGCCCATAATACAAACACAGGATAATTCAAAAGGCATTAAAATGTGGCTTTGGCATCCCTTTTTTTCAAGCCCTACATCTACCTTCCTATGTTTGCTTTTTAAAAATTAAGTGACAAAGTCAGTTTGAGTTCTTTATTAACACCACTGGCTATCAAGTATAAGTGGACAAGAAAAATGAGGGGTGAAAAGGGAAAAACAGTGTAGGATAAAAAACATGCTGTGGACAATCTACACATAGTTAACTTAGTCTACACTGCTTCAAATCCTGAAGTCAAACCTCTGATTCTGACTTTACTTTTAAGGATAAAATTTTTCAGTGGCTTTATTTTTTTCATGCTGGGGAGAGACAGAGACAGACAGAGACAGAGAGAGACAGAGACAGAGACAGAGAGACAGAGAGACAGAGACAAGACAGACAGAGAGACAGAGAGGGAGAGAGGGAGACAGAAAGAGAGAGAGAGAGAGAGAGAGAGAGAGAGAGAGAGAGAGAGAGAGAGAGAGAGATCACTTTGAAGACCCTTTACCACAAATTTTTATATCAGAGATTTAATAAGGAAATGTTCAGTATTTTTTTTAAATAGAGTTCAAGTTTTCATTCTCCTTTTATACAGAAGAAAATACAACACTCAGCTGATTTCTACATTAAAAGGGGAATAAAGTTTGGAGTATCCAATAACCTATTTTAAAATCTCTCTCAGAAATCAAACCTGATAAATGGTCATCAACATACATTCAGTCAATATGCCTTTATGGTAGTTTAATATATCTGAAGTTTAAGTCCATTGAAACTAATGGGGCTGACCAACAGGTTCATTAGCACCCTGGGTTTGACAGGCATGCTCCATTTGTTTTCACCAAGTATTCCTATCAAATCTTTGTTCCACTTACATATAAAAGAAATTCTCCATAGGGAGCAAGTGAACTTGTAAAGCCTGGATTTTGATGAGTAGCTCCATTAGTTTCAATGGCATTGACCCTCTTCTCTACTTGCCTTTTCTTGTAATTCCCAATACTATTTTTTTCTGCAGAATCTTTCTAAATAGACTTAGGCTTGACCTGACTCATTTGTATAACTCATCTGACCATTAGCACAGTTTGAAGTTAATTTCTTTTCATTAAATCATTTTTCAATCATGACACTCCCACCCCCCCACCAGCATATTTTGCCCTACAGCCAGCAAAACATATGCATGATAGTCAAACACGTAAAAACTGTAACAATAAAGTCCCATTTTTGTTTTAGTTGCTTTAGAGAGGAGTAAAAGGAAAAAAAACAGTGTTTATTTTTAATAAATAGTTCTTTGTGAGACTGATTCTAAGAGGCTATCTTGGCATTACCACATCCATTCTGATGAACAGAAGCATTTCTTTTGAAAGTACTTCCCTGGATGTTGGGAAACCATTTGAATCTGCCACTATCCCAGGGTTTCAGTTCGTTTGCAGTATTTCTGTCTTTTGCCCCCTACTCACCCTCACCAATTCTTCCTGCCCAGGGGAAAGAGACATGGACAAGGGAAGAAGAGCCACTTAAAGATAAATTGTCTGGTAAATATCCAATTCTCCACCTGTTCAATTTCTCATCAAGGGGGAAATATGTGGTTAATTCCTGATGTGCAGTTATTTCCATCTTCTGAGAGTAGATGTCAGTATAAGGCAACATTGCAAAGAAGACTTGGAATTACTAGCTTTAAAACACCAGCTCATCTTTATGCATATGAAGAAAAAATGATCAAAAGTCAAGTCAAAGCAATTAAACTAGGATTTAGTGAGCACCTACTATGCGCTTGACACATAGTACTTATGACTCTAAGTGCTAGGAATACATGGAGAGGAAAAAAACAACAACAAACCACCAGTCCCTTACCTCAAGGAGCTCACTAACTTGGGGTAATCTCTAAGGGAAGGCATTAAAATTAAGGAGGACTAGGACAGGCTTTTTGCAAAAGGTGGGACTTGAGCTGAGATAAAAAAGATGTGAAAGAATCCAGAGAAACTCAGAGTTGGGGATGAGGAAAGAGAGTGTTCCAGACATGAGGGAGAGAAAGTTAAAAAACTCTCAGAGTAAGAAGATGGAATGTCTCTGGTGTGCAAGGAACAGTAATGAGGCTGATGTCACTGAATGAAAGAGTATGGAGAGAGAAGTAAGGTGTAAGAAAATTGGAAAGGTAGGAAGGAGGCAGGTTATGAAGGATTTTTTATTTGATCATGGAGGTAACAGGCTGCCGCTCCAATTTAATTAATGGGGAGGGAGATGTCTGTGACGTGGTCAGACCTGCACTTTAGGAAGATAAATTTGATAACTAAGTAGAAGATAATTGAAGCAGAAAGAAATGAGGCACGTATATTAAGTAGCCAACTATTGAAATGGCTTAGGTGTGAGATGATAAGAGCCTATACCAGGGTGATTGCAGTATCAGAGAAGTGATGGAGGCATATAAAAGAGATGTTATGAAGGACAGATCCACATACAAATAATAAACATATATGTATAGACATACATATGCATATATATATACACTGTATATTGATGTGTATGCACATGCATATTTGCATACACATACACAGGTAGACGTATTTATATCAACATAAATATATGCATGCACATATGTATATGTGCATGAATGAACCAGCCTAGGTTTGACAGGATTAACAATTAATTGGATAAAGTATTGCAGGATGAGAGAGAATGGGGAGGAGAGGAAGATAACACCTAGATTGCAAGCCTGGGTAACAGAAAGAATATTTGGTACCCTGATCAGTAATAGGTAAGTGAGGAGGTATACTATAATGATATTCTTCTTAAAATATATTTTTATCTCCCCATTCTACTCCCAACAGAATGTATAATTGTATTCACATATAAGATACAGAAGAAACAATAATTCAAAAAATGTTTTGCAATATTGACACAATCACTACAGCAGATTTTTAAAAAATGCACACCTTGCAGAGAATCTGACATGCACTAAGTGGATTTCATCCAGATTCTGACATTAGTTCACCATTATGTGTATTTTGGATAAGCATTATAGAATATTGAGTGGAGCCAGGAATTGGGGAGGAGGATATCAGGTTAGTATGCGTTTGAAAAAATTGTATAATGCCTGTAATTACCCTGATTGGCTGTCTCTAAGGGGAAAAAAACCATCCCTTTCACAAAATTATAGAATCACAGGATTTCATAGTTAGAAGAGTCTGCAGAATCCATCTAGTCCAGATTCAAGTCACCACTATCGCTACGTGATTTGACTTGGAAGGTCTTATCAAGTTTTTTTGTAGAATTTGAACAACGGGTAAATTGAGGAAGGGTTAACCAAAGTATGGCATGTTATGGAGGACTCAACTGAGAAGTCTGCTTGGCAGAAACACAAAACTCAAAAAGAGCTGCATCTGAACTCTACAAAGAGGGAAAGAGTTTTTAGATCCCTTGTTCTAGGAGTTTTGAGTTGCTTTTGCCACACACACACATACTACATGCAAATGGCCCACCACTATTACAACTGAAGCTTCAGCTCACTTTCTCCATGGACATTATGTGTATTTGGCTAGGGAGTTTTCTCTAGGCTAACAACAATACTTTTTTTTTAATGTTGAATTTCAAATTCTCTCTGTCTATTTCACCCCTCCCCCACCCAATGAGAAGGCAAAAAATATATCAATTATACACGTGGAAACATGTGAATTATATTTTTTATATTTGCCATATTGCAAACAAAAACACCCAAAGAAATAAGAAATACAGAGAAAGTTATAAAAGAATGCTTTAGTCTGAACTCAGAGTTCATCAGTTCTCTTCAGGAGGATAGCATTCTTCATCATGGGTCCTTTGGAATTGTTTTGGATCATTGTCCTGATCAGAGTAGTTACGTATTTCATATTTGATAAATATTATAGTGTTGCTGTTACTCTATACAACAATCTCTTTGTTCTGCTCACTTCCTTTTGTGTCAGTTCATATTAGTCTTCTCAGGTTTTTCTGAAACCATCTTGTTCATCATTTCTTATAGTATAATAGTATTCCATCACAGTCATATACCATGACTTATTTAGTCATTCCTCAACTGATGAGCATCCCCTCAATTTTCAGTTCTTTGTCACCACAAAAAAGCTGCTATAAATATTTTTGCACAAAAAGTCCTTTCCTTTTTCCTTTGCTGTCTTTGGTATATGGACCTAATAGTGGTATGGCTAGGTTAAGTGGTGTGCATAGTTGTATAGTCCTTTGGGCATAGTTCCAAATTGTTCTTCAGAATGGAACAACAACAATATCAATGTCCACAAAACAACAACAATCTGGTACTTAGGACAGTGCCCGATGCTTTGAAGGTGCTTAATAAATGTTTATTGTCTGACTGATAGTAATGATGATACATATTATACGTGTGTATAGCATTTATATAGCACTTTAATGTTTGTAAGTTGTTTTATGAATATTATCTCATCTGTTCTCAAAACATCCCTGGGAAGTAGGTGTTATCCTAATTTATGCCAATGTGGAAACTGAAGCAGACAACAGTTAAGTAAATTGCCTAGGGACATACAACTACTAAGCACCTGGGGCTAGACTGGAATCCAAGTCTTCCTGATACCAGATATAGTCCTCTGTTCACTGCACCACTTGTGGCCTTTTAGATCCTCGGGTGCAGCCTTTTGAGTGAGTCCAAGTTTTTACAGAACAAACTCTTATTGAGGGGATTTATTCTGTGAAGCTTAGATTCAGTCAAAGGGCTGCACTTGAGGACCTAGAGGGTCACATGTGGCATCAAGGCCACAAGTTTCCCACCCCTAAAGCTGCTTATGGTGGGAATTATTTTCATGTTATTTCTCAACAAAGGAGTAATCGAGTCTACTGCAATGATTAATAATGGAAAACACACTAGTCGGGGCTCATGAAATATAGTCTCAGAAGCATAGAACTAGAGGGCTATCCATAGAATCTGAGGAAGTAGCCCATTCTTTGGAATCCCAATCTTCAAATGTGAGCTCAGGCCGGAGAAGTACCATAACGAGCATATTATACAACCCAAGATCACATTAACTTTATTGGCTGCCATGTCAAAATTTTCTCAGGTTGAACTTGTAGTTCATTAAAACTCTCATATATCTCTTTTTACATGCATTGTTATCCATATATCCTTTCTCATTTTGTACTTATCAATATGATTTTTTACACTCAAGTGTAGGACTTTATATTAACCTCTATGACATTTCATTTTTGGACCACTGCTCTAGTTAATTGTGCTTTTGGGATCCTGATTTTTGTCTCCCGTCCTTCCCAGATTTGTTTCATCTACAAATTTGATAAGTATGTCATCAAGGCTTTAATCTAAGACATTAATTTAAAAAACCTGTCATATAGCATAAAGCCTAAGAAATCTAGCTATTCCTCAAAACTGACACGGTCCAATTAATGAATTTTTGGTATGGTCAGCGTAGAGCTATGTCTCTAACTGCATTGACATATTTAGAAAGATTGGCAGCAGGAGGAATTTTTAAAATTGTTTTCTGAAATCTAGGAATGCTATGTCTAAAGCATTTTCTTTGACCTACCAGTCTAATAAGTCAATTAAAAAAAGTTTTTTCAAAGCTGCAAAAAGAAATTGATACTCCTATCGTAGTGTGCCTCTTTAGAGGCTGACATGAAATTCCTGTAAAAAAAAAAAGAAAAGCTAGATAATGCCGTAGATAGAGTACTGGCCTTGAACTCAGAAAGATCTAGGCTCAAATGCTGCCTCAGACATCTGTTAGCTGTGTGACCCAGGGGAAGTCACTTAATTTCTCTTTGTCTCAGTTTCTTTATCTATAAAATGGGGATAATAACACAGCCAATTTCACAGAGCTGCTGTGTAGAACAAATGAGATAACTTGTATAACACTTGGAAAAACAAATAAAAATGCTAGTTACTATTAGAAAAATGGTTATATTTTTATCAAAGCATTTTAAAACATCCTTGGATCAATGGGGGTGTGTGAAAACAACTAAAATAATTTCAAAGATGGAAAGTCATATTAATAATGATAATTAATTGGTGATTAACAATTATAATCATCCAAAGAGAGTCCAATTTACTAAATCAGAATATCTTATAGTATATTTGTCTTGAACAGACAACAAATAAACAATGAGCTATGTTCAGAATTAAATTTTTAAAAAAGGTGAGATGGAATTTATCTGGGAAATGGTAGGGAATATTTAGTGATCCCAAGATTCTTCCTGAAGTAAAAGCTTCATCTTCAACAGCTGTATACTTCTGGTAATGCTAGTGTCTTCCCCCATGAGATTACCTTCCATCTGCCTGGTATTTATTTTATATCAACTGGCTTATGTATATATGTAATCTCCCTTATTAGAATCCAAGCTTCTTGAGGGCAGAGATTATTTTTGCTTTTTTCTTTATATCTTCGGGGCTTAGCACAGTGATTAATAAATGCTTGTTGATTATCAATTGATAGCTGCTACTCAAGAAATAGTATAGTCTCTGAAGAGTTAAAGCTGTTAAAACTCAAAGAGTAATAAGATATGTATGAATAGTGGCAATAGGTTGCAACACATCACTAAAAACTGGCAAAAAAAATCAATATAAAAGATATCACAGAAATGTGTTTAGAAAAAAAAGTTGTCCAGTCATATGGCAAGAGAGGAAGGTAACAGATGGATAGCTACATGCTATACTGCTAGTCAGGTAATGTGTTGTTCAGAGGATCATAGATTTGGAGCCAAAAGGGATGAGATAGTAAGAGAAGCAAGATTCACATTCAGCTACTGACTCCAGAACCGTTTCTCTAAGTGACATAGAGTAATTTGACTTCCCCCATATCTCTCAGCATGTTGGGTATTACTCTATATGGAGACTTGAAAAAGAATTGCCCTTGATAAGAAGGTGTGAAGGCATCACTATACAAGTGTTTCTATGACTGTGATTACAGATTTATTGAAGTATCAAAGAATAATAACATATATAAGAGGAGTTGGCAGTTAGAAATTCACGCAATGTGAAGAGTCTTCTTGGTGGGAAAAAATAGCATCCTGAAGTCATTGGTTGTCTTAATAAAATTGTTTAATATACATAAAATTAAAAAAGATAAAATTATCTTAGCAGTTAAGTGGAGTCAAAGTTGGTCCAATGTCTTGCAAAGGCTTTGAATACCTCTTTTCTTTTATAGAAATAAAGGGACTAATTCTTCATTAAAAAACAAACAAACATTTGTTAAAGATAAGGATTTGTCTGGAGATAAAAAGTGCTGAGATGTTGAAATATACACTTAAATAACACTTTTTAACTTAAAGTTCTTCCTGAAAATTAGTGCATATTTTCAGTAAAGTTTACAAAACTCCAGCCAATTAAAAGTTCTAGCAGCAAAACTTTCATCATATCATCACAAACTCACTATTGTCATGCCAATAATGAACCAAACCAATTCTCAATAAAAAACAGAAGCCTGGAAAGACAGAAATCCTATTCTATATTTCATTAATATTTACATTCACCCACGGTGTAGTTCTTTAAACCCAATTTAGTTTCTTTTGGGTTCTGCACTTGCATTCATTGAAATGGACATGATCCACATTATCTCATCAATTTGTACAATCCATACTTAAAGACAAAATACGGCAAATATTATCTTCATATCTCAAGAGTAAATGAGATTTAAAGAATTTATTCATATGAATCATTGGCAGATCTTGCCTTTTAGGCCATACTCACAATATTCCCTCTGCTGATGACCAGCAAGACCATGAAGTCAAAGTAACAACTGAACATAGAATTCATTCATCTTAATAAATTCAAGAAACTTAAATTGAAATTATTCAAGAAAGACATCGTCCAATATGCTTCTTACTTCCCCCCATAAGTCTTCAATGTACACACATGTGTGTGTCCATCTGTATGTAATATTTTTACAGAACATTAATTTCTTATAAATTATTTTACAATTAAGTAAAATTGAACAAGACAATTCATAAATTAGGAAAAACCATTCATTTGAATTATACTGACCTACACAAACAGCATGATCCACAGTTTTCATATAATGCCAATGATACAGTACAACTCTTATAGCATTTTTTGAACTTGTTTTCCCAACTAATATACAAATTTGAAAATCTCACCCAATGCATGCCAAATTGCAATTCTCAGTCCTTGAGAAAACATGAATAGTAGAAATAAAACACTGTATTTCTTTTTCTAAAAGTTTATTAGCTTATTTTTAGTTTTCAGCATTCACTTCCACAAGTTTTAAACTTACTCTCCCTCCCTCTTCCCTCCTTCCCCAAGATGGCATGCATTCTGATATGGCTCTTCACATACATTTTTATTGAACACATTTTCACATTAGTCATGTTGTACAGAAGAATTATAATGAATGGGAGAGACCATGAGAAAGAAAAAAACAAAAGAGAAAATAGTCTGCTTCACTCTGCATTCCAACTCCATAATGCTTTCTATTCAATGGAATGGATGTCATTTACCATGATGAGTCCCTTGGAATTGTTTTAGATCCTTGCATTTCCGAGGACTAAGTCTAGCAAAATCAGTCATTGCAAACTGTGGAGGTCTCTTTGAAAAATGTTCTCCTGGTTCTGCTCACTTCACTCAGCATCAGTTCATATAAGTCTTTCCAGGATTTTCTGAAGTCTGCCATCATTTCTTATGGAAAAATTGTATTCAATTATATTTATATACCACAGCTTGTTCAGCCATTCCCCAAGTGATGGGCATACCCTCATTTTCCAGTTCTTGGCCACCACAAAAAGAGCTGCTATGAATATTTTTATACATGTGGGTCTTTTCCCCATTTTTATGATCTCTTTGGGATATGGCCCTAGAAGTAGTATTGCTGGATCAATTGCACATTTAATTTTTTTAATTGCACATTTTTATAGCCCTTTGGTCATAGTTTCAAATTGCTCTCCAGAATGATTGGATCAGTTCACAGCTCCATCAACCATGAATTGGTGTTCTAACTTTCCCACATCCTTTCCAACATGTATCATTTTCCTGTTTTGTCATGTTAGCCAATCTGATAGGTGTGATGTGGTTCCACAAAGTTGTTTTGATTTGCATCTATCTAATCAATAGAGATTTAGAGCATTTTTCATATGACTATAGATGGCTTCACTTCCTCTGAAAACTGCCTGTTCATATCTTTGATCATTTATCAATTGGGAAATTATTTGTATTCTTGTAAATTTGACTTAGTTCTCTATAAATTTTAGAAACGAGACCTTTATCAGAGACACTAGTTGAAATTTTTTTCTCCCAGTTTTCTGCTTTCCTCCTAATCTTGGTTGTAGTGGCTTTGTTTGTGCAAACCCTTTTAAATTTAATGTAATCAAACTACCCATTTTGCATTTCATAATATTCTCTATCTTTTGTTATTCATAAATTCCTCCATTCTTAACAGATACAGGTTTATTGATTATATTATATTATATTATATT
>CM053594.1:193985796-194018666 GCA_028646575.1 Pseudocheirus occidentalis
ATAATACAATACAATACAATATAATGTAATGTAATATAATATAACACAATATAATATAATGTAATATAATATAACATAACAATATAATATAATATTAATATAATATAATATAATGTTATAATATAACATTACATTACATTACATTACATTACGTTATGTTACGTTACGTTACATTATGTTACGTTACGTTATATTATATTATATTATATTATGTTATGTTATGGTTTGTTGTGTTGTGTTGTGTTATCATATTATATTATTAACATATACATATATTATACATTGTTAATTATATGTTTAATTGTTTAGCTCTAATTTTATTTGTATGAAAACTGTTTTGTAATTGTGTTCATATAGTTCCTGGGTTTGTTTTGGCAGGTAGACTCCCCAAAACTTTATAAAGTGTACAGTAACTTTACATGGAATTTCTCTTTGTATTTCTTGCTGTTGGGCTTTGTTAGAAATATATAGAAATGCTGAGTATTTATGTGGGTTTACCTTATATCTTGCAACTTTGCTAAAGTTGTTTATTATTTCAAGTAGATTTATATTGGATTTTATAGGATTCTCTAAGTACATCAGTATATCTGCAAAGAGTGATAACTTATTTTTTCTTTGCCTATTCTAATTCCTTCAATTTCTTTTTGTTCTTTTATTGCTAAAGCTAACATTTCTAGTAACATATTGAACAACAGTGGTGATAATGGACATCCTTGTTTCACCCCCTTTCTTACTAGAAATACATCTAGCTAGAAATACATCTTACTAGAAATACACTTCCATTACATATAATGCTAGCCAAAGGTTTTAGGTAGATGCTATTTATTTTAAAGAAGGCTCCATTCCTATGCTTGCTAGTGTTTTTTTTAAATAGGAATGGGTGTTATATTTTGTCAAAAGCTTTTTTCTGCATCTATTGAAATAATCATATGGTTTCTGTTATGTTTGTTGTTGATATGCTCAATTATGCTGATATTTTTCCTAATATGGAACCAGCCCTGAATTCCTGGTATAAATTATACTTGATCCAAGTGTATTATTCTTGTGATAAGTTGCTATAATCCTTTTGCTAATATTTTATTTAAAATTTTTGCATTTATATTTATTAGGGAAATTGATCTATAATTTTCTTTCTGTGTTTTGTCTCTTCCCAGTTTATGTATCAGTACCATATTTGCAACAGAAAAAGAATTTGGCAGGATCCCTTCTTCACCAATTTTCCCAAACAGTCTATATAATATTGGAATTAGTTGTTCTTTAAATGTCTGATAGAATTTGCTTGTAAATCCATCTAGCCCTAGAGATTATTTTCCTAGGGAGTTCATTGATGGCTTGTTCAACTTCTTTTTCTGAGATGGGGTAAAGTATTTTACTTCTTCTGTTAATATGGGCAATTTTGATTCTTGTAAATATTCCCCCATTTTACTAAGACTGTCAAATTTGTGGGCATATATTTGGCCAAAATAATTCCTAATTATTGTTTTAATTTCCTCTTCATTGGTAGTGAATTCACCCTTTCCATTTTTGATACTGGTAATTTGGTTTTCTTCTTTCTTTTTTTAAAATCAAATTAACCAAAGGTTTTTGATTTCATTGTTTTTCTCATAAAACCAGCTCTTAGTTTTATTTATTAGTTCAATAGTTTTCTTAATTTCAATTTTACTAATCTCTCCTTTGGTTTTCAGTATTTCAAACTTGGCATTTAATTGAGGATTTTTAAATTTGTTCTTTTTTATGCTTTTTCACTTGCATACCCAATTCATTGATACCCAATTCATTTATCTCCTCTTTCTCTATTTTATTAATGTAAGCATTCAGAGACATAAAACTTCCTCTAAGAACTGCTGTCACTGCATCCCTTAAGTTCTGGTATGTTGTCTCATTATTGTCATTCTCTTGAATGAAGTTATTGATTTGTTTCTATGATTTGTTGTTTGACCCACTCATTCTTTAGGATTAGATTATTTAGTTTTTAATTAATTTTTATTCTATCTTTCTATGGCCCTTTATTACATATAATTTTTATTGCACCATGATCTGAAAAGGATGCATTTAATTAAATCACATATTTCTACATAGTAACTTCTGGATTTTGTGGTGAGATATTTTTGGAAACATTTTTGGCTGGACAATGGGCACTTCATAAACTAATGCAAAAGAAAAAAATGCTAATGATCAGCCTACTGAATGCAGCCAAGAACAGCTTTATATTGGCATTAATAAGACAGGAGATATCAAAGTATTGACAATACAAGAGGGAAATTGCTCTCACCTTTTTTTGGTGATTCTAAAAATAATAATTGAGTATGCTTCAGAAACAGTGGGGTAAAAGCAATAATCAATAGGGAAAAAAGGTTCATCTTCTGAATATATTGTTTTATCCACCCATCATAGCACCCATGCAATATTTACAGGCACCTACGATCACTATAAATAGATCTGCATGGTGCTTGATTGAAAAATATAATAGGCTTTCCATGTATAAGAGAGAAGTGAAACATTTATTCAGACATCAGAAAACCAAATCCCACCATCAAGAAACTGAATAGTAACATAGTAGTTAATGCACCATAACCTAACAGAGAGCAGCCACATCACCCTTTAGCCTTTCCACAAACCAATATTTGACCAATATTTACTCATGAGCCTATCTGACTCCTTGCCTGAGCATGCTCTCCTCCCAACCCTCTAGTTCAACTCCAACTCCCAGCTTTCGGTGGGCTCTGCTCTACTCTTCAGCAAACTCTTCCCACCATAGACTCCATGTAACTGCACTCAACCTTATTAGGGGGCAGAGTTTATTTTCAAAGCAGGGAAGGTCTTCAAATTCTACCAGGTTTATTAAGGGGCAGGGAATATCTTCAAATTCCTTTACCATTACACCCAATACAATTTATATCTACCCCAGGTCAGAAATCCACTTATTGCTATTTGCCAACCCCCATATTTATACACCTGCTCCAAACCCCACATATTCTTCATAATGATTAACTGATGTAGTGGAAGCCAATGCATACTCTCTCTCACACACACACACACACACACACACACACACACAAGTTCAGCTACTTGGTACCCCTGTTCCTGGGGCTACAACACAGATCAGATCAAAACTCTTAATGTCTCTTTAGGGATTCACCCCTCCTTTTGCAAGTCTGCTTTTCCGCATGCTGAATGTTAGCATATAGAAGTTAAAACCTTTGGCTGTTTTGGGGGAAAACGTGATTTTTGCAGTCATAACATGAAATTTCTAAAAGGCCAGGCTTTTGCCATGACAGAATTCTATAAGTAGGCTGACAATGTATTCTTAGGTAGTAGTAGTTTCTGCACTGTCACTGAGTCCAAGGAGGTGTCTGTCCTTTATGGACTTGAAGGTAATAATAGTGCTTAGAATAAATAGTAGTAAATGTTAATACAATATAGCATTTGTATGCAACTTCTAATATCTAAAACATGTATTTCAAAATATCTTTTGTTAAAACTTGTTACATGTTAGAACAAACTCATATTGTGTTATAATTTCTAAATTATCTTTATATTATAAGCATGTACAGCTCATACTACAGAAACTAGATACTTAAGGGTGATATTAGATGTTTGATATCTCTTTAGTATGGCTCTGATTAGAGACAAGTGATTAGGTTTTTAACAAGAGAAAGTTTATAATTAGTTTGTTATGACAAGTAGGGTAAATATTTTCTGATAAAACTGACTATACATATTCTCTTAAGAAGATAAAAATGCTTATTAAAGAAGTGGATTATATAACAAAAAATCATGATCCATCCTTTTCACTAAAATGAATACAGTTATACAAGTAGGTAGCTATATGGTTAATGGAATATAAGATTTTCCCTTTCCATTAATAGGCATATGTGACCACATGTGTTCCTTTTTTCCTTGGAACAGGGACCGTGTTCCCAGGTCTAAAGATCCACAGGTATTTCAATCAGGGATGTCTTGCTGCTTTGAACTCCAGTCCAATTCACAGTTGTGATACATTCCATGCCGAGTTACATAGCACTCATCAAGTGATTTGGGAAAATTTATATTGCCTTGGGGGGAGGAGCTTGCGTAGGGGGATGATTGCTTGTAGGAAGGCTTTCACAACTTTTGGTACTGAGCCAATAAGGCACACAGGTTGTGATGCGTTCTGGCTCTGAGTCTATTAGTTGAAAACTATATAAATACTGGGAGGCTGGTATTTTACTTTGGGGCTCACTCATGGAAAGAATGTTTCTTTCTGATTTGGTCAGAGGAAACTCTGGGTAGCCATTAAGGAGCCCTCTGGCTGTGCCTGCACCCAGACGTTGGTACTACGTATCTATTACTCTCTTTGGACAGTTGAAGCCCTGTCTATTTAATTCTTTCTTGGACTAGTACTTATCTGTCTGTTAATCAAAGTAAGATTGTTGGCCCCTTTAAAGTTGTCTTTACTTTAGAAAAGCAGATTAAAGAACCTGTGCTAGCAGCCTACCCTGTGTGCTAGTGGGTTGATAATACAGTAACCTATTTGATAAGAATGCTGCATTTTGAAGACCTAAGTTCACATTTTACTTCAGATGTTAACTGTGTGACCCTAGGCATGTCACCTAACCTCTGTCTTCCTCAGTTTCTTTATCTGTAAAAGTAAGATAATAGTAACTATCTCTCAGAGTTACTGCGAGCATAAAATATATAAACTGTTTTGCAAGCCTTAAGTAAGTATATCATCATCATCATTATACAGCTATTCATTGGTGACATGCTCAGCTCTAGTAAAGCATGAATGTTTGAAGACATAAAGATTTAAGTATACTATTGGTGTCATGGATAATCAAATATAAAATTTAAATATGCAGGGACATTATCTAATACAAAAAAGTAGCTCAGAACACTACTTGTTTCAAAAACCACTTCACATAGAACAACTCCCATACTCTTTAAATTCACACCTTTTATGGCTCTTTCCCTTAATCCCTAAAATCCCAATTCACTAAACCACTGGATCCTGATGCTGTTTTCATTTTCATTTTCGAGTGCTAATACTTTGAGAGAGTATTTTTAGATAGAACTCCCAAATAGTGCCGAGGTATTTTGTTTTTTAATTTCAAAACTTCAATGAAAGACCTAAAAAGAATATAATTCCAATGATCCTGCCACTAACTAGTGATGTGACCTTAGGCAAGTCACCTGAACTCTTGCCATCAGCATCTTCATCTGTAAAATGAGGGGATCAGACTAAATTACCCCTGCTGTTTCCTTCAGTTCTGGGGTTCTGCTGTCCTGCTCTTCCAAAAGTACACCCAGAATTTTCACCTCTTTCACACTACCTTGTACACAACACAACACAACACGACACATCATTTGATAACATCAAGTTAACCTGGGAAAACAAATGAAATTTCACAAAATATTTAACCTGCAGACAAGGACTAGTCTGAGGAATGGAAGGATATTGTCCAATAAAATATATGTATGAGTTGATGCTGACTGTGATGTATGCTAGCTGATGAGACATTTTGTTGTTTTGTTTTCACCTGATTCATTCTCTGGCTTCACTAATGGCTTTAAACTCTACATGTTCTCTTGTCTCTCATGTTCCCATAAGCCAATTTCTGAGGATCACAGGACTAGTGGTTTAAACATTCTTCTCCCCTTTGATGACTCAATCCAGACCTTCATGAACAAAGAAGCAACTGACATCAATGAACCACAATATTATGCTGCTTTAATACTGCTTCATTAACAAACTTAATTGTTGTGACACCAAATTTTACTTTTACCCCCTCCTGAGAAGTTTTACACATCTGATACAGTCCACAATCTGATTACGTTCATTTTATTCGGTTACTTAATATGATGGGCTTGTCCTAACCTGTAACTGCAATTTAATGCTGTGTGCTTTATGTCTAGATCTTATTTTTGATATGGAGAAATAAATGCCTTGGGTATTAACAGTTGTGTACAATTGTTCAGTTAAGAAATAATATATTGCATATCTGCTATTGGTAAGACATTGTGCTTTGTGCTTAGGATACAAGCACATACAAAATTAATTATACACATAACTGCATAGTGGACATGATTTTTATATAATTATTTAAACAAAATATGCCCTTTGTCCTTAAGGAGATTTATATTTTACTGGTCATAGAATGTGCTACTTGCATAAAGCCTATGGCTTCAGATGGCTACACAATCACAAAAGTACTAGAAACAATCAAATTGAACCAGAGATCCAAAAGTACGTAAATTTGACCTGAGACTTAGAGAGATGATACCCATGGCTAGAACATGGAGACTTGAGAGAAATTAGCCTGTGATGTGTTGCTTGGTGGGGGGGGGAAGTAAACATCTGGAGAGAGAGAAAGCAATATAATTGCTCCATCTCAAAAGTTGTCACATTAGGAAAAATTGTGTCAAAGTATTTCCTGAAACACCTCCACAGAATACTTTCTTGATCTCATTCTGTATTGCCATATGCAGCAACATTTTTTTAACATTATGTTGGCAGTGTCAAAAAAGTAGAAACCTCATAATGAGATCGCATCTAGGCAGTAGCATAAAATTTAATTTTGAGCCCCTAAGAAATATTTTGCAAGATGGTTCTACTCAGCCTACTGCCTTACATACATCTTGGCATGCCATCTAAGGAAGTACCAGTGTCGTATGGCTTATGTCAGTAGTAGCTATCACTTTGTATGCAGGAGCATTACCTAATCATTTACCTTGCCAAGGAAGAAGAGAGCAGACAACATTTATCTGAATAGTGCCTTTGTAAAAGGAATGTTTTGAAAAGAAATATGCATGATATGCATATATGGTATATGTATACTAAAAATAATTACATAAAATTAATTTCTACTATGCATTTATATATATAACTAATTTTGTATCATATATATGTGTATATAGACTAAGTATTTAATTGAGGCTTCCTCAAGATTAGCTGATCCTTGGCTGCCTCAGCAGCCACCATTTTGATATGCTTTCTAGGTTGGCACTCCCCCACAACCCCTTTCTCCAAATTTCCCCCTTTTCAGTGCTCATTATCAAAAATCCCATTCCATCTAGGCCTTGATTTCAGCTAGTTATTACAAAGGTAAGGTGTTCTATAGATTAATTTATATTCTTCTCTCAACAATAAACTACTAAGAAAATTCAAATCATAAAAATTTAACAATAAACTATTATTTTCATTTATAATTTAATATGTTATTCCTCCTGTTGGCATTTGCATTTTTAAAGCAGCAGCAGATACTGCTTTCATTCAAAGTAATGAATTTATGATAGCAGAATGTAAGGCAACATGACAGGAAAAAAGTATGTTTGGGCAGTGGGGTCTTTTGGGTGCCCAACATATGACCTACAGAGTCTAAAACCAATATAAAGTCATCCCTAATAAAAAAAAAAGACCATAAACCTTGACCTTGTGGCAGCCTAAAATTAGCACCTCTGATCAGAACATTCAGATAGTAGATAAGGGCTACAGGAGAAAAATAATGAATTAATAAATGAATGGACTATACAATATATCACATCCAGGTCAAAGTTAAATGTATTTTAGAGATACAGATTGGACCTATGGTTTCACCAATATAGGGAAGTTCTGGATAAGGATGCTGCTACTACGAATAAGGCAGATTACTTCTCTATAATAGATAGTCTTAGAAAGTTGCCTAGAGCATTAAGGGATGAAGCAATCATCCCAGGACCACACTGAGAAGGTTGTTTCAGTCATGTCTGACTCTACATGACCCCATTTGGGGTTTTCTTGGCAAAGATACTGGAAAGGTTTGTCATTTCCTTTTCCAGCTCATTTTACAGGTGAAGAAACTGAGGCAAATGGGGTTCAATGACTTGCCTAAGGTCACACAGCCAGTAACTGTCTGAGGCCAGATGTTAATTCTGGTCAGCCTGACTCCAGGCGCTGACCTCTATCCACTGTACCACCTAGCTGCCCCATGCTTCAAATGCAGGGCTTAAACTCAGGTCTTTCTAGTTTCAAGTCTAGTACTTTATCTCAACTTTAGGGAAGGGCAAATTTATTATATTGCACTGCACCATAAAGTCAACCATAATTTCAGAAACGTCCCTGTGGAGAATATTGTGAAGCAGCAAGTCAATAAACATTTATTTAACACCTACTATGTTCGAGGCACTGTGCTAAGGGCTGGAGAAACAAAAAGAGGCAAAGGACATCCTCACCCTCAAAGAGCTTACAGTCTAATGGAGGAGATAGCAAACAAACAAGTAGGAAAAGCTATATTCAGGATAAACAGTAAATCATTAACCAAGGGAAGGTACTAGAATTAAAGGAGCTTGGGAAAAGGCTTCCTGTAGAAGACAGAATTTTAGTTGAGACTTAAAAAAAGCCAGGTTGGTCAGTTGGCAAAGTTAAGGAGGGAGAGCAGAACAGGTACCAGGGACACCCAGAGAAAATGCCTAGAGTCAAGAGACAGAGTATCATTTTTTGTGGAACAGCCAAGAGGCCAGTGTCATTGAACTGAAGAATACATGCAGAGAAGTGGGGTATAAGAAGACTAGAAAGGGAGGAAGGGGCTAGGGTATGAAGTATTTGATCCTGTAGGCAATAGGAAGCCACTAGAGTTCAGCGAGTAGGGCAATGACGTGGCCAAGTCTGCATTTTTAGTAAAATCACTGTGGTGATTTGGAGGTGGGTGACTTGAGGATGGATTGGAGTGAGGAAAGACTTTAGGCAAGTAGACTTACCAGCAGTCTATAGCAATAATCCAGGCATGAGGTGATAAGAGCCTGTACTAGGGTGGTGGCTGTATCAGAGGACATAAGGAGTTGTCATAGAGGTGAAGCAGTCTGACGACAGACTGAATATAGAGGTGAAAGATAATGAGGAATCTTAGTATGCCTTCTTGGTTATAAGCCTGAGGGACCGGGAGGATGCCCTTGCCCTCTATAATAACAGGGAAGGTGAGGAAGGGAGGGTTTAGAGAAGAAAATGAGTTCAAAGTTTGATATGTCAAGTCTCAGATGTCTACTAGACATCCAGTTCATATCTGAATGACACTGGAGATGTGAGATTGGAGGTCAGCAGAGATGTTAGGGCAGGACAGGTAGATGTGAGAATCATCAGCATAGAGGTGATAATGAAATCCATGGGAACAGAACACATCAACAAGCGATGAAGTAATATAAAGAGAGAAGAGGAGAGGACCTAGAACAGACCTAGAATCTTGGGGTCACTTATGCTTAGAGGGCATGATCTGGATGATGATTCAGCAAAGGAAACAAAGAAGGAGAAGTCAGATAGAAAGAAGGAGAATCAAGCGAGAATGGCATCCTGAAAAGCCTAAAGAGAAGGGGGTGTCAAGGAGGAGAGTGTGATCATCAGTGTTAAAGGCTGTAGAGAAGCCAAGGAGAATGAGGACTGAGAAAGGGCCATTGGATCTGACTACTGAAGAAATCAATGGTAGCTTTGGAGAGAGCCGTTATTGTGGGATGATAAGCTCAGAAACCGACTTGTAAAGAGCCACAGAAAGCACAGATTCTCAGAGCGGAGAGGGATCTCAGAGGTCACCTTGTCCAAACTTTATCTGAGCAAATAATGTGCTTAATTCATTCAGAACTGAGTGACTCAGATGTGTTCTGATCAAGGCAGAATGCAGGAGGAATAACACTTCTGTCATGGATTCTCATTAGAGCTATCTTAGAGTATCCTATCATTGTGTGAGGATTTTTTTTAATGCTGTATCATGCTATTGATTTTTATCAAGCCTGTAACCATTGAAATTCCCATCTCTTTAATGTTAACTCTTGTCTACCCTAGTAGTCCCCCAAAGTGAAGGTATGGCATAAACCTAAGGGAAGCAAGGCATGAACTTCTCAAAAGTATGCGATCAAGTAATTTGAAGGTGACAAGATGAGTCACATCCCACCTTTCCTACAATGGCTAGTTATGGGGTTTGTCTCCCAAACAACCACATCACTCCTTTACTGATAGTGGTCCCATACTCTGCTAATCTGCTCTTTGCCTCAAATGCTCAAGTGCCTAACTTCCACTCTTCTAGACTAGCCCTTCCAAACACTGATGACCTAACTGTTACACAAGTACTGATAGAAGTAGCTGTGCAAGTTCCATGGAATAAATTCTTCCTAAGCATGCAGAATACTAATTTTCTCCATCTCCTTTCTCCACCAGATTATCTCAGCCTATAATGGCAGCCCCTTAGGTCATTTTCTGCTTTAGAGCAATGACATATGAATGAGTACCACTCCTTCCTTCTTGTTTTCAGTGGGACAGAGTGAGTTATAGTTTGAATCAGAAGTGTATGTATATAACACATTGTTGGTAGAGTTATGAACTGATCCAATCATTCTGCAGAGCAATTTGGAACTATGCCCAAAGGGTATAAAAATGTGCATACCCTTTGATCTAGCAATACCACTCCTAGGTCTGTATCTCACAGAGATCATAAAAACTGGAAAAGGACCCACATTTACAAAAAATATTTATAATAGTTCTTTTTGTAGGGGACAAGAATCAGAAATTGAGGAGATATCTATCAATTGGGGAATGGTTGAACTAGTTGTGGTGTATGAATGCAATGGAACACTACTGAGCTATAAGAAATGAAGGACAGGCAGACTTCAGAAAAACCTGGAAAGACTTATATGACTGTTGCTGAATGAAGTGAGCAGAACCAGGAGAACATGGTACACAATAACAGCAACACTGTACAATGATTAACTTTCATAAACTTGGCTCTTCTCAGCAATGCAAGGATCTACAACAATTCCAAAAGACTCATGATAGAAAATGCTGTAGACATCCAGAGAAAAACTATGAAGTCTGAATGCAAATTGAAACATACTTATTTGCTCTTTTTTTGTCCTTGCTTTGTTTTGTTTCTTCTTTCTGGTAGCTGTTCCCATTGATTCTAATTTTACTTCACAACATGACTAATGTAAAAATATGGTTAATATGAATGTATATGTAGAGCCTGCGTGCCATCTTGGGGAGGAGAAAGGGGAAAGAGGGGGAAAAATTTTTAAACTCAAGTTTATGGAAGTAAATGGTGAAAGCTAAAAATAAATAATTTTTAAAAGAATAAAAAGTATAGGTATGTAATTATAAAACAAATATATACATTTATTTTAAGAGTGAATGATAAAAATGACAAGCTACACAATAAAAATATATGGATCTAGCTATACCTTTTCAATCTTATAAACATTATATAATTCTTATTGATTTTAAACTCAATTTAATTTAATTCAATAAACATTTATTATTTGTCTATGTGCAAGGCTTTGTGTTAGATACTGGGTATACAAAAGACAAATATGAAACAGTACCTTCAGTCAGGGAATTTTTTATCCTACCAGGTGTAACAACGCATACCCAAATAAATACTATAAATACAAAATACAGGGATAGAGATTTGAACCATGATTTACTCAGTTTAGGAAAGAGATGAGAAAATCTCCCCTGCCAATGTGCGTCAGCTACCTTTCTGGCAGCTTATATATAGTCTTAGAGAGTTGCTTAGAACGCTTTGCCCAGTATCACATATCCAGTATATGTAAGAAGAGGAACTTGAATTCATGTCCTGGCCTCTCTGAGGCCAACTCTCTCTTTCCACTACACTAAGTAAACAGAAAGTAATTTCCTAGGTGATGAGGGCAGAACACTAACTGGGGAGATCCACAAAGCACCTGTGTGAGGGGGAGTATTGGAGCTGATCCTTTAAGGGATTTAGGTATTCCAAGACACAGAAGTGTGTAAGGGCAACAAGGGATGGCCTAGGCAAAGGCGTGGAGACAGAGATGGAACGCCATATGCAGGAGGCACCAAGCAGGCCCATTTTGGTGGTAACATATAGTATGTGAGGGGTAGTAACATGGAGCTATTTTGTGATAGGTAACTGAGGAATGAAAAAGGAAAAGAGATAGAACCTTAGAAGCAGGAGGAAAAGCTTAACTGAGCTGTGGATCTCCCAATCACTGAGGCCTGGCTGCTCCACAGATGTGAAAAAGGAACTTAGAAAGTCATCCAGAGAGCAAAGGTAAGGAACCTGTTGCCTCAAGGCTGCATGTAGCTCTCTAAATCCTCAAGTGTGGCCCTTTGACTGAAGGACTGAAGTTTGGATTAAGTCAAAGGACCACACTTGAGGACCTAGAGGGTCACATGTGGCTTCAAGGCCACAGGTTCCCCACCCCTGCAAAATAGAATTGGAGTTTTGGGTGCAGGAAGGAATGATGCCTGTCTCTGTAATATAGGCAAGCTCCAAGGAAGCGTATGCTGACAATAGAAGCCACCGATGGCCTTCTAAATAGATTGGCCCTGATGGCATTCACCAATTAAACTATAAGCCCCATGAAGGGAAAGAGTGTCTGTTTCTTTTTGTATCCCTAGTGTTTAGTGCAGTGTAGTGTCTGATACAGAGCTCTTAATAAGTGAGTGTCTGATGGATATTAGATGAAGAAGCTGTGTCACAGAAATTTAACAGGTACCTATAAAATCTTTTTACCTCATATCTCCTTGTCAAAATTATAGCCATCCTCCAAGGACCAGCTTAACCAACACCTACTTTATGAGGCCTCAAACAGGATGGGATTGCTTCTGCCTATGAGCCTCCGGAACACCCGTTTATACCTCTTATGGTTTCGTTTGGTCATTTTTCAGTCATGTCTAGCTCTTCATAAGCCCATTTGGGGTTTTCTTGGCAAAGATCCTGGAGAGGTTTGCCATTTTTTTCTTCAGCTCATTTTATAGATGAAGACACTGAGGCAAATAGCATTAAGTGACTTGCCTAAGGTCACACAGTTAATAAGTCTCAGGCTGGATTTGAACTCATGAAGATGAGTCTTCCTCTAGGCCCAGCACTCGTAGTTGCCCTACCTCTTAGAGTACTTGAATATATTTTGCCTTTTATTATAATTATTTACATACTTGTTTTATCCCTTGATAAGACTGTAAGCTCTATGAAGGCAGACAATGTGTGTATCTTATACATCTCTGTATCCCTGCAGTTCACTGCACAGAGTAGATCCTTGACAAATACATGCTGAATTGTTGAACCATCTAGGGCATATGCTTTTAGTCAATGACAAAGGAGAAAAAAGGGATGTTCTGAGAAGAAAAGACTTCCATGTATCCAGAGTGATATAAAAATTCTAGTGGGAGGGATGTAGTTGAGAGGGCAGAACTGATGAAGGAAGCAGCTTTCAGTTAAGTAATAATACAAGAAATTCTAGAGTCAGCAAGGACAACTCTGGGTACAACCCTAACACTCAGAACTAGGAAATAGAACTGGTTTGGGGAAAGACAGAAAATCCCACTAGCCCTAACACTGTTTATAACTTGTGTACTTTAGGCTAAGTGGCTGACCTACCCATTCTAAGACCAGTCCCTAAGAAAGGCAAAAATAAGACTGAGGCAAAGTGTCCAAGAAGCTGTGTTCCAGCCAAGCCAGTTTGTCGCTATGCATTAGAAAAGGAATCTATAAAAATAAACAAACAATAAGAACAAGCATTTGTTTCTATGTTTTTGAATTGTCTTGTTTCATTTTCAGTTTCCTGGTTACTTTTCCCTTTGAAAAATTCCAAACCTGCCTTATTTGATCCAAGGAGAAAAAGGATTTGTCCACACCTAGGCCAAGATAGGTAGGAGACCAGTTGTGGAGGTCACAGTTCAGAATCTCAGGAAGAACTAAGGCAATCAAGCAAAGGTGGAGAGCTAAAGACTCAGGAAAAGAAAAGCCAAGGACAGTTCAGTGTTTTGATCATTCTCCCACCTGAAGCTTTTCTTCATATGTGTAAGTGTAAGTGTGATCTAGTAACCTCTCCAGTGTTTATTTTTCACAGTACTGGTGGTAGAGAATTGAAACAACAAGGAAGATGTAATGTGTTCTAACAGAATCGGGAGAAAAGATAATACTAATGAATCTGATTGCCTTCCCATTTTCCACGGAAAAACACAGAGTGATAACCTCTACCAGCAGGCTCACCTCTGTGTGTTCATGTAGAGGCTGGGATAAGTATGTTGCAATAAGTATGTAGCTGCAAAGATCCCAGGACCATACAAAATTTGCATTGAGACAGCTATAAGTGAGGGAGGATCTTAAGGGTCTTAAGGTTAAACTGTTCACATTCTCAAATGGGAAGATTATACATGAAATCCCTAAGATCTTTATCATCATTAGGACAGTTAGAAGGAGTCTATTTAGACAGAGGGCACAGTATGAGTCTATTGCATTGGGATGATCTCAAAAGAAAAACAGAAGGATGTGAAAGAGGGATGCACTGGAAGAAGGAGGAAGGGAGAGAAAGAATGAAGAAAAATATCTTACATAAAAGAGGTAAAATAGGAAGCATTTAAAATGGAGGGCAAAATGAGGGGGGACAAAGCAAATAACTGAGGGGAATAGGTTTTTTAAAAAGGAGGATAAATAGAAGAGGATAAGAAGGTTGGAAATAGAGTTACCAGTATTGGTGAATATGAATGCTAAATTCAATCACAAAATAAAAGAGAATAGTAGAATGGACTAGAAATCAAAATTCAACAATATTCTGTTTATAAAAGACACAACTGAAAATAAAGACACAAAGAATTAAAATGAAGAATGGGAACAGAATTTTTATTATGCTTCAGCTGAAGTAGAAAAGGCAGGGGTAGCAATCATGATCTCAAACAAAGCAATAGTAAAAATAGACCTAATGAAAAGAGACAAACAGAGAAACTACATTTTGCTAAAATACTACCATAGAAAATGAATTAATATCAATGCTGAAAATATACTCACTAAATGGCACAGAATCCAAATTTTTGAAGGAAAAATTAAATGAGTTTCATGAGGAAATAGACAGTAAAGCTATACTAATGGTGAACTTCAATTTACTCTTCTTAGATCTAGAGAAATTTAATCATCATAAGTTAAAGAAATGAATAGAATTTTAGAAAACTTAGATGTGCAGGAGAAAACTGAAAGGGAATAGAAACTCTGACCTTCATATGGCACCTTCACAAAAATTAACCACGTATTAGGGCATAAAAATCTGATAAAGAAATACAGAAAGAGGGGTGGCTAGGTGGCACAGTGAATAGAGCAACAGCCCTGGAGTCAACTTAAATTCAAATCTGGCCTCAGACACTTGACACAAAAACTAGCCACGTGACATTGAGCAAGTCAACCCCAGTTGCCCTGCCTTCTCTCTCCAAAAAGCAGAGAGAGAGAGAGAGAGAGAGAGAGAGAGAGAGAGAGAGAGAGAGAGAGGCAGAGAGAGACAGAGAGACAGAAACAGAGACAGAGAGACAGAGAGGGAGAGACAGAGACAGAGAGAGAGAGAGAAAGACAGAGAGAGAGAGAGAGAGAGAGAGAGAGAGAGAGAGAGAGAGAGAAATATTAAATTTTTCATTTTTGGATCATGATACAAAATAACATTCCATGCAGATTCTTTGAAATACAGATTAAAAATTCATTGGAAACTAAATAATCTAATCCTAAAGAATTAAATCATAAAAACATGCAATGATTTCATTAAAATTAATGATAACAATGAGAAAATATATCAAAATTTATGGAATACAGCCAAAGCAGTACTTGAAGGAAAATTTTTGTCTCTAAATGTTTATATCAATAAAAGAGAAAAAAGAGCAAATCAATGAACTGGGCATGCAACTAAAAATAGAAATAAAAATAAATTTAAAATTCCAACTAAATACTAAAAGTGAAAATCCTGAAAATTAAAAAAGAAATTAATTAAATTAACAGTAAAAATAATAAATAAAATGGAGGAAAAATTAGATAATCCATTGGCCAATTTGCTTTTAAAAAAAAAGAAAACCAAATTACCAGTATCAAAAATGAAAAGAATGAATATACAGTCAATGAAAATGAAATTGAAGCAATTGCTAGGAGCTATTTTTCCCGACTATGTGACAATAAAACTGATCATCTAAATAAAATAGATGAATATTTACAAAATAATATAAATTTTTCAGACTAAAAGAATAGTAAATGGACACTTAAATAACCTATCCCAGAAACAAAAATTGAGCAAACCATAAATAAGCTCCTTAAAGGAAAAAAAAAGAAACAGAACTAGATGGATTTACAAGCAAATTCTACCAAACATTTAAAGAATAATTAATTCTAATATCATCATAAAAGCTGTTTGAAAAAATAGGTAAATAAGGAATACTACCAGATTCCTTCTATGACATAAATATGGTTTTTAATACCTAAACCAAGAAGAGCAAAAACAAAGAAAACTATACACCAATTTCCCTAATTAATATTGATGCAAAAATTCTAAATAAAATACTGACAAGGACATCACAGCAATATATCCCCATGATCACACACTATTACAGAGCTGGATATACACCAGGAATGCCAGACTGATTCAATATCAGGAAAACTTGAAGTATAATTGACCATATCAATTAAAAATAACAAAAATTATACAATTATATCAATAAATGCAGAAAAACTTTTGACATAATATAATACCCATTCCTATAAAAACACTTGGATAAATGGAACTTTTCTTAAAATGATAAGTAGTAGCTATCTAAAATCAAGAGCAAACATTGTCTATAATGGGGATAAACTAGAAGCCTTTCCAATAAGATCAAGGGTGAAACAAGGATTTCCATTATTACAGTATTATTCAATATTGTGTTAGAAATGCTAGCTGTAGTAATAAGACAAGAAAAAAGAAATGAAAGGAATAAGCATTAGCAATGAGGAAACAAAACTATCACTCTTCACAGATGATATGATATTCTATAGAAAATGCTAAAAATCAACTAAAAAACTAATCAAAACAATTAATAACTTTAGCAAAGTTGTAGGATAGAAAATAAACTTAGACAAATGATCAGCATCTCTATATATTATCAACAAAACCCAGAGGAAGAAATATTCCTTTTAAAATAACTGCAGACAAATGTAAAATACTTGGGAGTCTACTTGCCAAGACACATACAGAAACTATATTTACACAATTACAAAACACTCTTCACACAAAGGCATCTAAACTAATGGATAAATATTAATCATTCATTGGCATTCCAAGCCAATATAATAAAAGTGACAATACTGCCTAAATTAATTTACTTACTTTGTGCCATGTCAATTAAACTACCAAATAATTCCTTTACAGACCTAGAATTCTCTCAATAACAGAGGATCCTAGGAAAAATATCCAGAATGAGGATCACTCAAATGTGATTTTTTTTAAAATTCTTCCTCCAACCACACAACCTAAACCTTACAGAAGAGCCACAGAAAGCGGCAAGGGAAAGATATTCCTCATTTCCCCCCCTCCCCCATTTCTCTATCTTAATAATAATAAAATCCTAATTATTCATATCTATGTAGCACTTTTAAGATTTGCAAAGCACTTCTCATTATCTCATTTAATCCTCAAAACAACCCTGAGAGGTAGCTGCTATTTTTGTCCTTGTTATACATATGAGAAAACTAAGGCTCAAGAAGATTAAACTACTTCCCTAGCTAATACAGGTAGTAACTGCCAAACAGAGAATTCAAATTCAGGTCTTCTAAACTCCAAATTCAGTAGTCTATCTCCTTCCTACCTATCATCTCCTCTCCTGCCCAGTTATTCTTTTCTGACTTCTCATTTGCATCACTTGATTTTGCTCCTAAGATCCTTCAACATAAGACTTTCAGAAGACCTTATGTGAAAATTTTGCATTAACTGATTCTCCCACGTGCCTCTCTCTTGCCCATTGGCTGACTCTGTCTCATTTGAACTTTCTGGCTATTTCCCACATGCATATGATCACTCACTCTCTATTGCACAGGCTGGCTCATTCTCTTTCCAATCCTGAGCTTCTAGCTGATTTCTCCTTTCATCAATAAACCACACATCAAACTTCAACATGCTTCCTTTACTGGAGAGATGCCTGATAGAAACTAGCATAATGCCTAGTGAATGATAGGTCCTTAATAAAAGTTAACGATTAACTGATTAATGGAGCAAGAAGAAGACATTTTTGAAAATGTTCCCTGTAGGTCTATTTGTCAATTTGTCACTATAGTTAGAATTTATTGCCTCTTACTCAGTAGAAAACCTATGTGCTCTCACTCTAGCACCTTCAAAAAGAAATCCTAAAATGAAAACTCCCAGAAATATTATAAACAAATTCCATTTTTTTCTGAAAATTCATGCATTCTTTTCTCCTATACTAACATTTACCATTTTTATCAATGTTTATTTCTTTTTTTTAAACTCCTACTTTCCTTTTTATATGTCATCTTTAATATGTCATATTCCATACATTCCACCTTCTGTTTCTTTGTATCTTTTTTGCCCCCCATTCTCATCTTCCATGCTCTTTTCTGTCACCCATTCCCCCTCACTGCCCTCTCTCTTGCCTCTCCAGGGAAAGTCTTGTTCTTAATGAGGACTGAGAAGAGGCTGAACCCAGCACATACTTCAATTTCTTCTGGAAGGCAGCAAAAACTTCCAGGAACAATGAGATTTGAACCCCTACTTTTCTATTCAGCAATTCAGGGAAAACATAAATTTCCACTTAGACAGGAAATGGACAGAAATTAGGCTGAATTGGAATTTTCCAAGAGACTAAAGACTCCTAACTAGGCTAAGAGTGAGGGGTTAATGCTTGGCACTACTCTTATCTTTCAAGCTTTGAGTCATGGTAACACAGATGATTGCAACTGTAATAGCAGTTGGGACAGCCATTTAAACTGCTTCATTGGTCCATCCATGCACTGTAGTTGGTTGTTACTTTAGTGAACCAGGGTCCTAATCAGCAGTTTTGCACATAAGCAAATATATGATCTGTCATTCACATTTGTTCATATTTGTGACTTATCAATGGCAAATATTATTTTCACCTGCGATAATCTGCTTAGTTACTTGTTCTTTGCTAGGGAAAAAATGCAAACATCTCTCTTTTTTTGACAGCACCAACTCTACTTAATTACTTGTTCTATTGCCATTGCCCACTTTTACTTTGCATTAAACAGGGACACCCTTTCAAATTCAAATATTTAAACAATCTGAGGTCTAGAGGGAGTTTTGCAGGAACCAGATTTACTAAACCCAGGGAAGAGAGAGAGCCAAGAGAAAGGGGTCTATTTCCAGCATGTTAGTGGCAGGGAAAAAACTGGTAAATATAAGGACTGAGAAATTGTAAAGTGTCACAACTCTTCTTTGGATAGCTTTTGATACTACAACTTTATTATTTTATTTGAAGTAAAATCCTAAATCATCAAAAATTCCCAGATTCACTTTTAGATATAAAAGCATATCCCGAGCTTCCAAAAAAGATTTTTGCTTTGTTTTTGTTTATAGTTATTAAATGCAGTTTTAGATTATGCACACTACTGTCCCCCCTTCATGACTGGAGATAATGAAGAGAAGACTATACTGGTATGCATAACATGTGATATGTTTGTATATTTGCCCATAATATGATATAAGCAGCATATATACTCACACACATACATATTAAAAGCAATAGAAGATGTCAGAATGAAACAAGACTGAAAATGTAATCCTGTTGTACCAGATAGCCTTTTTTATTCCTAAAATGTGCCATTTTATGAGGATTTTCAGAAAAGTTTATGTCAAATAGAAGGCAGGTACCTAAATTCAGATCATAGTGAGATATGTGTAATCTGTGTAGCACTTAAGATATTTCAGGGAATGATATCTTGCAGCTATATAAAATCAAACAACATCCCCATATTAACCCAACATGAAAACCATTTCCTTCACAGTGGTAAGATATAAACTAGATGGGCAAAAATGTAGACTATATTAACCATAATTCTAAGAATGAACTTAATACGCTAGTGATTAGTCATGTGATTAAGAGCATTTGATTTTATTGGTTGAGGTAGAAGAAAGAGAAGGAATGAAAGAAAGAAGAAAATCATGAACATAATGGAGAATGGTCTGAGTTGTAGTGTTCAAATTAAAAAGAAATATTAGCTATCCAGTATACTCCATAAATGTCCTTTATAATGACAATAATTCTTAGAGAAAATAACATACTTAACAGGTTAGAGCCATTACAGTCCTTAACAGCTCTATGAAAAATTGTATAATTTTATTTTCTATTAAGTGAACACTTAACTTTATAGAATGCACATTATTTTGTTTTCAAAGGTGACTAGTTTTCTATAATTATTGATACTTGGAATAGAAAACCTACACTACTGGGATATAATATAAATCTACTACATAGAAAAGGAATAGGAACTGTGACAATGTTAGAAAGACAATAGTACAAGGAGGAATAGCTGGGAAAAGTACAGGAGTTAGGAAGACCATTGTGGAAAGGGAATGTGTACATATTTTAACTGGGTTCAAGATCCATTCTCATCAGGGAATACACCAAGTTTAAGATGCTTCTTATAATCCTCAAGTTCTTTGTCCAATAAAATAATAAAACAATATTTTTACATAATTAATAAAAAATGTAATATAACAAAATAATTTAAATATATGTCTTGTGTGGACTATGGATAAGATTCTCTCCATATAATTGCATAAGAAAGCTGATACAGAATTACATAGAGAGACAGATGTTGGCCTATATTATTAAGTCATATTTAACAATAAAAAATCTTTAATGAAGGTGTTTCAAAGACTAACCTGTAAAAAAATGCTTTTTAGTACATATTGTATACTAGATACCATACACTGTGCAAAAAGAGGCAAGTTTTTACTTTAATTCAACATACTGTATTTTTGGTATTCCACTGATGAAAAGTATCACTGAAACTTAAAATTCATAAATTTGTTTCATACAAGTGAAATACCATAAAAGAACCCATAGTTAGTCAGATTAGTAGATAAATGCATTTGCTGTTTTCTAGTGATGAACAGCGATTCAAGCCTGGCTTAAATGATAAGTGAAAATTGGTGTGTTCAGTAAACATTAGTTTATATCAAAATACTAAAAAAAAATTGAACTAGCATTAGTAATGATAGAAAATCTCCTAAGATGATAGGTAAAATGATGTTTATTTGGCATAATTAGGTGAGAAAACTTGCTAAAGTGTCTGCCCAAATACCATGCAATTTGGAAACAGCCAGGAAATAAAACCATGGTGATAAAGGAATAAATACAACATATATTGAGGGTTATTATGCAACTTTAAAGATTTGATATGACCCTAGCAATATAGCAAAAAATAGTTATGGAAAAGAAGCTATTTCTTATGCTCAGTAACTAATTTTCAAACATAAGTACCTGTATTTGAAACTTTGAACGTTTCACACTTTTTTCTGTATCTGTAAAGAAAAAATGCATCCAGGCTGATATTACATATCAATATAGCTGAAAATAATTAAGATAACAGTAGCCAAAAACAAAGGCTCATTAATTATGGATCAACCACTATTTTGTCCATGGAATGTATTTTTTTCACATTAGAAGCACACAGATTTATACTTCAGTAGCTCCTTTGAAAAAGTCGAGTGAAATATTTATAAGAAGATGTGAATTGGCTAAACCTAATTTCATAACAAAATAGCTTAATTGAATAAAATATCAAACTAAAGTATCTGGATAGACCTAAAAATGTCATTAGAGAATAGAAATTATTTATAATTTCATAACATATTGTTTATCTGTTCAACTAAGAGAATACTAAATATATTGTTCACATGTTCTTTTATTATAAAGACATATTTTCAACTTTTTTCTAAAGATTTTACTCTAAAATGTAAATAATATCTAATAATGATATATGTCCTAGTGTTATCTAATTCTGATTCTCATTGTTCATTGGTTATAGCTGTTATTGAAACTTCCAAATTAAAATAATATATTTGCCAGATTTTCAGGGCAATATAAACAAGTTTCATCTGTACATAATAATACTTATCTTAATGTATGTTCTATATAGGGACATAACATAAAATATAGATGCTATGGCTAAACTAAAGTTGTGAATGCTGTTTGGCTATAATCTATGGTATGACAGATACAAAGTCTTAAATACTTAATGCATCCTTTATAAATATATATGAGATATTTTCAGAGTTTTTTTTAAAATTTTACTTACTGCTTTGTACGTTCTCTTCTGTCCAGCATGTTTTCTGATTTGTTCTCCATTAGGCCCTGTTTCCACATGCATGGAATAGATAATGTCAAAGAAATCTTCGACCACAGCTACTCGCCTTAAAGACAGCTTCTCATCTACCCCTACTCCATCCTGGAAAACAGATAAGGAATGCAGGATTAAAAAATAACTTTTGATAAGTATGTAGCAAATCTTTAAGTGAAATCTGATAAGACAATTTTTTAAAACTACAAAGCTAATGTACTAAATGAAGATTCCTAGCTCTACCATTATTATCACTCACATTTAGAATCCTAAGCACATGAAAAATCACCTAGTCATTTAATACAGCTACCATTCTAATCAAATCGGACCTCATCATTTTATTTTTATTTTATTTCATTGCATGATATATACACAATCAACTATAACACTTTTTAAAGTTGCTAGACGAAGTTTTTTAGGTCTAAGTTTATTAGTATAGCTAAATATTAGATATATTTTTATAAGCCCTCAATTCCAGAAGTTTATACACTTCTTTATTAATTTCAACAAATAATCCAATTAAATCTAACAAATGTTATTCTACAGGATTCAAGGAATATAACAACAAATAAGATATAACTCCAGCTCTCATACAATTTACAATCTAGGAGGAGAGACAAGACATATAGAACAAATTATGTTTGTCATTATAAAGCAGTTTCAGGGAACAGTGGGAAGTCAAGTTAGGATGAAAAAAGGGTATGTGTGTGAAAATAAATCTAGAAAGTTAGGTTGGGACCAATTGGTAGGGGCTTTGGATGCTAAGCTAAGGAGTCTGGACTTTATTCAGCAAGCAATGTTGAGTTATTGAAGGGTTTTGAGCAGGGAAATGGCATAATAAAACTGTGCTATAGAAAGATTAACTTAGAGGTGCTGTACAGGATAAACTGGCAGAGAGAACTAGAACTAGAGATAGATCAGTTAGGAGTCTACTGTAATAGTAAAATAGAGAGGTAATGAAAGCCTAAACTATGTTGGTGATAAAAAAAATGGACAGAATAAAAGTGGACTTAAAGAGTCTTTCATGACAGATACCCTTAAACAAAAAGAACTTGGTTAACTAGACAAAATATTTACTAAGAACATGAATATAGTTATGATTCTATGATAAATTATTTTCTCCACTGTGAACCTGACATGTTGGTGCTAATGTTATTAGAAACCATTCAAATGAACATATTGTGCTCATTGGAAATTCTCTTTTCAAACCATAGTTTGTTTATTAAACTGGTCTAATTGCAACATATAAAAGGCACTGAGGAAAACAAAAAATTGGTCCACAAAAACTAAACTTGTCAGTGTTGTATGGTCAACTCTGTTCAAATACAATTCAAGTCTATACCCCCAAGTAACTTGCATGCTGGGAAATTAGGACACATGTACATAAAAATACATCTAATGCCATTAATCTGTCCTTGTTTTCTGTGAAATGAGCAGTACAAAACATCTTAAGAATATTAACATCACTGTGATAAAATAAAATTGTGACTCATTCTAAAATTTTGTCATGCACCTCCTTGTGAATAATAACTGACATTTATATAGCATTTTAAAGTATCTAAAGTGTTTAATACACTTCAAGTGTTGCAATTTATCCATAGTTTGTGTATTCCGTGTTCTATTACCCCATTTTATATATGAAGCAACTGAGGCTTTGAGAGGTTATATGACTTGCCCATGTTGCACAATTTATAAGTGTAAGAGGCAGAATTAGAACCTAGGTCTTCTCTGAGTCTAAATCCAGCACTCTGCATTATGTCATTCTGTCTCTCAGTATTGAATCTATTTGAAAGGTAACAATAAGAATGGTTTAAATATCATAAGGAAATCAAATAATGAAGAATTAATTCACAAGAACCATAATATCATTAAACCACAATATCTAAAGTGATCCAGATTCCCTTACTTCTCCCTCTATTCAGAACTGTTCCTGAAAAATGGATTGAGTTACCAAGTCATAGCTCAAAATTATGCCTAGGGAAAATTAAGTTGATGTGGAACCAGAAGGACAGACAAAATTCTGACTCTGGATACAGCTGTGCTGGGAGAAGAGATGATCTACTCTTAAGACGGTTCAACTTACAGTTCTTTAGGGGACTGGGGAGGAGGGGATACCCCAAAAGTGCATAACACTGGGGTACTAGGGGTAGTAATGCTATATATTAACTCATAGCAGCAGAGGGCTTTACAAACAGGGTTGCTTCAGGAAGGAAACACATACCACCCACCCACTCCCAACTGTTGGAAGTCCCATTCCCCCCAAAACAGTTATGGTTCTGTCAGGGTAACAGGTTGGGATAATACACATCACAGTATGAAATGTCAGTTGTGAAGAAAAAAATGGACACAGAGAATGACAAATTATTGTATCCAAAGTAGTAAGTCATTAGTGAGAGCAGTGAAGGAAATTTTCTTGGCATCTGTCATACAGAAAACAACAACAATTTTCTTAAAATATTGAATATGACATTTATCAAAAACCTTTGATGTTTTATAGTTTCCTCTAAAAGGCAATGAAGGAATTCAATAGAAGAACAATACATGAGAGCACTGTTTATTTAAATCTACTTGTTCAGGATCAATGAATGAAATTAGTTATCACATAACTTCAGTTCAATTATTAGAAAAAAAGATGTGTGTGCTAATCATGACAATCACCACTACAATGACTATAACTGATACACTGGTGAGCAATTTCATTAAAGGGTCTAGAAATCAAATAGATACTAAAGGTTGCCAATTAGGAGGGGGAAAGGGAGGAAAGAAGGCAGGAAAAGAGACAGGGAGAAAAAAACAGGTAGGTGAGGAAGTACATGAAGCAGAAAATCCTAAAGATTTACATTGAAAAAGCAGCCTGATTTCAGGACTTCCAAGGTTCTACCCTTTTCCACCCCACTACCCTCAGCCAGAGCTGATTAAGGACTCTCCACAGCTGAATGGTAGATTATTCTTGCAAATAGATCCCCACAACCATCAGTCCTCCTTCTTCATCCTTTAGCAGATTAATTATGTGAAGTCAGGAGGATCAACAAGTTATTAGAACAGGAAAATGATGTGAAATGCCGATCACCCACTGTAGCAGCAAGCACCCTAGCATACCCACGGTGACTGCTAGCACAGGTTCTTAGATCTGCTTTTCTATAGGAAAGCAACTCAAAATGGGTTAACAATATCACTTTAATCAATCAAACATGTATCATTTACCTAGTTCAAGTTGGAAAAGTCAGCACCCTGAACTTCAGAGAACACAAACAGAAGTTACAAGCAGAAGTTACAAGCAGACAAAGAAACAGATCAGCAGACGGGCTTACAACTGTCTGACCATTACATTCATATCTAGTCAGTTACCAGAGAGGGAAGCACCAACATCTGGGTTTTTCAAAGCCAGGGCAGGGCTCAACAGCTTCCCAGAGTCTCATCTGGCCAAACCATGCAACTCTTTCCAGTGAGCCCCAAAGCAAAACCTCACATCAGGGTATAGCCTTTTCCTGGATCAGAGAATGTCACAGCCTTCTTGATCCACTGCCCAATTACAAAGTAACAAGGTGTGAGCATTCCTGAAGAACAAGCCTCCTGCCACAGGCTCCATGTGACAACATTCAGCCTATTAGGGGGCAGAGCATACTTTCAAATCAGGGAAGGTTCTCAGATTCACTTAAGGCTATCAAACGGCCTAGGGGCAGGGAAGATCTTCAGATTCCCATAACACTCACACAAGGGACAGTGGTTGCTTCTAGATACAGAGCAAAAGGGGGCCATTTTGGGGTGGGGTGGTCAGGAAAGGCTTCATGGAAAAAGTGACACTTCATTTGGGACAGAATTACAGCTATGATTTAATACAGAGAAATGCAATGAAAGTCATTCCAGTCAGGAACAAAGACAAGAACATGGAAAAATATAAAGATTTATAAGGAATGTCAAGTCATCCAACTTACTATACTGGTGAAGTGCAATTGGTGACAGATTTGGGAGAGACAACTCTTAACTCTGTTACTATTTACCTGTGTAACTTTGGAAAGTCACCTCTTAACCTCATTTTCTTTATACATAAAACAAGAAGGTTGGACTACTTTGTCTCTGAGGTCATTTCAAGGTCTAACATTCTGACATTAATTACTAAAGGGATCCATGATTATTATAAGAAAAATGTATAATTATAATTTAGTCTCCAGGATTCCCTATCCAAAATTTTATTCTTTAGCATTAGAGTTGCTGACATTCTTTAAGATAAAAGAAAAACAAAACAGGAATCCTGTTTTTTCTAGGTAGTGTAAACAAAGAATTTTTTTCAAGGACAGGAAAGAAAACACATCTAAAGGAAAATATTGGTCCTGATGTAAATACATTTCTATTAACAATGAATATATCATCATTTATTATTTTTATTCAACCATTCATTATCTATCTACATATATTCATACATATACATATATGTGTGTGTGTGTGTGTATATATATATATATATGTAATTTTTCTCACCATAGTTGACAACATAATACTAAATTCCAATTCTCTGCTTCTTTGTTAAATGTACAGTTATAATTACTTGGACAACATAGTCATCCTTCCTCCTCAGCATAAACAAAGTCCATTTACTAAGAGGTCAATCCCAACAAAATGAAACCTGGACCATATGTTCAGTCCTAAGCGAAGTAAGCTTTAGTTATCTGATATCTTGAAATTGAGGAACCTTTCACAACTGAGCTGAAACATGTGGCTACTGCATACTGAAGGTACCAATCACCAGGAGATATTGAGAACTAACCAGTTGGTAAATTATCTAGGTTCTTTGACTCTCTACATGTTATTATTTCCCTGATTCTTAGCACCTCTACCCTAGGGTAGACATAAGTAAAAATGCATTAACAAACAAAACAAAACAAAAAGAAAAACAAAACCCACCAATATTTATATTTGTTAATCACTTCATAATTACTCTAGGAGAAAAATAAAACTGAAATCATAGGCAATATGAAACTTAGGGTCTTATTTCAGTTTTCAATAACTCATGTTATCTGTATGCTTTGAGAATTGGCTATGACTCAGAAGGGCAATACATTCACTCATTCCCCCAATTACATATATACTGAAAATTAATACATTTAAGGTCTATAATGGTAAAATATAATTCAAAGTTTAGAGATATTAATATCTATACTAATATTTTAAGAAGAGGCAAGATAATAAATAATGATGACCTGGAGATAAGACTTATTGACAAAAGGGTAAAAAAGAAGTCAGTGTTGAGGTTACATGTGTGAAGGGAAAAAATGGAGGGAGAGAAACATAGAGACATCACTTTGGAAAAACTAGGTTCAGAAAATTAAAGAAAACTTTTGGAACAATCTAACCTTAAATGAATATAACAATTTAATAATCACCTATTATGTGCTAACAGCAAGGAATACAAAAATAAAACATCAAAGGACTTTACATTTCATTCTACCTTTAGAGTGAGTTTGTTGGGTGGGGAAGAATGGGAAATGCAAATTTGAATCAGATATTTCAATGGTAACTGACATTTATATGCTTTTGTAAACTTTGCTTTATGTACATTATGTCATGTAAACCTCACAGCAACCTTGTGAGAGATAACATAGGAATTATTTTCTCCATTTTACATATGAATAAACAGAGAGGTTGATTATATTGTCTAAGTTCACATACCTAATAAGTATAACAGGCAAGATTTGAACTCAGTCTTCTTGGTACCAGATCTAGCACTCCATTCACAACGATGAAGCAGCTCGGTAGTTCAGTGGATAGAGTGATTGACCTAGAGTTTGTAAGACCATAGCTCAGCCCCTGCCTCATACACTACCTGTATGATCCTAGGCAAGAAACTTAACCTCTGCCTGTTTCATTTTCCTTTTCTGTTAAATAGGAATAAAAACAGCATCTAATTCGAAGAGTTAGTGTGAGAAGGGAAAAATGAGAGAATATTGATAAGGTGGTTTGCAAACATTAAAGGATTATGTAAACATTATTTACTATCCTGTTTTCTTTGGGAATGTAACCCATGGAAAACTTGACAAAAGAGGGGAGTTTAGTTTCTATAGATAGCTGTTGTTGGGGAGTAAAAGCATGGAATCTAGAGTAAGGGTTTTACTTCTCAAGTGATCAAAAAAGTTGGGAGATTTGAGATGCATTTCAAACTGTGGAGTAGAATTGAAAATAAAAGTAAGCTCTGTGTATGCATCTATGATGAACTGAAGTTGGTAACACAAAATCATGAATTTACTGCCCTTGAAATTTAATCAATTTTATACTCAGAGTGTGGTACATTATTCTGGGGTAGAATGACTTGTATGATTTTATCAAGTGAGCACATAGTCCTGGACTGGACACAACAAGTGAAGGGATATACACTGCAAGAAAAGTGCTAAGAAAAGTGCAACAAATTTATAGGTACAGTCTTCAAAAGAAGTCTTCTTTCCCTGTGAAGGTAGTAGGTAACACCAGAAAATTACCCAAGCAAAGGAAAAATCAATTGAGGACTGGGGCAGAGGAGCAGGGGGCAAGGTCTTTTGTTTGGCTGTTCTAAGGTCATATTTTACTACAAATTGCAAATATGAAATCTTAAGGCAGTGAAGAAATGGAATGTCCTGTTTTATACCTTTAATAATACCCATTTTAAAAAATCTTTAAATTTGCCTTAGAGGTACTTTAATTTTAACTTATTTTATTATTAGTGATTTGGAACAATTGTCTTTAATGGTTGCTGGTAATTCCCACGAAAACTGCCCAAATCACTAATGAAAGTAATGAAAATTAAAATAATTTTGAGGTCCACCTCATACACAATTGACAAAGATGTAATTTTTTAAAAATCAAGTCAGTGTTGGAAAGGTCTATGGGAAGACTAGCACAAAAGTAAATGGTTGGTGGAATTAAGCCAACTATTTCTAAAACGATTTGGCGTTATGCCCCCCCCAAAAGTAAACAGATTGACTCAGTGATCTCAGGTCAATGCAATAAGGCCCTATACATAATAAAATATTGATAGTAGCTCTCTTTATGGTAGTAAGAAAAAAATAGGATACAAAAAATGGATGCCATAAATTGGGAAATGGCTGAACAAACTGTGGAATATGAACATAATGTAATATTACTGCACTATAAGAAATGACAAATATGAAGAAGACAGAGAAAGATATAGCCTATGAAAGGAAAGTGAACCAAGAAAACAATATAAGCATTAACAACATTAAATAGCAATCTAACTCAAGTGAGACTGTAAGAGAAAAAAAATCATTTTCAGTTCTGGAAAAATAATAAGGACATACACCTTCCTCTTCTCAACAGAGGGCTGAGGTCTGCAGGTTTGCAATAGGCTATACTGTTAGATGTAGTCCCTATGTTTTCTTAAGTGTTTTTCTTTGTTCCAAGGAAAAGTTCAATATGAAAGAGAAATTGTTGGTGATGCAAAAATCAAAAGGCAATAATATTTTAATTGCCTTAGGATAATTCCTGGAATAATGAAACATCTTCAAACCATAAATTTGATTAAAATTTAAGAAAGCTGTAAGAATAAATGAAATTTGTTCATGATAAATTTGTTTAAAGACATAAGCAATATGGACCAAAATGAGAAATATAATAATCTTTAAGGCATAATTTTCCTTAAAGGGATAGCTAGATGGTACAATGAATGGAACACCAGCCCTGGAGTCAGGAGGACCTGAGTTCAAATCTGGCCTCAGACACTTAAATCTTATTAGCCATGTGACCTTGTGCAAGTCCCCAATTGTGCAGCCTTCCTCCCTCCAAAAAAAGCAAAAAAAAATTATTTTAAGAAGTTTGCTTTCTTTATAATTCAATACCTCAAATGCCTCTTCCTGGTTTTGCTTTTTCCACCAATTTATGCTGTTTCTCCTGTCTTTTTTCTACTGCTTATGCAATCCTTTCCATACTTATAGCAAATTCTCCCAGACTGGTCACAGCTTTGTAGTTCACATTTTCTAACACAAGAGTTTCTATCTCATGGCATGTTCCTCCACTGTTCTTCTGAAGACTAGAATTAAAACATCTATTCTATTAATAGGTGGAGTTGAATAGCAACCAACACTAAAATACCTATATACTTTGGTAAGAGGCTATTTTAACACAAAATAATGCAAAATAAAGCAAGGACACAGTTCATTGTCGAAAATTCATGGTCATTCTCAAACTGTCTTGAAAGCCTGTGTGATTATTAATTTTAAAGTGGTAAAACATCACATGCAGGACATGGGTCTCATACCTTTTCTGCTTTCTAACAGAATAGACTTGAGAACAATCAGCTATTAATACAAAGGCTTAAAAAGTATAGCATTGTAGAGCTGGAAAGAACCTTAGCAATCGATGCTACCATATTCACAAAGCCTTTCTTTATGCCATTAGATGTTAGTGCTTTCTCCCCCTTGAAATGGATTTGTAAAACTGAATTCAGTTTGCTTTTATTTTGTGTACATGACATTTAACCACTCCTACCCCCCAGTGGAATGTAAGTTCTTTGAAGACAAGAATTAATTCTTTTTTCTTTTTTGTATTCTCAATTCTTAATACAGTGACTTGTACATGTGAAGTGATTAGTAAATGTAAGGTTTTTGAAGTGAACTGAACTTTGTTGAACTGAATTTAATTGAACACTCTGATTTGCTTATGACAAAAATGACATCTGGAGAATTGTAAATGACCCAACATTACTCAGCTAGTTGCGAAAAGAACAAAAAGTAGAAATGTAATCTCTAAGCTTCCAAATCATTCATTCATTCATTGAAAAAATCAATTATTATGCAACTACTATATTTTAACCACTATGCTAAATGCTGGGGATATAAAATATAGGTACAAAATAGATACGAATGTGGGACTACTTTTAGGAATTGAACAACATAATGAGAGGGAGGACCGGCTGAACAAGAGTCAACAGTATGACATAGCTGCTCAAAAAACTACTGTGATATTGGGGTACATTAAGGAAAGGACAGTGTTCAAGAGTAGGGAGACGACAGCACACTGCATTCTTCCCTGGTAAGACCATATTTGGAGGATAGTGTTTTTCTCTGTGACCCATTTTAATCTGCTGAATTTTCCAAAAGAGGATGAATATAAGACCTTCCAACAATAGCTTTCATTTGATGTCTTATTAGGATAAGCTATTCAACTTTCAGAAGAGAAGATTTAGGCAAATATTATGCCTGCCTTTAAGTATCTGAAGAGCTCTCATTGGGAAAGGTGTTGAAGCTGTTTTGTTTGATCCAAGATGGCAAAACTAAAAGTTATGGATGGAGGCTTCGAAAAAGAAAATTTAAGCTTGATATAAAAAAGCAACTTTCTAGTAATTCCAGAAGTTCAAAAGTACTACATTATCAATCAATTAAAAACATTTATTAAGTGGCTACTGTGGAGCTGGGACTATCCTAAGTGTTTAGAAACACAAAAAGAGGTAAAAAACCGTCCCTACCTTTAAGGAGCTCATAGTCTAAAGGTGGAGACAACATAGAAACAACCATATACAAATAAGATATATACAGAATAAGTGAGAGATAATCTTAAAGAAAAGGTGCTAAGATTAAAAAGGAGTGGGAAAGATTTCTTGCAAAAGGTGGGACTTTAGATGAGAATGGAAAGAAGGCAGGAGAGTTTGGAGATGGGAATGAAGAGGGAGAGGATTTCAGACACGAAGGGCAGCTTGTGAAAAGTCAAGGAGTTGGTAGATAGAGTGTTAAGTTCAGAGACTAGTAAAGAAGCTAGTGTCCCTGGATCTCAGAGTAAGTGGAAGGGAGTGAGATGTTAAAGAGACTGATAAGGTAGGAAGGAGCCAGGTGATGGGCTTTAAAAGCCAAACAGAAAATCTTATATTTGATCCTGGAGATAATATCCTGCAGGATTTTACTGAATAGGGGGTGACATGGTCAAAATTGCACATTAGAAAGATCAGTTTGAGAACTTGAAGAACAGACTAGAGGAGAGAGAAACCTGGGGTGGGGAAACAAGCCAGTATGATTTTGCAATAGTCTAGGCATGAGGGTGTGCACCAGAATGGTGGCAGTGTCAGAGAAGAGAAAGGGGTGCATAGGAAAGATATTTGAAAGGTAAAAAGGACAGAACTTGGCAACTAATTGGACATAGGAAGAGAGAAAGCAAGGAATAAAGTATTTTAGATGTGTTGAGTTTGAGATGTTGGCAAGTTATCCAGCACTAAGTTATCCAGCAATTAGAAATACAGGGCTACAGAAGGATATGAAAACGTGCATACTGTTTGACCCAGCAATAACATTCCTAGAGTTGTATCCCAAAGAGATCATACAAGTGGAAAAAAGGACCAGTATGTACAAAAATATTTATAGCAACTCTTTTTGTGGTAGCGAAGAATTGGAAATCAAGGAGATGCCCATCAACTGGGGAATGGCTAAACAAGTTGTGGTACATGAATGTAACGGGATACTATTGAACTATGAGAAATGAGGAGCAGATGGACTTCATAATAACCTGGAGAGACTTATATAAACTGATGCTGAGTGAAGAGAACAGGATCAGGAGAATTCTGTACACAACTGCAGACACAATGCATCTGTGATGACCAACTATGATAGACTGAAGCTTCTTTCAACAATGCAAGAAAAGTTTCATGATGGAAAGGGATATTCACGTCCAGAGAAAGAACTACAGAGTCTGAATGCAGATTGAAGCAAACTACTTGCTTTCTCTCTTTTTTGTTTTCTTCTGTTTCTTCTTTCTTATTATTCATTTCATTGGTTATAATTCTTCTTTACAACTTGACTAATGTTTAATGTGAATATATAT
>CM053594.1:194019166-194052561 GCA_028646575.1 Pseudocheirus occidentalis
ATTGCAGCTCTCTTTGTGGTGGCAAAAAACTGGAAATTTAAGGGATGCCCATCAATTGGGGAATGGCTGAACAAGCTGTAGTATATGAATGTAATGGAATACTATTGTGCTATAAGAAATGGGAAGGAGATGGCCTTCATAATTACCTGGAGAGGCTTATACAAACTGATGCTAAGTGAGAAGAGCAGAACCAGGAAAAATTTGTACACAGTCACAGACACATCATAAGTGTGATGACAACCTTGATAAACTGGACTCTTCTCAGCAACACACAGTTAAAAGACAACTCTACAAGTCTCAGAATGGAAAGAGATGTCTACATTCAGAGAAAGATCTAGAAAGACCAGAGTTTAAATGGAGACTGAAGTAATACATGCGATTGTTCTTTTCCATGTTTGATTTTGTTTCTTTTTTTCCCATTGTTCATTCCATTGGTTACAATGCTTCTATACAACCGGACTATTGTATAATGTGTGTACAAATTATATCCAATATTTAAAGAATAATCAATACCTATACTGCAAAATTTATTATTTAAAATAAAATAAAATATAATACTGGAGCAGCTAGGTGGTGCAGTGAATAAAGCACTGGCCCTGGAATCAGGACCACCAGAGTTCTAATCCGGCCTCAGACACTTAACACTTACTAGTGGTGTGAACTTGGGCAAGTCACTTAACCCCAATCACCCTGCCTTCCCCCCTCCAAAAAGATAAAAAAAAACAATGAAAAAATTAAAATAGAATAAAATAAAAGATACTCTACCAAACTCCTTTAATTAGGGGAGGGGGAGGCCATGGTCCTGATATATAAATCATGGAGAGTCAAAACAGGCAAAGAAAACTATAGACAAATCTAATTAATGAATGTAATATGGGGTGTGGGAGAATTAAGTCATCTTCAGGAAAATATGTAAATATATCATAAAAATAAATCATGATGACCAAATTAGATTCAGAACAGGGATAAAAAGATGGTGTTCTATTATGCAATCTATTAATATTATAGAAACAATAAAGATAACAAAACAAAAAAAACTACATGACCATTTCCTGTGCAGAAAAAAGCCTCTGACAAAATTCAATACTCATTTATGTTAAAAATCCTAGGAAACATAGGCATGGAATAACCTTTTGTTGATATGATGAAAACCATATAATTAAAATAGGAATCAACATTATTTGTGATGTAGAAATACTAAATATATTTAAATACTAAAAGTTTCCTTAATGCAAAGAGGGATAAAGCAAGGATAGCCCTTTCTCTACTCTTAACTGACATAATTCTAGAAAAATGAAAATACTAAGAACAAAGAAACAAATTAAAAGTATAAATATTGACAAATATGAGAGAAAATTATCCCTATTTTGTGATATCACACTTTATTAAGAAAACCCAGAGAACCAATAAAGATACAAATTTAGACTCTTAATAGCTGTAGTAGGGTAGCAGGATACAAAATAAATCCAACAAAATTATTAACATTCCTATCGTGTATTAACATAAAAAAGGAAAACTGAAAACAAAAAAGATCCATCCAAAATACCTAGAAAATGCATAACATATCTAGCGTTTATCTACAAATACATAGGCAAGATTTATTTTTAAAATAACTACAAAACACAAATGATTTTTTTCAAGAATAAAATAAATGAAGAGAGATTAAGAAGAGAAACAGTAGAGTGGAAAAAAATTCCTTCAAATATCAGAAAAAAATGTGATATTCAAGACATCTAGGGAATATATATGTTTGTGTATATATGTGTATATATATATGCATATACATATTCAAAAGTCATTCCTCAAATATGTAAGTTGTCAATGGATAGAAAAAGCATTTTAAAAGAAGCCTTCAAATTCCAAATTATCATATGAAAACATGCTTCAAATCACCAAGAGAAAAAGAAATTAAAACCACTATAAGGTTTAAACACGGAAATTGTGCCAAAAATTTACCAAAATGGACAGTCCATGTTGGAACAGCTGTGGGAAAATAGGTACACTAATATAGTGTTAGTGGGACTTTACATTGATCCATCCATGCTATGTATTAATTTAAAAGTACACAATAACTACAACTAAATTACCCCTACCCTTTGACCAAGAGATCTCATTAATGACTGAGAGAATATGCCGAGGAAATCAAATACATAATTAAGGATCCAATAGATTCCAAAATTTTCATAGTGGTTCTCTTTCTGATCACACAGAACTGGAAACACATTAACCCAGGAATGAGGAGAAAAAATCAATAATATCGCAATGTAATAGAGCATTGTTATACAGTAAGAAATTGAGAACATAAGAAATTTTGAGAAACATAATATGTATAAAATTTGAAATAAACAGAACCAAAGTAAAAACATAGACATCAGTTACAACAATGTGAATGAAAGGATCACAACTTTGAGGAAATGAAAAATTAAAGTCCTGAAGAACAAATAGCAAGATATTATTCCCTCGTCATGACAGAGAAGTGAAAGAGTATTAGAACAGAATGTGATATACTTATTCAGATTCAGTAACTATAACAGTGTTTTTACTAAATGGTATTCTTTGTCACAAGGAAAAGTTCAAACTGGAGAGGGAAGAGTTCGGATCCTTTTTTTCCCAAAAATTACTGCTATATAAAGATAAAAGGCATCCTGGGTCACTGGACTTAGATGGCTCTGGAGGAGAAAGTGAGACTGGTGACTTTGCACAGCCCTCCCTCATTCAAATCAAAGTCAACTGCTCATCATGGCAACATTTCCTTGATGCCATGGAACTCTTCAAAAACAAAATGCATCGATAAATTATATATAATAAGCACAGAAAAATGAAGGAATATTAAGAGTGAATACTACTTATTCAGTTAATAGATATTTTTCATTGATATGGGAGAAAAGACTTCTAATTCATAGAATAAACATTCCAACTAAATCGAAATTTTAACAACAGAATAAGCAATGGAGAAAGGCAGCATTTAGTCTAATCCAAACCCAAAAAGAATTCCCACTACAACATATCACATAATTTGTCATTCAGCCTCGCCTTGAAAAAACCCTAATAAGGGGGAACACAATTTCCAAAAGTAGTTTGTTCCACTTTTAGACAACCATAATCATCAGGAAGTTTATTCTTATATCAAGTCTAAATTTTAGTCTTTGCATCCTCCTCCCCTTGCTCTTAACTTTGCCTTGTGGTAACAAATAGAACTTGTCTAATCCCTCTTTCATGTGACAGTTGTACAAATACTTACAGTTATCATGTTCTCCCTGAGTCGTCTCTTTTTCACACTAAATATCCCAGTCTCAATTCTTATGTAAGGGTGGTGATCTATTCCATCCCAATAATCACAGAAGGACAAGATTTGTCAATTGAATAAAACAATCAATCAAAGATATAAATCAGGTAAGAACAATTCTTCTATCAATTTGGGAGTACTGTAGTTTTGGCATAGTACCTGGATTAATGAGCACTTAATAAATGCTTTTTGATTGACTGACTGATCATTAGTTGAAAGTGGATGATGCCACACAGGAAATATTTTGTGATTAATTGAAGAAAATCAGGCACACATCTGGCTGTATCTATGTAGAATAATCACAGCCAATTTGTACTCCAGCAGGAAAGAGCCAGGTAGTGGTCAAATCCATAGATAAATGACTCTCAGAATAAAGTGCCCATGGCCAAAGCAGAAAAACACAAAGATTCAGCTTCTCTCCTCTCCCTCTCTCCCTGACTATTGACTATTCTGAAAGGTCAGACAATCTGAAGTATCCACTAGAACTGTGGAAATTTCTCCTGAGCAGAAGAGGCTGATGGTATGATATATGGTGCTAGTAACTAGGAGGCACACCAGGACAAGCCAGAAACAATGAGGAAGAACAGCTTCAGGATTTTTTAAAGGTACCATAGAGAACTGCATCCATGGAGATTTTCACAAAGACCCACAGAAGGGAGAAAAAGACTTCCAGTACCCAAGAGCTGTAAGTTTACCCTTTGGTCATGTGCTCTTTTTAGATGTGGGCCCATTCTTCTCAGTAACTTTGTGAGAGCAAGAGGAAACTGTTATCCTGCCCCCAATTTGGGGGAATTGTTCTGAAAATCCTATTCTTGCTATAACTTTTCAATAAATATCCGTTTTATAAAAAAATCCATTCCAGAAGCTTGATATTAGAAATCATAATGGATGGAGACTCATGAATAACAGTACCAGAAACACCAACTTCTCAAGAGTTAAGCCTAGAACCCTGAGGGAAGTAAGTTCAAATGTTCCTAGTAGGAACTAGGTGAGATGGAGTTCAATTTTAGTCTGACAGAAGGTCTCTAGTGGAATGCCCAGGGATCTCTGGCTAGTCCTGTGCTCTTTAACATTTTTTAAATCAATTACTCTTTAAGTCTGCCCATTGAATCATTTCTGAATATAAGTGTATTATTATTTAATCCACATTTCTCCATCTTTTCCTCAACAATAGTGTGAGGTATTTTTTTGAATGCTCTGCTAAAATCTAAGCAAGCCATAAATTCCCTGATTTAATAATTTAGTAACACTGTCAAAAAGAGAAACAGGAAATAAAGTCTGTCTGGTATGATCTGTTCTTGACCAAACCATGCTAATTCTTTGTAATTAACACTTCCTTTCCTAGATGCTTATTAACCATTAGTTTTTTTCTAGACTGTTCAAGAAATAAAGACAAATTCAATGAAATTTTTGTCCTCTTATGGTACTTTTCTCATTTTCCATGATATTTCAAATATACCTGACAGCAGCTCAGCAATCACATCTGCCAACCTTCATTATCCCAAGTATATAGTTCTCCTGGGTCCAGATGAGTTAAATCCACCAGGGGTCATGGTGTGTTATGGTAGAAAGAGTACTGGTTCTGTAATCAGGAGTCTTGGATTCACATCCCACCTCCGAACCTTACTCCCTCAGTTACCTAGTGCATGACCCTTCATTTTTTTTGAGTCTGTTGCCTCCCCTCCATCTCTTCAAACTATGATCACTAGGATAATGAAGCCCTTCCTTATCATCTTGGGTGTCAACTCACTTTTAGCCATTTTTGCTTTGTCATTTTTAATTCAAAAGTTATTATCCTAGGTAGATAAAATAGGAACACTCTGATGTCCTTCCCCCCTCATTCCTTTTACAATCTTCCTCTTTATCCCAATAGTTACACACACACACACACACACACGCACATACTTTATTTTCCCGCCACTTAATATTTTATTTTTTCCAATTACATGTAAAGATAGTTTTCAACATTCACTTTTGTAAGATTTTGAGTTCCAGTTTTTTTCCCTGCTTCCCCTCTCCCCTCCCCAAGACAGCATGCAATTTGTTATAGTCTACACATGCAAATCACATTAAACATATTTGTACATTAGTCATGTTGTGAAAGAAGAATCAGAACAAAAGGGGAAACCTATGGAAAAGGAAGAAAAAAACAAAATAGAGAGAAAATAGTATGTTTCAATTTGCACTCAGACTCCATAGCTCTTTCTTTGCATGTGGATAGCATCTTTTCCATCATGAGTCTTTTGGAATTGTCTTAGATCATTGTATTTCTGAGAAGAGCTAAGTCTGTCAAAGCTGGCCTTCATGCAGTGTTGCTGCTACTGTGCACAGCGTTCTTGTTTTGCTTTCTTCACTCAACATCAGCTCATGTAAGTCTTTCCAGGTTTTACTGGAATCTTCCTGCTTATCATTTTCTATAAAACAATAGTATTTTACTACATTCATATATCATAACTTGTTCAGCCATTCCCAAATTGATGGACATTTCCTCAATTTCCAGTTCTTTGCCGCCAAAAAAAAGCTGCTCTAAATATTTTTGTACACACAGGTTCTTTTCCCTTTTTATGATCTCTTTGGGATACAGACCTAGTAATGGTATTGCTGGGTCAAAGGACATACACAGTTTTATGACCCTTTGGGCACAGTTCCAAATTGCTCTCCGGAATGGTTGGATTGGTTCACAACTCTACCAACGGTGCATTCGTGTTCCAATATTCCCACATTTTCTCCAACATCTATCATTTTCCTTTTTTATCATATTAGCCAATCTGAGAGGACAAACATTTTCTTCTTCCTCTTCCAGTTTGAGCTTCGACTGGCCTGACTCTCCTCCACAGGACCCTTCCTCACTCAGCATTCTTACATATCTTTTAGAATATCTGAATCGTTTAATGGATCACCTATGCATCTTCGTTGGTCTCTTCAGGCAACTCTCGTTTCTTCTTCTCCTTAATATTGTTTCTCTTTGTGTTTCCGGAATTAAATTCTGGAGAATTTTCCATCCATCCTGGGCTGATTTCTACTCAAGTTTTAGTCTATGGAACTAAACCATCATTCTTGCAAAACCTTTAGAATCTGTCTTCTGAAAATGTAGGGTGCTTGTTAAACCGCTCATCTGTGCTAAGCACTTTACAAACAGGATCTCATTTGATTCTCACAACTCTGGTAGCTAAGTGCTATAATGATCTCTATTTCGCAACTGTGGAAAGAGGTTAAGCGACTTGTCCAGGGTCACACAGCTAAGACTCGTTGGATATCAAATTTGAACTCGGGTCCCCCTGACTCCAGCCCGGTGCTTTATCCATTGTACCACCTAGCCGTCTCTAGAACTAAGTTAAGCTAGTCTTATCCTATTTCTTTATGGCAGCCCTTCAAACACAGATAATCTTCAACATTCAACAATCAACATTCCCACATTTAGCTTTCACAACTTCAAGCATTCCTGTGATGATTCTCAGTTATGCAGCAGAGAGGTGCAAAACGTGCAAGTTTGTGGAGCGGTTCATATCTTCGCTGGTCTTGTTCACTCTAGCATTGTAAAGAGCTCACAGTGCATTTACTGTATATTTTCATAGCCTTTAAAATAGAAGATATATATTGCAGTTATACCACCAAGGCATAGTAAGCCCAGGCAATTTAACCCAAAAGGTACTAGATAAAGCACATGCAAGAATGCTTTGCAGTCACTATTGACCAGGAATGCTTAAAGATCTCAAATGACCCAGGAAGCAGATCATTTCAAGCTGATGTGTCCTTCATGATCTCCAGCACCATCCACCAGCCATGAAGGACATGCTGTGTCTTAGGTGATGTTGAGACCTCACCAGTCTTGGCATCTTCCAACAGCAGTGACTAAAATACCAGCAACCTTTCCTTTGGTTTTCAGAGGGTGGCTAAGGTAGAGAGGTTACAGCAGTGTAGTATATAGCACAATACCCTGACACTGCCACACAGTGGAAGGCCAAATTTAGGTTTAAAAAGTTTTAGCTGTACAATTTTTATTTTTGAAGAGTATTTATTATATTATGGAATTCAAGTATTTCGAAAAGTGAATATTGTTTGAAGTCAATTTTTAATTGATGTGTTAGCACAAAAGGTCACATAATTCTAGGGAATTACTAGAGGGTAAAATGTTTTTCAAATTACTGATTTTATTTTGTATATTGTATTTTATGGATCATTTCACAGTTGCTCTTTGAGAAAAAGTGCATATTATAAGAATTAATGTTTTGTTATAAAGAAGTATGTGTAGAAAAGTATATTTTCATTAATCTCTAGTGAAATACTTCAGTTTTGGGTTATCATGGGAATCTAACCCCCTATTTCCCATAGGTTCAGTGTATCAATATTGCATTTTTTGCTTTTACATTGTTTTCTAGCAACATTACCCCCACAAAAGTTAAGAATTAACTGTAATTGAAAATAGCCACCATCTCAATTCTGCCACTTGTTAGATGTGAAATGCTAGTCCTAGCACTCTAACTCTCTGAGCCCCAACTTACAAATTTGTAAAATAAGTCATTGTGGCATAGTTGTCCATCAAAGACCTGTATCTTTATGGCATATCTTACACTCCAGCCTCCACCTCCAACCTTGCACTCTAACTCTTGTTGTAGGGCCCTGGGTTTCTGACTGGTAAATATTCACTATTTCCAGATCAGTTTACCACATTTCTCCCCTTCCATCTTCATGCTATGGCCCCCTGCATCTACCTTTTGACCCGCTATTTTCTACTTCTAGCTCTAAGAATAGTAATTAAATCAACAATACCATTCCTAGAAAGAATGTGCCAATAGATTGCCTTATTTCTTCAACACAAAAAAATCACTCTAACTTTCCTCACTAATATCTCCTTCCATTGCCATCACTCTCCTACGTATATTACCTTCCTCTTTTGTATAAAAACTTCTTGATGAATGGGACAAGTTTGCTTTTCCTATTTGTATTCCCACTGCTTAGCATAATGCCTAGCACATTAATAAATGCTTTTTAGTCCTTCACTCACTGTATTTAGATGCGAAAGACTTTGGTTAATTTCCAATTCTAGGATTTATTAGCTATGGGACCTTGGACAAATTACTCTATTCAATTGTTTTGTCCCCATGAAAACCTTCCTAAAGACAGTTTTACTAAATCAGGTCTTTAGACTAGACTTCCACTATAGAGTTCTTTCTTTCTTCTTTTTTTATTAAATTTTACTTTCAAATGATAAGCAACAACCTACCACTACCCCCCCCCCCAGACTCTGAGAAAAAAAGAATAACAAAACTCCTATTTTAAGAACACGTGGTCAAACAAAGCAAAATTTCTCATTGGCTATTTATACAAAAAATATATGTCTCCATCTGCACTTGGAATCCATCATCTCTCTTTCAGGAGGAAGGCAGCATGGTTCATCAGTAATCCTTGGGAATTGTGATTGGTTATTGTGTTGATAAAAATCCCCAAGTTTGTGTGTATGTGTTTGTGTGTATGTGTGTAATGCTTTAATCAGCCAAGATTGACCTCACTTTCCCCTCCCCACCCCTCTCCCAGAACCACCCCCCACACACACATCAAAGATACAAACACACACACACACACATACACACACAACCCAAACCCATTACGCTCATGTATAGTTAATAAAAACAAGTATCCACACTGGCCATGGCTTAAAAAATATTTGTCTCATTCTGCGTTGGGTCCTTCCCCCTCATTATAATAAGGTGAGTGGCATGGTTGGCCATTTCACTGATAAGAGCTTAGGACAACAGTATTCCATCACTTCCAAATACCATAACCTGTTCATCTATTCCCTAATTTGTGACCACCCTCTCAGATTCTCATACTTTCCTATCTCAAAAAAGCTATATTTTTGTACATTCTTAGAATTTGTTTTTCTTAGGACTAATCCCTCCTTTAATCTATCTTGTTTTTAATTCTCCCTCTCCCCCTACTCCTTTCCCTCTTATTTCACAGCTGAGTGAAATGTATACTGGTACCCAACTCCATCTGTATATTCTTTCTTCTTTTGACCAGTTCAGAAGAATGAAGTTCAAATCTCTGCCAATCCCCTCTACTTCCTTGTTTGTATAGATATCTACTTAGGCACCCTCATGATGTGGGACAATTGCTCCTAAGCTTTCTTTCTCTTCCACCACCCCCCGTCTCTTTCCATTCTCTTCTTAAGATCAAGTGCTAACAGGACCACTTCCAGACCTTGTCTACTTGGATTTGCTCTATGAACCCTGATGATGATATATTTCAGAGTCAAAAGTTATCTTCTCCCCAAATTTGAATGTTAGCAGTTTATCCTTATTTAGTGCTTTATCATTCTTCATTCATGTTCATCTTTTTATGTTTCTCTTCATTCCTGTGTTTAAACTCCAAAGTTTCCCCACGGCTCTGGTCTTTTCATCAGGAATACTTGGAAGTCCTTTGTTTCACTAAAGATCCAATTTTTGCTCCAATAGAATTATACTTTCTAAGTAAGTTTTTCTTGGCTGCTAATCTATATATTTTCTCTTCTATATTGTCATAATCCAAGTTCTCTACTTAATGTAGTGGTGGCTGCTAAATCATGTGTGATTCTGATTTTAACTCCATGGTACTTCATTCATTCTTGCTGTTTGCAATATTTTTTCTTTGATGTAGAAGCTCTGGATTTTGGCTATTATGTTTCTAGGAGTTTTCATTTTTTGTTTTTTTTTCTAAAAGGGGACCAGTGGATTCTTCCTATTTCCACTTTGCTTCTAAGAGATCTGGACAGATTATTTTAAAATTTCTTGAGCTTCATTTTTGGCCATGGTATTCAAAGATTTGCAATGTTTTTCTCCTTGATCCATTTTTCAGGGTAGTTGTTTTCATTATGAGACACCTTACATTTTCTTCTTTTTTTTAGCCTTTTGGCTTTTAAAAAAGAATATTTCTCATGAAAAATAATGAAGAGAGAAATAAGCGGAACCAAGAGAACACTGTATTCAGTAACAGCAATATTAATAACAACTTTGAGCAAGTAATTTTGACTATTATATCCAAATTAACTATAAAAGATATATGAAGAAAGATGCTATCTGCTTCCAGGGACTAACAGAAGTACGTATAGACTAATTTTACAGACACAAATAGGCATATATGTGTGTTGTGTTATATTTGTCCTTGGTTTTCAAAGAGGACCATGGCATCAGGGAAATGATGAAATGACTTGCAGTTGACTTTGGTTTGAGTGAGGGAGAGCAGTGCAAAGTCACCAGTCTCATTTTCTCCTCCAGAGCCATCTAGATCCAGGGTGATATTCATCAGGATGACTGGAGATGACCCAGGATGCAATGGGAGACCCTGGCCCTTTTAGGCTAAGGCCTTTTCAGGTACTCACTTAGAGTGAGGTCATGCCCACTCAATGAATAGGCCTCTTTAAAAAGTGAGTCATAGGATGGCCCCTTTAATTAAAAAAGGAAGAAAAAATCAAGCTGGGAAGGGAAAACCCTCAGGAAAACCCAAAGAGAAACAGTTAGCATTGACAATCATTGTAACCTGGGATTGAACTGGGTTGAGAAAGAGAGAGAGAAAGAGAGAGAGAGAGAGAGAGAGAGAGAGAGAGAGAGAGAGAGAGAGAGGAGAAAGGAAGGGAGGGAGGGAGGGAGGAAGGAAGGAAGGAAGGAAGGAAGGAAGGAAGGAAGGAAGGAAGGAAGGAAGGAAGGAAGGAAGGAATCTAGCCAGTAAACCCCAAGTTAGGTAGCCAGCTTCTGATCATCAAAATTTACCTTCTTTTGGAGAGGAAAAGGAGAAGGAGAAGGAGAGAGGGAGAGGAGTTTATACATGTATATACACACATATATACATACATACATGCCTAGTAGCCACCTCTAGGGCAGGGGGTGAAGGAGAGGAAAGAAAAAAAAATTACATGACAATTTTGTTGTATATTTGAAAAACATAGCAAGTTGTGCATAATAGATTTACAGTGTTGGTTGCAAGCACCTATTTTTTTGTAAAATGTTAATGGAAATGCTTGTTTTATTCCATAAATTAAAAATATGTCTTGTTTCCTCATGGATTCATATGCTTTTATTTGGTCCATTAGAATTTGGGGTGACTTTGCTGTGTGGGTAAAGCTTTGTACTTCTTGTGCCAAGCTATTAATTCCCTTTGCAAATCTTTCTTCCATAGTTGCCATTTCTTTTCCAACTTTTCTGCAAGCATACTCGTTCCACTTATTGAAAATTTTTTTTTAATTCTTGCTTAATCTTTTCCGGGAATTCTAGTTGAATTTGTGCCCGAGCTATATTTTTTTCTGAGACAACGCTAATAGATGTTTTAGAGTCATTCTTTTTTCTGCATTTGTGTCTTGAGTATCTCTGCAATAATAAATAACTCATTGTAATGAGGTTGGGGGTTTTTGTTGTTGTTGTTTTGGCTCAGGCTTCCAGGGACTTGATATAAGGCTCTGGATCACCTCAGAAGGTAGGGTCTGGGCTTGTCCTGCTGCTGCTTTTAGCGGGGTATTGAGTCTTGTGTCTTTCCAGGATCTCAGGGACATGACGGGGCCCTGAAAGCTTTCAGGGATCCTAGAGTGGTCTGATCCAAAGCAAACTAGGATTGCTGCCTCCCTGGTCTGAGCTCTGCAAGCTCCTGACCTGGGTTTCAGTCAGAACAATAACAGAATCCTATTGGGCTCCACCTCTATCAGTTAGCTGGAAAGCTCTATTGGCTGAGTGACAGAACTGTAGGCTCCCCTTTGACCTGGAGCTCCCCAGGGGTCCACTCACGGTTATTCTTCTAAACCTGAGTTAGACCTTGGAAATGAGATTTTGCTTTCAGTCAGAAGTCTGAGCCTCACTGCTGCAGCTGCTGGCAGTTTCTGAACTTCCTCCTCCTTTGTCCATATACCACTGAGAGTCTCTACTCAGGAACAACAGGTTATTGCCCTTTGAAGGTCCCTTTCTCACATCCACCCTGTAAACTGGGACTAAGTAGCAGTTTACTGCTACTTAGGAAGCTTCCAGTTGGTACCTGTCCCCATAGCCTGAGGATGACCCCTATGGCTCTGACATCTCTTCTTCTCCTGCTGTACACCCCCTGGGGTGCTGGGGTTCTCTGAGGGCAGTGTGTTCCTGGCCTGACCCCAACTGCTGTATCCAAAGACTTCCCTGACTAACTCCCTATGCCAAGAGGGGCTAGACAAAAGATTTTTTCCCCTAGGTTCCCCCCCCCACCAGGTTTTTTTTCCCTAGGTTTTTTTCCCGAGGTGAGTTTTTTCCCCCTAGGTTTCCCCATTAGGATTCAGACTAATGCATTTTCTAAATCTAGATAAAAGGAGTCTGTGTAAAAAAGTTCAGCAGCATTACTTTCTATCTCTCCACCATTTTGGTTCCACCTTTACTGTTCTTTCCATTATCATAAATTAGCAGTAGAGATCCATTGGCAGGCGTACCTACCTCTACATTCCTACTACCACAACTTCTTTTACCTAATATATTGAGAAAGCAATATAGTATTCGATGACCATGGAAAGGTCAGAGGATGATAGATTTATGGAATGGACCTTAGAAGCCAACTAGTCCAACTTTCTCATTTTACAAATAAGAAAACTGAAGCATAGGAAATAATTTGTCCAAGGTCACACAGACAGCAAGTGGTAGAGGTGGGATTTGAACCCAGGTTTTGTGACTCCAAATTCATTGTTCTTTCCCTGCCTCTCCAGTAACTTAAACTCTCTGAATATCAATTCCCTCATCTATAAAATAGGGATAATGTTTCTTCTACATCAAATGAGATATTTGTAAAGTACTTATCAAAGTACCTGGTATATAGTCGATGCTTAATAAATGCTTATTCCTTTGCCTTTCCTCTCCACAAAGTTGCAGTGAGGCAAATACTTTAAGATCCTTAATGCACTGTACAAATGCAAGCTTTTTATGCTACTATAGTCACTTAATAAATCTCCTTGATTCCACTCACTCTTTCTACTAGTCCACCTTACACAGATTAACTGTATGATCATAGAATCATGAAATCTTAGTTAGAAAGCACATTAAAGGTTTAATCTGTAACTGAGCAGAAATCTTTGTTACAAGATGCCATTACAAAGTGACCATCTACAATACACTTGAATACTTTCAATGATAAGGAATACCCAATTTGTAGATCGGTCCATTCTGTTTCTTTTTGTTTTGTTTTTTTGCATACTATAGAAAATTTTTTATTTAACTTGTTAGGAAAATTTTAAGAATCCAAACTTGACTCTCTATAACTTTCACTAATTGCTTGTAGTTTGCCTCTGAAACCAAGGAGAAAAATTCCATCCCTTTTTCATATAAGGACAATCTCACACTGTCCATAAGTGTTCAGGTTAAGCTCCCCCATTTCTTCTGCCAGTCTTTACATGGCATGATTTTAAGAATTATCTTGACTGCATTCCTCTTCTTCCTAGTTTTCTTCCTAAAACACGATGCTCTAAACCAAACAAAAAACATCAAGTATGGTCTCGTCAAAGTAAGGTAAAAGACTACAATAATCTATCTCATTCTGGATACTGTATTGTGTGAATATAACCTAAGATGTAATTAGCTTGTGTTGCAGCTCTATCACACTCCTGGCTGATACTGAACTTGTAAATCACTAAAACTCCTGTCTTGTTTTGTTTTGTTTTGTCACAATGATTATTTTCTATCCTATGCTTGGGTAGGGGCTTTCTTTGAATCCAAGTATAGCATTTTTAAAGACTTCTATTAAATTTAATTTTATTATATTTGATCGAATATTTCTGCTTAAGATGTATCTATTTCAGGTTCTGTAAGGGCATATAACAGGGGTAAAGAAGTAAGCCCTCTGATCTGTAAAGTGAGAGGACACATCCAATGAGCCATATGGCCTGTAACTCTGTGCTAAGTACTTTGAGCTTTGGGAAAATAAGGCAGTACCAACTAAAGAGAGAATGTCTACTCTTTTGGTCTTCCTTTTCCTGGAATGTGTGGGGCAGAACTATGTGTGGGATTCTCTGTGAAGCAAGGAGAGGGGTGGGTAAGAGGAGCTCCTCTCACCTCCTAGTAAGTGATGATGGTGGGGTATCCACGTGCTGCCATGACAAGCCTGAGCCTGAACCTTAGTCCCTTTGCTGCCTCTTATTTTTTGTTACCTGAGTTTAAGTGATTAAACATTTATCTGGAGATTGATGTTTCTAGCCTGTAACTTTAAGAGGCTGGGAGCTCCTAGATCCCTCACTGGAAGTAGGAGGAGATTTTTGCAACTATGCCCTTCTCAGAGAAGATGATGTGAGAGAGTTGTTTGGACAATACAGTCGAAATGAAAATAAGGTGCCTATTCAAATCAGTCTTGTTCAACTCTCCATGACTCCATTTGGGGTTTCCTTGGCAAAGGAAATATTTTCCTTGGTAAAGGCAAATATCTTGGCAAAGATATTTAGCATAGTTTACCATTTCCTTCTGTGGCTCATTTTACAGATGAGGAACTGAGGCAAACAGGGCTAAGTAACTCGACCAAGGTCATATACCTAGTAAGTGCCTGAGGTCACATCTGAACTCAGATCCTCTATGCACAGCACCACCTGGCTGCCCTACTAAAGTACTTCGTTTTTGAAGTATCAGCCTCCCAGGAGAGTATAATAGGAATTATGGAATACTACATGCTGTTTTAAGTTTCCGCCAATTTCCATTTATGCCTCTTTTAAGCATTTCTTTTGTGTAAACAAAAATGCCTAGCAGTCCTATAAGCTGACATTGTACATTAAATACCTTTCTCCTCCATTTTGGGGAGTCCCTAGACATGAACCAAACCTAAGCTTTAAGTGTTTTGCCCTAGGGCTCTGGGGTAGAGGTGGGAGAAAGACAACAGGAAAAAGCTTGCCCCCTTTCACTCCAGGACAGAGTCTCCTCCATGCATATGATCTCAGAGCTGAGGTCCTTCAATGGCACAGGACAACCCTATCTCCCTAGAACCAGCAGCAGTTCTGTTAAGGAAAATAAATGTTTAGATAAGACATGATTCCTGCCTTCAAGGACCTTACAGTCTAATGCACGTCTCTGAACATATTACCCTCTGCTTCAGAATCTTAAATTCTTTTCTCCTCAGTGCCCAATTAATGTCTAAACAGTTTAATCTTATATTCAACACCCTCAAAAGATGGCTTTAACCTATCTTCCCAGCTCTATTTCATTCTAATCTCCTTCACATCTTTTATACTCCAGCAATACTGAATATTTGCTGCCCTTGGACGTATCTCCCATTCCCATTTCCTGTGCCTGGAATTTCTCCCTTGACATCACCTACTCATCTCCAAAGATTCAGGAAAAAAATACTACCTCTTTGAAGTCTTCCTTGATTCCCCCACAAAGACGATTTTTCCCACATTCAATTTTTTAAATAACATTTTGTACTTATCTTTTGTATTCACATGTTATTTTTATATGAGAGTTAAGTAATATTTGTATTATTCCTCCATTAGATTGTGCTTAATTCAGTTCAGTGCCTATTTCTGCATTGTCTACTACATTTTAGCCATTGTTTCAAGTATTGGCAATATAAAGATGAAAAAATTATAATCTCTTCCCTAAAAAAGCTACCAGTATAGCAGCAGGATGTAGACCAATAACTACAATACAAGTTAGAAAACTGTTCATGGCAAAGAGAGGTCAAATAGAACAACATGGGGTTTTTATGGAGAGAGAGGACACTTTCAGCTAGGAGGCATCATCAAAGGTATCATGTAGGACTTAGCACCTCAATGTTGTAGAGTCACTGAGAGAAGAATAAAAGGACTGATGAGAAAGAGTGAAACAGCATCAATTTGTAGTGGACCTTTATTACATAACATAGTAGTGAATGCAGATATTGAGGACAAATCAGAGCTGGAGTTTGGCAAAAGGGGAAGTGTGATTTGGCAAGGGATTAAAAAATAAAGGAATTAACTGGGAAGTAAAGGCTGTGATGGGAGAAAAGTGAGGGTGATGAATTGGGTAAACATGATGTCTCTCCACTAGAGGCCGTGGTGATGGAGTGGAAGACAAGTTTAAGAGGGAGGCAGAAGGAAAGATAAAAGAACTAGAATTAGCAGCCCAAAGGGGAATTTGAAAATTCAGTAGAATTGAAGTAGCACAGGAGAAGATGATGTCTACACTATAATCATCCTTGTAGTTAGTTAAAGAAGTAAGTCACAGGACTTTGGGCTGATGAATGAGGAGGCCAGGACGTTCAAGGGAACATCAATATTGAAGGAAAGAAGCCCTCTACTATAATACCTGCCATGGTGTCTTACAAATAGCAGATGTTTAATACATGCTTGCTGAATGGAATTGAATTATTAAGGCAGCCTTGAGATGTAGAGGAACATTATGAAGAGAGAAAAAGAGAGAGAGAGAGAGAGAGAGAGAGAGAGAGAGAGAGAGAGAGAGAGAGAGAGAAAGACAGAGAGAGAGACAGAGAGAGACAGAGACAGAGAGACAGAGAGACAGAGAGACAGAGAGAGACAGAGAGAGACAGAGAGAGAGATACAAAGGCTAGTTTTGTAAACTGAATATAGTTTATATTGTAAACTAAAGGTTTACTAAACTGAATATTATTGATAGATGGAATAAATCTAAAAAGAAGAAAGGTTGTTAGCTGGCAGTGGCAGCTGGTCAGTCTGGAAGTGATCATTAGGAGCGAGGTATGAATCTGTTTCTTCTCCTGGCCCAGTATGTCAGAGGCACTAAAGAGGGAGCGCTGAAGATGGAAGTCACCTACGTTTTATCTTCCATAGGGAAACAAGTTTCTGTGAGTACAAACACAAACAACAAAAACACAGAAAAGTAGGAGACAAAGTAAAGAGTGAAAGGTACCTTCTTAATGGCATAATGCGGGATCCACAAGGTACAAAGAAAAAGGAGGGCAGAGGAAACTAAAGACTGGGGTGGATGGAGGCTGAAATGAATTTGTTCAAGTTACAGAAAAGTGATTATCAATAATGGTTTTTTGTTGTTATAATCCTCAGTCACAGGGATAAAGGAAGGAGGAAGGGGGAAGTTTACTAACTATAGATGACAGAGAGTAGTGCCATTTGCCTGAGACTGCCACCCTTCGAGGTCCTATTCCAAATGCCAGAGAACAAAATAGGGGTTGGAGAAGGACTGGAGACAATAAGAAAAGTTGGACCTCTGGGTCAAAAATATCTGATGATCATGTCTTCAGGGGCCTAGTTAAATTCACATGTGACACTTGTTCCTTTGCCCCATCCCAACACTAAGGGTGGGTAACAGTGGTGAGGTGAAGATCATGTATATCTAACTTGCATTTAGAGAGTGTACTAGGATCCTAGTGAGGTCTGGTGTCCTTGAAGGGAGGAGCTTGGTGTCTAGATGCTCACATACTTGAGCTTGAGATGTTCACAAGGACATAGGATAGTATATATAGGCAATGACTCTACACATACCAGCAGTACTGAGAGGGCTGGAAATCTACCTTCCCAGGACTAATGAGAATGAAGGGAAGAGTAGATGATGAGTACTCAGCAGGACAAAAAAAAGCGAAGCATTGTGGTTTTCTTGGATGGTTCAGTGACATGAGGCAGAATACCTCTAACAATATTAATGAGATCTGTGGCAAGGTCTAGTCTAGGGAAATAGATCTCAAGACTAAGTGGTCTCCAAATTCACTCACTCTTCACTAAATGTTGATGATTCGCTCTGGTTACCCAACTCTTAGGCTAGCAAAGTGCCCGTATTTCACTATCATTGCACAGGCTGGAGTCAGACCATATAGGGCTTAGAATGAATGCCAATTTGTATTTTGTCTTATATATAATATAGGTTCATTGCACGTTTTTAGACAGGAGAATGACTTGGTCAGATTTGTGAAATAGGAACTGGGCTAAATACTTTGACAAAAGTATGAAGGATGATCTTGTTGATTCTACTTCCATTACAGCTTTTGCATCCCTTTGCCTTTTCTCCACACACGGTCACTATTGTAGTTCAGGTCTTCATTACCTCTGTAATAGCCTCCTAATTGATCTCCCTTGGTCCATTTTCTCCATTTCCTAATCAATCTTCTCCATAGCTGCCAAACTAATCATCCTAAAATCTAGGTCTATTCTCATCATTCCTCTCTTCAAGAACATTTAGCAGCTTTAGAATTAAACACAAACTCTTCGGCTTGGCATTTAGATCCCTTCACAAATCTGGCTCAGACATATCTTTTTAAACTTACCTACAGTTTTTTCCTCTTCATAAACTCTTTTCATAAAACTGGCCCACCTGAAGGCTCCAAAACCAGAATTACATCTCCCACCTCTTGCTTTTGCATTGGTTGCTTGCCTGCTTCAAAGGCATTCTCTTTTCACCTGTGTGTTTATACATGCTCTTAAGCTTACTTCATGATTAAGCTCAATTCAGATGCCACCTACTGCTGAAAGGCTTTCCTGATACCCTAGTAGTTAGAGCTCTCTTCCTCTTCAGATGATCTTGTTTTTACTTATTTATATGGTGTATTCTCCCAGCAACAGAATGTTATCTCCTTGTGGGCAGGGAATATTTTGATTTTTTTTCTTTTCTTTTCCATCCTTGTCTTTGTATCTCCAGTAATTAGCACAGTGCAAGGATTTGTTGGACTGAATGAATGGATTAGAGAAGAGTGATGGAAAACTATTAGGAAGATACTATAGTGGTCCAGGTGAGTGTTTTCCAAAGTGAGATACACATACTCCAGGGGGTGTATAGGATCCCTAAGCATGCAGGCCTACCCAGTCAGAAGACTGGTCTCATCTGACCCTTGCCAGGATAGATAATCAAACCCTGTATCTCAAAAACAACCTCATCACTCCCTTCACACATCACTGCCCAGCAGTCTCTCACTGTGCTCTCCCTGTCCAAACTCTCACTTCTTCCTTTTTCAAACATGTGTCTGTCTCTGAGGGCAATTAGAACAGATCCAGATACCTATCATCTGCACAAGTGGCTTTGGGGAAACTGGACCCCCATGTAATATAAACACTTTGCTCCCGAGCTCACCTTAAGCTACTGTTGCCCTTTCACTGACTATGCATGCTCTGGGGCATCAACTGCTGAATAACTTGCACATCTGGTTCCATTTTCAATGGGAATTATTTTCTAGTATTGAAATTCACTGGCTTGGCTAGCTACACAGATCAAATAAACTGAATAATTAATAACTAACAAACAATTATTATTTATCCTCCAGGACATACACAGGAATCTTTTTTTTAAGCAAAATGAACATTCTTACTAACAATGTAACTTCTAGTTACTGTGCAAGGAGTGGTTTATCAATATGAGATGGGGAGTGACCATGAAAATCTTTTGTACCCCAAAGAGGATAAATGGTTATCACATGACAAAGTACTTTAAAGAGTTATTGATCTTAAAAAATAAGTTATGAATTTTTCTTTCACAAAAAGACAAGTGTTCCAAATTTCCTGACTTTTGTGTGATGAACAGGTAGCTTTCAGTAGCATGCTATGTAGCAAACCTCTTCAAAAAAAACCCACTTATTTTGTCCCTTTTAGATAAAGGTGAAATTTTACCAGTGAATGAAAAATAAAGAAACAGCTTCTCAAAAGAAATTTTTTCTATGGAGGGAATATTTTGAGAAAGGATATTGGAAACGTTTCCATTGATTTTGTTGCCAAAAATTACGAACGTCACTTACAAAACCTCCCATAGCTGCACACTGTAAAAACTTGGAAACAGAATTTTCTAGTCTATTTAAAATCTTCCAAATGAGTTTCACTGGATTTTGAACCCACTTGTTAAAAATATAAAAATGCAATACCTTCAAACTAGTTTGCAAGAAAAATTAACTGACATCAAGGAAGACAGCAATTTAGTAGCCAGACTTCTATAAAATCCTCTGCATAATTGGTGAATGGGATTTAAAAATAAATATCATGATTTTGTGACCATGGCCCATGATGCATTTTTTTCCATTTGGATTCATTTATCTTTGAGAAGTACACTTTTCAGCTATGAAAGTCATTAAAAATTAAGCAAACTAAACTTTAGAGCCATGTACCAAACTACAGATCACATATATACATATATGTACATATATATTTAAGTATACATATATTTTAGGTGAGTTCTCAAATTTTTTACTGGTTAAGGATACTTAATCAATAAAGTTTGGAGACTACTGATCTAGGCAAAAATTAATAAAGCCTTCAACTGTCATGGTGGTACAAGTGGTGGTAAGAAGGAAATTCATGCCATGGACATCAATGAAGCAATGTCATGAAGATTTGGCAACTCATTTATGTGAGTCATCATTTTTGCTGTTTAGTAGGTTTCAGTCATGTCTGACTCTTTATGATCCTATTTGGGGTTTTCTTGGCACAAACACTTAATTGTTTGTCATTTCCTTCTCCAGATCATTTTAGATATGGGGAAACTGAGGCAAACAGGGTTAAGTGACTTGCCCATGGTCACTCAGCTAGTAAGTAATCTGAGGCCAAATCTGAGTTCTAGGCTTCCTGCCTCCAGACCCAGCACTCTATCCACTGTTCCAACAAGCAGCTGTGGGCTGTAATAGAGTATTAAAAATGACGTGGAGATTATAAACCTGCATGATACATGCTCTCAACACAAATGGGGGAAAATTGACCCTCCCCTTCAAAGTCTGAGTTAGCAACTTCCTCCTTTCCCTCCCCAGGCCTGGCCTACTGATATGAAAATGAGTAGCTCAGAGGATATGTCTAGGGCTGCATAGCCCTTTGGGCTTTGTGGCAATGAATTTTTTCTGAGGCAAATTGTGATGGCTAATAATAGCATTCAGAACAAGCTAAATCTCACAGGTGCTCCTCTGTAAGAAAGAACTAGAAATGCTATTCCCTTGATGAGGAGTGGAATGACAATCCCAACTAGAGTGACCTGACCAAGCAGAACCCAAGGTGCTGCATGGGCTAATTTATGCCCAATTTATGTCCAATACATCTTCACCAACATTGCATTGCCCAAATATTGGAAAAAACACTTTAAGGAGACTTTGGCTATTGTCCTGGACACCCTCCCACCCTTACATTATGAAAATCGTCCTTTTTTGTCCATTGAACTGTCAGTGAAGTTGTATGGTCCCAGGTGCACTCAAGTTATTCACGCACAGCCACAGGTGGTGTTTACTTAGATGCTGTTTTTCCCAACGTGGTCTTCTTGGCACATACTGAGTACAGGCAACTTCAAGGGCCCTTTCAAGATCATCCATAGACATGTCTAGAACCCCGTAATGGTTTTTCACTTAAGTGAAAAGGAGTCATTGTGGTGGTGTGGTGGAATTATGAGAAAGTGGAGAAAAATGCAAACAAATGAAAATTATGCGGAAATTATGATTTATGTAAGCTTGGGAAAAACATCACGATGTGGATGTGGCCACGGTAAGACATCCAAGGGGTAAATATGTATTAGGCAGTTAGAAATTGAGACGAGACTGACAATTGCAGCTCAGGGGACAGAATGGGGATGAAGACTAGAAATAATGTAGTTTATTCCTTTTTTTTTTCCTTCTCCTCTCTACTAAAGAACCTTGTATACCCCAGGTGCTTAATATAAGTAAGTTAAATGCTCCAAAGGCATAACTCTTGTATTCAACTTTCTTCCCCGAGATCAAAGGAACTGACGAGGTGCCTTGTGCTTTACAAAGTCAAAGCCCTGCTTTTAAAAGCAGGAGGGTAGAGTCCTGGAAAATTCATGAGAAGGGAAATAGGTCTGGGGATGTAAACAGCCTCTGTAATTTTAGCCCTGGATTGGGGAAGGAAGATTTTCCTAAACACGTTAGATCTAAACATCAAGGGCAGCGATATTCAAATAATAATGAACAGCCATTGTCTAAGACTTCTTGGGAGTGAACCGTGTGGACTTTATGCCCACAGTGATGCAGCCAGTATTTTAAAACTCCACCCCAACCCTGGGAAACTACAATAGGGTTGAGCCAAGGTTGGCATCCTTCTGTTTTCAAGACGAAGAGGTGTGGCATAATGATTCTTTTGTATCCTTGAAAATGTTTACTGTGGAAAATACTGGAATGTTGAATTCTGGTCGAATAGTGTTTTTTTTAAAGGGAGGGGGAAGGAGAGCGACGAAGGGGCGGGTTTTGCTCTCTCCCTTCTTTCTCCTATCTCTCCTTGTCTCTCTCCCATCTCTATCTCTCCCTCCTCGTCTCTGTCACTCGGTCTCTGCCCCACCCCCTCCCCAGTGCTTGTTTGCAGAAGGCGAGAGGGGCAGCTGCTGGTTGACTGTTACTCGGCGTAGCGCGGAGGGCTCAGGTTGCTGTTGCTCCCGGGCCCTCTCCGGCAGCAGCCCATACAGGTGCAGCCCAGGCAGTCTCCATGGGAACGCACTGGGCCTCTGCACTCTGGGGGCGGAGGAGGGGTGGAAAGGACGCGCTCCAGTGGCGCTAGGGGGTTCGGTCCCTCTCCCTGACCTCCCTCTCTTGCCCCTCCCTTCTCCGATTCCGACTTCCACCAATCAGGAACAGGCCCGGCAGCTGCGTATGCCGCACGCTCCGGGAGCTAGGGAGTCCAGCCTTCCTTGGTTAGAGGTCCGGGAGGTGTAGAGCCGTTACCAGGGTAACGGGGGAGGGAGGTGGAGAGCAGGCGCTCACCTCTTCTCCTCTTCCTCCCCGCCCGTGCATCCTGTGTGCCCCATGCCCACGCACTGGGAGTGGGGTTGCGGAGGGAGGGTCTAGGAAGTCGCGGGTCCAGCCCCGCCAGGCAGCCGCCGAGCACAGCTGCTCCACCTTGCGTGCCCTGTCCCGATGGGCCGAGATCGAAATGGGCTGGCGTCCTCCTTCCTCCCTCCTGTCCCAGGAGGCGCCTCTGCAGGGAGGGGCGGGGAAGGAGCGGGCTGGCTGCCCCCCACGCATTCCTCCTGCAACAGCCTCACGAGGATGGGGGACAAGGGGAGCCACGTGGGTGCCTGCCCTGTGCTTGCACACACACTACCCCCTGCTGTCCTTACCCCCACCCTTGAGCGCTCTATCTGCACTGGATCCAACGTCCGTTCCTTTCTTTTCTGACAGGCAGGCGGCCACGACCCGCACAGCCAGTCCTGCGTGGGCACTGGGGCACGTGGCTCCCGGCCTCGGGCAACATCCTGATGGACACAGCCAGGCAGCCTGGAGTGGGCGTGGAGGATGGGGATGGGGGTGGGAGGGGGGGGGATGCATACAGAGCCCTAGCCGAAAAGAGGTGTTTACAAGGAAGTGCACCCTCTGCTCACCCCCTCCTCGGTGCTTCAATTATGTGAATTCTTCCATGCTCTTAGGTGCCCACGAGAACTATACTTATATTTATTTGTTTACTTTGTCAGTCCCAAGAACCCTTTCAGGTGTACTGTTAACTTGCAAATTCCTCTCAAATACCTAAGGGTTTCTGTGGGTTGCTAGACCAGCGGCTACCTTTAACATTCCCATTTTAATACGTCATACCCTGGAGACTTGACAGAAACAAGCTCTTTTGTTTATTTTTTTGACAGATAACGAGACATGAAACCACTAGTTTAACTTCATATATGAGCACCCAATATTTTGGTGATATACAGTGTCTCCTAAATCTCCCATACATATGGAATAAATGAATTCCCTAGCACTTTTTAAAGGGGTCAGTCTCAGTTTGATTATTTATGAATAAAGAAGGTGGTTATGGCTGCTTTTTTATGAATTTAGAGTGCTTTGTTCTTTTCTAGTCGTTTATGCAGAGATTTAATGAATCGGATATCGAAAATGAAATTACAATTGTTGATACAAATTATTGAAATTACAATTGCTACACATACTGATCCAAAATTGAGGTGATCTCTTCCACCGGGGGTAAAAAAAATCAAAGATCAAAATGCACGGTTTTTACCGAAGCAGATTAATAATTTAAAATGAATATTCTGTCAGTTAAGACTTGATTATTTCTTGGAGTTACGATATTTTAAATTAGAGCTTTAGAGATTAGATTTCTGTCTTAATATATAGGAAACTTTATGTTATCAATTAAAGTGTTTATTTCAATGCATCCAAATGGGATCTTAGATACAAGATGTCTTTGATCTGGTCTTTCTCCTAACAGTCAAAACCACCACTTTTATACTCGGTAATATCGAAGTATATTATCCGTACCTTCCACCATGGTAAAAATCGATTTCCTACCCTTCTTCCCATCCTCCCACCCACCGCACTCCTTCAAAAAAGAACCAACTGGAAATAAGTTCCATTATTAAGTGATGTATGAAGACATAAGGAACCAAATGTTAACATCTCAGTTTATGCTCTCAGGATGAGTACAACCTACTGTTTAAACAGGCAGAATTTGAAAGCTGTGGAGAAAAGCCAGACCTGCAGGACCCCCTTCTTATGCCATCTGAAAGGTTAGCTTAACCTTCCTACTCCCTATATTTCAGATGGCACTGGAAGGCATCCAACAAATCTGGCAGGTTTTCTGCCTGGTTCTGATGCTTGCAAATTCAAGCACTATACTGTATTACATGTTCTTTGGGGCATAATATATTTTGAAGTATTAAATCACAATGCCCAAGATGTGAAACTAAAAGAGCTTTGCTAAAGCATTTGGGATGAATAATCTTTCTGGTTCTAATTAATGTAAGTAAAATTGAAGCACCTAAAATGGAACAGATACCTTATTTAGAGGAATGTATGAAAAGTTTAGAAACAAGTATCCTGTGTTCACTTATTGTTTTAAAGCTAAAACTGATAAATGTTCAATCTTAGTAAAAAAAAATTACTAATATTTTAAAGTATAATGCCTTGTTTCAGAATAACAAAAATTTATCTGACATATTTTCAGGTTATAGCCTTTATTTTTTTTTAAAGTCTTAAGTGACAAGAATTATAAAATATCTCTTGAAAATACGGGAGGCAGATTTCAGCTCATTATAGGGAAAGATTTACTAATAATTAAAGCTGGCTGCTTATTGGGCTATCCCATGGGAAGGTAAGTTTCACTGAGTGTATTTAAACAAAGAACAGATGATGTCAAAAATGTTGCAGAGGGGATTTGTGTTTTTGTTAGTAAATTGGGTTAGTAAATTAAGGTTTATTACAAATCTAGAATCTTTTTATTCTCTATGAGTCCACCAAAATTTTCATTGGTCTTTGAAAACCACTGTAGGAGGATAATAATAATGATAACTCAAATTTATGTGTCATTTCATGGTTTACAAATAATTTTTCTTACAGTAATCCCATCAAGAGGAATTTTCAACCCCATTTTACAGATGAGCAAACAGGTTAAATCAGTCCTTTACTCCAGTAAATAAGGAAGAGGTGATCCCTGATAAAGCCATTGCCTCTTTCTACCTGTGTTTTTGATCCCATCTCCTCTGGAGTTTTGCCCCTTAGATCATTTCCCTTTTCTCTCATGTTCAGTGTATCCTTTCCCACTCCCACCTTACGTGTTGCCTATAGGAAGCCTTTCATTCTTTTTGAGACTTTAATTTTCTTTCTATGAGCCTATGTCATCTCAGACTCAAAAAGATGGTCCATTTTTTGTAGGACAATAAAATATCAGTAATATTAATAGGTGGGCAATAGGACTGTCCAACCAAAAAAACCGTAATCTCCAAAAGATAACACATTTACAGAAACTCGTTATTTATTAGCTAAAACAGGTGTTGTCATTGACTGGTACCATCCAACACAACTTTCTGTAAATCCCTTATGGGTCAATATTGCTTTCCCTCTAACCTTAATTCATATCTGATCACCTTGCCTGTTTTCCATTTCCACAACTTGTCCAGTCCCTAGATAATGCTTCCACTCTGTTCAATACCACTGCCACTCCCAGTTCCCTGCAAAGTACCCTTATTTTGTTCTCCAGCCAGGTGTATTTGTTGTAAGTAGAGTGGGAGGGGCTGGCCTTTGAGTTGATCAGGCTGTGGCATGTTTGCTTTGTCATAGAGCCTCATGTTTTCCAGTCAATATTGTTTGCTGTTATCGAATATAAAATATTATGCTTTTTGTGTTGTCTAATGATTAACAATCTGGGGATTACACTTCTGTTTCATGGATCTCACACACCTAGGGACTGGATGAGTGGGAGCTATCTGCCTGCTCCTTCTGTTAATGATATTCCTCATCCTAAGGCTAAAGCAGAACTTTTTCATTTGTGACATGTTGAAGGCCACTACCCTTGTCCCAGTCTAAGCTTGGACAAATTGCCATGGCTTCCACTGCCACCATAGAGAATACAGAACTCCATTCACATCCTTGCATGAGCTAGGATGAGTAGTCTCTGGGAGAACTTGAATGGAAAAATCAGTGCTGTGATCCAACTTTAAAACCCTGCTAAGAGACAGGCCAAAGAGGCAACCTCCAAGCAGCCGTGGAGTCTGTAGCAACCCTGTGCTATGTATGCCCTCCAGAGTCACCTCCTCTGCTGAAGTTCCTAAAGTAAAAACAAATGTAGCTACAGAGGAAGGAATATAATGTCCACTTGTTCTTAGGTCCCTGGGAAAATATGGCAAAAAATATGATTCAATTAATATGCCAGAAATACATTTATGTATTTTATTGACAAGGCAGCTAGGTAGCACAGTAGATAGAGTGCTGGGCCTAGAGTCAGAAAGACTCATCTGCCATCCAGCCTCAGACACATAATACCTGTGTGACCCTGGGTAAGTCACTTAATCCTGTTTGCCTCAATTTCCTCATTTGTAAAATGAGCCAGAGAAAGAAATGAGAAGCTATTTCAGTCTCTCTGCTGAGAAAACTGAAAATGGGATCACAGAGTCTGACCCAACAGACATGAATAAACAACAACAAAAATTTTATAGACACTGCACCTCGGATCATCAGCAAATTCATTCATTTATTAATTCACTCATTCATTAAATGAACAAACATTTATTGAATACCTATTATGAATGGATGAATGAATGAACAATTAGCAAGCACTGGGGATATACAAATAGAAAAGAGTAATATTTCTCCTTTATGGTCATTTCCATTGATAAACCCAAATTATTTTCTGATATAAATCACTTGACAGTGCCAGGGATTGAGGGTTAAAACTTTCTTTTCTACGTCTTCAGTATTTATGGCTGCTGAGGAGAAGGGAACTGTAGCTTCTCTGGACTATTTGGTAGTCTAGGGTAGTAGAAAACTATTTTTTCTTTGGTTCTTTATGTTATCTTCCTATCTGTGACAGTTGATAAGAAGTTGGTGTCAGCAGTGTTGGGCCTGCTAGTAGGGCTCTTCTTCATAGGGGTTACTTCCTTCTACGAGCAGGGCCGGTCATCTTGGAGGCTGTGCTGCTACCAGGACTTTGGGCTTTAGGAACCTATCTGTCTTCACTGGTATGTGTAGCAGTGTAGTGGTTGAGGTGGTTTTGGTAGTAATTTGCTCTACCTGCCACATGATCCCTTCTGTCTCTCCTGTATCTTGCCTGTTCCATCCATAGCAATGGGTCCAAATTGGGCCACAAACTTTGCTAGACATTGGAGATATGAACACAAAAACAGTCCTTGCCTTCAAGGAGTTTGTGCTCTATTAGAGAAACTGCCTCAAATTAGAGCTTGCCCAAGTGCAGAGAAAAGCTCAATTCAGGGGCTTAATTTAAAAACAAAGAAGCAAAAACTTGTATTTCATCTAAAGTAATTGTCTTTAATAGAATTGTGCAAACACAGTCTAAATGGCTATTATTTAATTTAATGATATTTGTACTTCAAAAATTCTTAAGTATTGGGGGGGCACTTCCCTTTTGTACAATCTGCCTTCTTGAATATTCTCTTTGCTGAAGACAGAATTCAGTTATTGTATATTTTACGTAATTGCTGTGTTTTTACATGCTAATTGACTAAGAGTTAAGTATTAAGAATGGATGGTTGAAACAGCAAGGATAGAGGATGATTAGACTGAAAGGAGGCTGATTAAACTGGAGATCCCCAAGGCACAGTTAAATAATGAATAAAAAGAAAAGTGTGGAACCCAGATGTCACCATGGGAATTGGGGGTAGTGGTAAGGAAGAAAAGTATGTGAAACAGGATGAGATACAGACCACAAAAGTAAATAAAAAAGAGACTATCGTGAATGATGGAGAGCACTATAGATCTATGAATCAAAATTTTAGAACTAACCTATGGCTCAGTTTGCCAAATTCATGGGTAGAAACTACATGAACAGGAGGAATATCTAAAAATATGAAACCCCCCTTTTCAAGTTCCCCAAGAACGCAGTGTGGTAGAAAGAATACTCGACTTGCAGTCAGAAGGCTTGGGTTCACAGATATTTACTTGTGTGACCTTGGGCAAGTGATTTAATAATAATAGCATTTATATAGTGTTCTAATGTTTATAAAGCACATCATGTGTGTTCTCTCTTTTGGTCTTGACAACAACTCTGTGAGATAAATGCTGTTATTATCACCATCTTGCAGTTGAGAAAAATGAGGTGCAAAGGAAGTAATTAAGTGACTTACCCAGGGTCACATAACTTAAGTGGGTGTCTGAGAGGACTTACTTCTCTTGAACCTGTTTGCCTATCTCTGAAATAAGGAAAATCATGCATATACACCTTGCCATACAGGGTTGTTGTGAAGGTAATGCTTTGTGAAATGCTATACAAATGTGAATTATTGTTATTAATCCTTATCTGTATAGTGAGGAAGCTAGGCTAGGTAATTTCTAAGATCTGTTCTAGTTCTACATTCTATTGCTGAATTAAACCTCTAATTTCATTTAGTAAAGGAAATTCCTATTAAGGAGTCCTCTTTCCTGAAGTCAACGGGCAACTCAGTACATGTCAGAGATAGGACTTGAACTCAATATTCCTGATGTTTTTCTCACCTGTAACAATTTGCCATACCTCATTTCAAATCCTGTTGTTATTCATCTTCTTATCTTTTAAAATGGATATCAGATAGAAATCATCCTGGATGAGTTGCTATCCTGCTCTTGCACCTTAATGACTGAAGACTAATTACACATGTGGATAAAGTAATTTTTTTTTTAGTTGCATGGATGTGTTTGGGTATCAGTTTATCTTCTACAGAAGCACTGAAATAATCTTCAGAGCAATTCCAGTAGGAGTCAGGATGTTAAGAACCAAATGTTCTTCACTTAACTTGTCCACATCTGATATTGATTTTTTTCTGTTAGGTCTATATTTTGAAAGATTTTCATTTCACATTGCTTGAAGATTCTGAATGTTGAGTTTTTAATAAATTTTAAAATGTTAAAGAACAGCGTGACAGGCGATTGTGAGACCATCCTGTTAGTTAAATGATACAGTTCTAGTACAGTTAATTTGCTGAATTCTTAAGGATATTTTGAGATCTATATTTGTAGTATGGGGAATTTGCCATGTTATTTTATAAAAGAATGAGCTTCTGATGTATACTTTTACTACCAGACTGTATCTTGATAAACATTTGGTAGGTGCTAAATTATTACACCTTGAAGTGATGTGTTACACAGTTTCTCTCATGACTATACACAATTTTCTCTCAATTAATAAATTCAAACTCATTTATAATTTCTGGTGTCTTGAATTATTTCAAAAAATCCACTTGTATAAACAAATTCCCATAACTCATCTATTTGCTTGCTTCCTGGTCAACATTTTGTCAGTTGAATTCATGTGAATACTACCCATGGAGGGCCTTTTGATTCCATTCTTAGAGCAGAACTGTTGTATAAAACCACATAGATTAGTCATTTCATAGGTTCAATCCAGAAAAAAATATTAGATAACATTTTGTAAATATCACGGCATATCATATACCTTTATTCCAGGCTTAACTAATATTCAGTGAACTGAAATCTATTTTATTCCAGGATCATTGCTCCACATTTATCAGCAATTGTGAAAAAGAAGTATTCATGTTGCCTTAGAGTGATGGACTCTATGTAATGTTAATATTATGTGAGTTTTTGTTAGGATACTTTCCATTCAAATCTATTATAGTTCATTTTACAGTTCAGAAAATATATTTTAACACTAGTTTTGCTTATGTATTTACTGCCTTAAGTGCTTCCTTTCTACTAAACTTTGAATTTAAGGATGCCAGTAAGTATCTTGACTATACAAGCACAAATTCCTCCTTCATAGCTTTATGCTCAAGAAGTAGCCAGGGAATAAAAAATTCCAGAAAAGAAAATGTATATAATTCCATAAAAGAAAAAATATATATGTAACTATATATACATATAATTCCATAAAAGAAAATATATATATAACATATACATAACATATATTTGATATTTCACATGTAATCCTCTTTTTTATCTTGTTTGCACAGTAGGAAGTTTATGCTGATTGATGATTGTTATATTCATAATTTCAAAACAAATTTAAGAGAAAAAGAAGCAGCCAGGACTTCATGAACCTCAATATTCCCAACTGCAGGGATAATACACATTGTCAGCCAGAAGCAGGAAGGAAAACTCAGTTCTATTTAAAAGGCTAGGGGGAACTATAAAGAGCTTAAACTTTCTCCTTGAAAAATGCGCCCTTTTATATCTTTTGTTTTTCTTTACATTACTGTATTGGGGGTCTGTTTTAAATATAGGATAGTTTTTTACGTGGCTTCAAATTCTTTAGCATTTTTACTTTATTTAGGTCAATTTTACATATTTGCAATACACGAATAAGCCATGAGTGAAGAACTGAGTCAGACCTTTAAAGGTAGAATAAATGTTAGAATGCTTTTAGGGGGATTTGTCAATAATGAATAAATCAATAAATTGTTTGGGTTTTTTTGTTTTACTAGTAATGTTTGGCAAACTCTTTTTGCCCCCAAATCAACACATTGCTTTATTGTAAGCATTTGTAGTGTTTTTAAATTTTTCATCAATAACGAGCTGTGAGTGAATTGTATAAAGTACAGAAACATAATTGTTCTATATTTGGAAAGATCACTCTGTTTTCATCATTGGGTAGCATACATGTCATGCTTTCAGTTAAGAACAGTAAAAATAGACATGTGTGGAGACAAAGCTAGTAAAGTGCTTTGTTAGTAATATATGCATCACACTGAAGAATTTAAGCCAATAAAAATGGATCTTTTCCAGCTATTTCATTTTCAGGTTTTGTATGGAGGCTATAGATTTGAGTCACTTCCTTTGATACAATTATTCTCTTATTCATCATATTCATGCTGCACTAGTTTTCTATTATTCATTTGGTCCAAAATGTATTTCAGTCATTTTGGACTTCTAGTGAACTTAGCAACGACCAGAAATTTTCTGCATTCTCCTTCAGAGTGTGTGAGGGGGGGGCTCCCCTAATTTCTTTGCTTCACAAACTTCTGTACTGAAGTTTTGATTGCTGTTGAATTGTTTGTTTTGTCCTTTGTGCTGCTTTCACTCTGTATTTGCCTTAACTTATGTGACTTTAACTTTCAATTGATCATTAAGGGAATTTAGAATTTCTAATATATGTTCTGTTTTTCAGATTCTTTTTTTGTGATTTGTTTTTGTTTCCTCTAATGGGACACTACAGCATTCGAGTTTTCCACCGAGCATATCAGCCAGATATTTATGTAATCTTCCAATGCTTCTGCCATGGTGGAGCTTGATTCTTATCTTTAGGAGTATTTCTTGATAACTCTACCCTTCGTTCTATTTTTTTTCACCATAGCAACAACTGCTGAATTCTCTTGTATGCAGGTCCTGAAACGTTTTTATTCTTTCTGTCAAATGCTGCAAGAGAATGTGCTTATTCATAATGTCAGATTCTAGCTTTTAAAAAATTATTGTTTTGTTTTAATTGGTCTGCTAGTTTAATTAATGCTATCAAGGTAAAAAAAAAAGAGAGATTTTAAAGTTTCCTGTCTAAGTATCCCCAGTTCCTCTTTAAATTAGCTGAGACATCAATTATTGCATTTACTATTTTGCTAAAAGATTAATAGAGTTTGCATTAGACCAAGATTGTCAATGACCTTGATTTATTTTTACCTTTTCCCTCCTTAACTTAGCAGCTCCTCATATTTCATCTGGTTTAAATATTAACTTATTTTTGCCCTGGATCTATCCGTAAACATTGTTATGTCACCTGAGGTAAGGGATAAAAAGCAGTAAGGTTTCTGTAGTAGTGGTAGTGGTGGTGGTAGTAGTAGTAGTGGTGGTGGTAGTAGTAGTAGTAGTAGTAGTAGTGGTGGTGGTAGCAACAGCAGCTGCTGTTGGCATTTCTATAGGGCTTTGAGGCTTGCAAAGCTCATTATAAACATTATTTCATTATATCCTCACAACAACCTTGTAAGATATGTGCTATTATCCCCATTTTAAAGAGGTTAAGTCACTTGCCCAGGGTCACAAAGCTATTAAGTGTCTAAAACAGAATTTGAACTCAGGTCTGCCTGACTCCCAGTCCAATGCTCTATCTAATGTGCCACCTAACTTATAATGTTTCCAGTTTTGTTGTGTTATTGTATTGGAACATAATGAAATCAACTAGTCAACCAAGAATTTATTAAGCAACTATTATATGCCAGAGAGTATGTTAGGCAATGGAGATATAAGTACAATAAATAAAATAATCCTTACCCACAATAAGCTTACATTCTGATGGGACAACAACAAATACAAATATGGACAACATAAATACAAAGCTAATAATATTAATGTATGCAAGATTGTTAAGTACAAAGTTTCAGTAGGAGGGTACTAGCAGTTGGGTGATCAGGAAAGACTTCCTGCAGAAGATAATTCCTGAGATACATTTTAAATGAAGAGAAGAATTCTTTGAGGTTAAGGTAAAAAGGAAATGAATCCTAGGCTTGTGGGATGGCCACTGAAAAGGCAGAGAAACTAAGATGGAGTGTTATGTGTGAGGAAAATAGGAAGTGACTTTGGCTGGGCCACCAAGTGCAGAAAGAGGAATAAGATTAAATGAAGCTGGAAATCAGTTTGTGTAGAGCTTTATTATTTATTTATTTATTTATTTATTTGTACTTCCCAAAATAATGGATTATATCAAATCACTAACAAGGAAAATACAAATTAAGATAACTGGGGTTTTTATATCACACACCCATCCAATTAGCAAAGCTGACAAAAAGAATGGAAATATTAGATGTTTGGAAGGACCACAGAAAGACAGACCCACTGATATACTATTAGTGGAGGTGTGAAATGATCCAACCAGTTCTGAAAAATAAATTCAATGAGAGTAAATGAAAGTAAA
>CM053594.1:194053061-194113764 GCA_028646575.1 Pseudocheirus occidentalis
CGCTGGGGCCCTCACAGCTGCTGGAGCTCTTAGTGGGGTGCTGCAGCCCCACCTCCCAGCCTTGGCTCACTGAAAGCGCACCCCAGGACCACCACTCAAGACCACGATCCAGATCCAGGCCACTCAACACAAGAGCCCTTGGCCCTGATGGATCGCGTCAGCCCCCCTGCTATCTGCAGGCCGAGGGCTCTGAAGCAGCCCAGTGGGGGCCACTGCAGCTCTCAGCCGTTCCTGCTGCTACAGCTGCCTCCCACTGCTTCCTTGCCCTGGGAGCAGTTTGGCCGGACTGGCTCTTCTCCTCCCGAGTTAGCAAAATCCACTGACCTTTCCTTAGCCTTTATTTCTTCTGGCCTGATAAATGTGGTAATTGTGCCTCCATTGCAGTTGATCTGCTCTCCTATAGCTGCGGTTCCCCGCCCGATGCCCCAAGGCTTGACCCTGCCGGGGTTTCGGCCTCGGGTCCCAGACTGCTGCAAAGAGCCCCGCCTGCTGGGCTGCCTGTAGCAACAGACCAGACGTGCTTTCTGTCTTTTGGAGAGTTTTTGGAGGTTGAAAATCTGTTTAGCGTCCCATTTTATGAGTTTTTTAGCGTGTTTGTGTGGGAGCTGTGGTGCTTTGCTGCTTCTATGCCGCCATCTTGGCTCCGCCCCCCCCCCCGTGTAGAGCTTTAAAAGCTAAACAGGGGTTCATATTTTATCATAGAAGAAAGAATAGGAAACAACAAGAGTTGGATGAGTAGGGGAGTCACATGGTCCAATATGCATTTTAGGAGAAGTGAAGGGTAATAACTTATGTGCTGTCTTGTCTATGGTAGAAAAATATAGCAAAGTTGAGTAGTCTGAGAAACGGATTCGAAGATTTGGAAAGATACATAGAAATTTGATGAAAATATGGAAGGCAGATAAGGTTTGGGGACAAAGGGGGTCATCCAAGTTCCTCCTGTCCCTGGGTAGTTGCTAAGTATGTTGAGAGAAGGTGAGGAAGTTTGAACAGTATTGCCATACTCATCCCACCTATTGTCATTTTCCTCCTACTCCTTTTTGGCCCTTGTCTGCTTAATCTCCTTGCCAGATTTGTCTCTTCTAGGCTCAGTGCCTTCCACTTGCAGATGACCACTCAGGTTGGGTACCAACTTCTATTCAAAACCATGACCCATTACCCTTTGGACCTGGCATTGGCCAAGTTCCCGGACGCTGGCTAAAGACTCTACCCCTTGAATAGGGGAACCCTGTGAAGCAGGGACAACCCTAGGTCCAGTCCCAGCATGAAGCAGTTTCAGAAGCCAAGACCTTCGTCCCTTACCCCCAAAGAGTTTGGGTTCCATCTGCTTAAGAGGGGAATGAATGATGGGGTGCTTGGGTGCTTGTGCTTGGACCACAGTTCCAAGATCACATTTTTCCCTAGCTTCAAAACACTATCCCTGATAGTTTTCTCCCCAGCCCAAGGACACTGCCTAGCAATAAATCATGAGTGGGCCCAAGTAAGACAAACTACCTTTCTCTGCAATTACTCATGAGTGGGACCCAGTAAAACAAACTATCTTTGCCCATCAAAAGAACAAGTTGACCTCTGAAGAAATTCTCTTGTAGAAATGGGACTATCTTGTAACCACAGAATTATCATGTATTGATTCCCTAATTTATCATACTCAATCAAGAGGTAAAGCTATACATGTCAACTTTCAAAGCTATCTTGCTTGTAGATGTAACAGAACAAAAAACACTCCTGAGAAACTGTTTCCCCCCATTTCCAGTAGTGAATGATGTCTATGACCAAGGTTGCAAATTATCACCTAATTAGCATATCTGTAGGACAATCCACTACTTTTCCTATATAAGCTTTAGCACCATTCCTGTTAAGTTCCAAGTTCCTTAAGGAATGAAAGTTCCTTAAGGAGCTCTGCCCACTGTAATAGTAAATATAAACAATAAACCTATGCTAACTTGACTTAAAGATTGCTTGGGTTTGTGTGTGAATTCATTCCAGATGACCCTCTCCTATATTTCAGTCCTTGCGGGGTCCCTAAACCTCTCAAACTATGCCCCTCAAACCTCATCAGTACTACATAAAATGGACTGAAGTGGGAAGAGTGATTGACAGTGTTAAATTAAGCACAGAGGTTGAGAAGATTAGGCCTGAGAGAAGCAACTAAGAGATCACTGGTAACTTTGGTGGGGGAGCAGTATCAACTGAGTGAGGAATTCAGAAGCCTGATTGCAAGGGGCTGCTGTTGTTCTGACCTTCATTCTCAAAGAGGACCAATGACATCAGGAGGGTGATTACTGATGTGCAAATTAATCAGGGTCAAGTGGGGCAGAATTATGCAAAGTCATCAGCCTCACTCTCTCCTCCAGAGTCATTGCACTCTAGTGGCAAGACACAGGTCAGGACAACTGGGAATGACCCAGAATGGGAGACCTTGGCCTTTTAAGATAAAGTCTTTCCCAGGCCTCATTTTGTCCTGAGGCAATATCTGCCAAGGGTTAAAGAGTGAGAGGAGATAAAAGGGAGGCAACAAGTGCAGCTGAGGAAGGGAGATGTAGGGCCATAGCTTGAAGGCATGATCGGTAGGTCTAGTAAAGGCTTTGTGTAAGGTTGGAGGAGACTTGAGCATGTTTGGAGACAGTAGGGAAGGAACTAGTTGATAAGAAGAGACTGAAAATTTTGGGAGAAAAGAGAAATGATTGAGAATGCAATCTGCTAGAAAAGGTCAGAAAGAAATGAATCAGTTACAAATATAGAAGGGATTAACCTTGGCAAGGAGAAGAGCTGCCTCTTTGTCACAAACAACAGAAAAGGGGAGAATTGGAAAGTACACCAAAGTGGGGTGTGAGAGATGAAGAGAAAGGGAAAAGAAGAAGCCCACTTCAAATTGATGAGGTGCAAACTCTGGGCCCCCCTTGAGCTCCCCTTGAATCTTCTCACTGAAGGCATTTGCCTGAGGTCATGGGCTTAGGTTGTGGCTCTGCAAAAGTCTTTAGCCCTCCTTTACTCCAGCAACTTTCCACCCTTGAACTGGCCTGGCCCACCATTGTCTGTGGTCTCCTGGTAGCCTCCAGCAACTTCCCACCCTTAATCACTCATTACTGGAGTCCACCCCCTCTGACTCCTCCTGAAGACCCTCCCCAAATTCTTCCTCTAGACCACCCCTAGATTCCTTCCACAACCTTTCTGTATATAGGATCCCATCTTCCCTCCATGTGGTGAGAGTGCCATAGAATGCCCTGGCACAGACTTATGCTGTAACAGACTTACTCTGTGAGAGTACCATAGAATGACCTGGCATAGATTGGCTCCTTGAGAGTCTACCCCATATGGTGAACTATTAATAAACTTTGTTTTTCTTTGGCTGAGATATCTTGAGTTGAACTCTTTCAGCAGGACCCAACATGTTGGTATTTTGGGGTCTCAGGCAACCCTGACCCTCTTTGGGGGTAACCTCTTAATTTTTTTTCCAAAAAAAGAAGCAAGATACTTAGGTAAGAGAGATGGGGGAGAAGGAGGAGGAATAGGATACTTGAGGAAGGAACAAGAGATCTGAAATAGCTTCTACAAGGAGTAAGATAGGGAATTCTTTAGGTAACAAAAAAGCTTATCTTTTTTTTATTGTATACTGTTTGATCATGAGGTAAGGCAACTATTTTTTCTCTTCTTTCTCTTTTCTCGCTGTTCACTCCATTGGCTATAACATCTATACAACCAGACTATTGTACAATGTGAAGGAGTTTGCAGATCCTATACATGACTGTACGCCACCATGGCAGGGGTTGAGGGTGGGGAGGAAGGGGAGAAAAATCTGAAACTCAAGTGACTCTGGAACTGAATCTTGTAACCTAAAAGTAAACAAACCAGTCAATAAAAAAAAAAATTTTAAGCTTATCTTATAGGAGAGAAGGCACAGTCAAAGTTGGATAACACGAATTCATAATATACCCAGTCAGCACTTCTGGAAGATTAACTTCGGCAGTCTGTAAATACCTGTAAAAGTGACTGATGGTGGGAGTAATACAGGGTTGAGGTTTGTCAGGGAAAAAACTGTGACAGGACAAGAGAACAAGAGATTCAAGAGCCAAGGGCAGTGTAGAGTTAGTTGAAATGGTCAAATATTGAGTTGAAGTTAGAGAGGGAAGAAAGAAAAATCAGAGCTGGGGTGAGAAAGGCCTGAGAAAGTACTAAGGAGTAGAGGGAATTATGGTCTTAATTAGGGTGAAGAAGAAGTATAGATAAGATGGAAATGGAAGGGAAAGAGAGGATAATGGAAGACTATGTCCAGCAGTCATCTTCTCAGAACATTTCATATACACTTGTGTTTTTCTTACCTTAATGATTGGAATAATTATCAGCATAGAATCATTTATGGCAAATGGGGTTTTGGCTTTTCTGATTTTATTGTTCCCTCCTCTTCATCTCAATCTATCTTCCTTCAAAACTTGTACTTACTGTCTATGAGGAAATAGTTTCCTGGCTTCTTAATGAGCTTGAACCTTCCACATAGTATCCTGATCTCAATATTTTTCACAATCTCTGGGTACTTGCTCCAAAAGCTGAAGGAGGGATTAAATGATAAAGAAATAAAACTATTTTTTGTCCCAAGTGGTGTTACTACTAAATTTAATATATACTTTTGTAAGAGTGAGGCCTAAATTGGTTCAATTCATTTTAAAATACCTTTATACTTTAGCTAGATGAGAACATATCTCAAACAATCCCAGTGTTTAGCACATTACCTGGCACATTGTAAGTTTAATAACTGCTTGTTGACTTGTTAACTTGGTCCACAAGCCTTAAGATAAAGAGTTGAAGGCCTTTAAAAAGAAAAGGAGCAGCACAAAAATCATATTTGAACAGAGCTAGGAATTGTGCCTCAGAGATCAACTATAAATTATCAAGCAAATCAGAAAGGGGCTGATTCCCAGAAATTTGAGCATGTGTGGATTTCTAGCACTCTCCCCTCACCTGAGAGGAATTTCCTGATGGAAAGGGGCAAATAAGAAGCCTTAATTTTGTCCTTGGTCAGATTTCTTTCCCCCCCCTCCCTTGACTGAAGTAGGACCTTGTGAGCTTCAAAGTTTCAAGCTTTGAGCACCCCACAAATGGAAGAAAAGGACTTAAAATAACTAGGAACTCTCTGCCACAGGTAGTCTCTAGACCTACTTTCCTGTCTACTGTATATATTTGTGGGAGACCATGTTACAGAGTTTTGGGAGGATGTTTAATACATTTATTCTCAATTTATTAGCTTGGTAAACAACCCTGACTAAAAGTTACTTACCCAGTCTAGATGAATAAATTGATTCTTAGCTGATAATCTGAAAGGGAATCACCTGGGGGGCCTCAAGTTGACAGTATTAGAGAATCATCCCTGACCCCTCAGTGACACCCTTAAGACCTGAAGGGAAGATGGAACCAAGCTTTAGGAACCTGGTTCATCAGTGGGATTTGAGACAAGGATGCTCAGAGATATGGCCTAAACTTTCAAAACACACACACACACACACACACAGAGGCACACACACACACACACACATGCACACACTCTATGCTGCAGATAAGTGATCGTGATCCATGATAAATATTATTTATAACATCTTCCCTTAACAAAACCCCTGAATTGATGTAAAAGTTTCTTTTTCTGTCATCCTTCATATATGAAAATGCTTGTGTTTGTTGATACTTTCCAAGTTTATAATAAAAATTTTTAAAGGATTCATGACAGTGAAAATAAGGAGAAAAATAAGGTAGGGAATAATAAGGTCAAATAAATGATTTTCAAGATAGGAAGGCTTGTCAGCTCTCTCTTATGAAGAAAATAACTGCCTTACCTCATGATCAAACAGTACACAATAAAACTTTAAAAAATATTTTTCTATCTCATAATTCTTAGGTGTTTTCACTTGATATGTAGTGAATAGCAATCAAGCACAAATCTGTATTCCCTTTGTATACTTTAGAATCAAAGTTCCTTGAGAATGGGGATTATGTCTATTTAACTTGTCACATTGCTAAAGCTGTAAATCAAGCCTTTCAATTTGGCAAACTTTAAGCATCGTAGCTTGGAGCTGGAGGAGATCTTAGACATCATCTAATTCAAATCTCTCATTTCATAGATGAGAAACTAAGTCCCAGAAAGGTTAGGTGATTTGCCCATGGCCAATCAATTAGCCAACAATCATTTATTAACTACCTCCTGTGTCAGACACTGTACCAGGCACCAAAGATAGAAAGGAAACAGTCTCTGACCCCAAAGAAGTCATTCTGCTAGGAAGAGAGAACACATGCACATCTAAGTTTATACGAGCTAAAGATAAGAGAATTTGGCAAGGGGAGGCCGTGGTAGTTATGGGTGGTTTAGGTAAACCTTCATTTAGAAAGTAGCCCTTAGTCTGAGGTTTGAAGAAAAGCAAAGATTTTTAAGAGATTGCAGCAAAGAGGGGGTAGCAAGCATAGGAGATAATTATTCAAAGACGTGAAACTGGAAAATGGAATATTGTTTGGGAAGAACAGAAAGCCTGTTCAACTGGACCAAAAAGTGCATGAAAGGCTGTAATGTGTCATACCAAGGAAGTTAGGTTGGGGCCAGGTTGTAAATGCTAAACCAAACAGTTTTTATCTGATACTAGAGACAACAGGGAAAAACTACAGTTTACTGAGTAGGGAGTGAGATGGTCAGAGACATGCTGTAGGAAAATCGCTTGAGCAGCTGTGTGGGGCTTATGAATGTAGGTAGTAGCAAAGCTGGGATTTATTTAATAAATATTTATATGTGCACGTTTTGTCCTTCCCTGTTGTCGTTGTTGTTGTTTAGCCATTTTCAGTTGTGTCTAATCCTTCATGACCCCATTTGGAGTTTTCTTGGCAAAAGATATTGAAGTGGTTTTCCATTTTCTTCTCCACTTCATTTTACAGATGAGGAAACTGAGGCAAACAGGGTTAAGTGACTTGCCCAGGGTCACACAACTAGTAAGTGTCTGAGGCAGGATTTGAACTCAGGAAGATAAATCTTCTTGATTCCAAGCCTAGTGCTCTATCCATTGAACCCCCTAGCTGCCCTTTTGTTCTTCTCTATAGAATGTAAACTCCTTGAGAGATTGTGGCATTTTAGATATTGACTATCCAGTGCTTGGCACATGGTAAGTTCGTAGCAAATGTTTATTGATTGATTAATTATAGGCTCCAAATAAAGTTCGCTTTCTACTACTCTCTCATCATAAATATAAAGCACATTGCTAGGCACTGGTGATACAGAGAAAACAATTAGGTAAAGTCCCTATCTTGCAAGAGTTTACATTCTGCTACTTTGGAATACATCACATATAGAGGTAAGGATAATATGAAGAAGGGAGTGCTAAGACCAAAAAAAGAAAGAAATCTAGAGACTCTTTAAGGAAAATTTGAGGAAGAAGCAGGCTTTGAGCTTGGGAGATCAGGGGAGGCTTCAGAGAGGTGGCATCTAAACTGAGCCTTGAAGGTAAATAAGTATTATGGAAAGTGGAGATGAGATCAAAGTGCATTTCTAAACCATGCGGGACAACCTAGGCAATATATGGACGATGGAGATGGCCCATCAATTCTTCACTTGTACTCACCTCATATACACAATCTGCTGCCAAGTTTTGTTATTTCTGTCTTCACAAAGTCTCTCATAAAAATCCCCTTCTCTCCACTCACAGAAGCCACCCTGACACAGGCTCCCATTGCCTCAAGCTTGGTATAGTGTAACAGCCTACTGGTTCTTCTCCTTACCTCAAATATCTACACACTCCAGACAGCCTCTACTCAGATGCCAAAAGAGACCTTCCCAAAGTACAGTTCTAACCAGGTTACTACCCTGTTCAATAAACTCCAGTGGCTCCCTATTACTTCCCAGTTCAAATACAAAATATTCTGTTTGACTCTTCTCAACATGATCCCTTCTTGGTCTTCCAGCATGCTTACATTCTACTTCATTTCTTGTACTCTATGATAACAGCTACACTATTTGCTGTTCCTTGCACATGACACGATATCCCAATTCTGGTTTTTCACTGGCTATCTCCCATTCCTAGAATGCGCTTTTTTCTTACATCTGTCACTCGGCTTCTTTCAAGACTCGGTTCAAATCCCAAGAGGCATTTCCTTGTTCTCCCAACTGCTAGTGCCTTTCTTCTGAGATTAGCTGCCTATGGCGATATGTAAATCTTGGCTGTATGTAGTGTTGCATATTGTCTTCCTCATTAGAACGGAAGATCATTGAGGGCAGAAACCACTTTATTCTTTTTCTTCGTTATTTCTTTTGCCTTTCTTTGTATCTACAGGGCTTCCCACTGTGCCTGGGATGTATTAAGTTACTTAATCAATAGTGTTAGCTGATTGAAAACACTGATATTTTGGAGTATAATGCTCAGAGTATATCAGCTGTTCAATACTTTCAGCATAAAGCAGATGTAGACATTCAATAAATTTAATGAAAGCAGTCAATCAATGAATAGTGAGCTATAAGCTTTTATCCTTCTATAACTAATTTTTAAATTTAAGATTATGTATCACTCAATATACTTAAAATTAAAGCAATTGTAGTTTATACTTGTACAAATATAACAAATTTCAAGTCTTACAAATAACCAGATTCAAAATATTTACTTGATTTCCATTCCCCATTTAAAAAGTACAATATATCTTGTATATTTCCAGATGGCTGTGGGTGGCTTGAACCTGGGAGACTTGAATTTATAGTATCCAGATTTAGAAGTCCCTTTGTTAGGTTTCTTCTTGTCTGCTTTTTAGTCTGCATCTGGTTACCCATCAAAATCATATTCCTCCCAAACAATGATTACAAATTAAAATGCAGCCAGCACAGTAGACCAACTGACTAATGTTACAAGAATGTCCTGGTCTTATTGCGCATAGATTATGTAAATGTGAATTTCAGCATCCACATTTAGGCTGAGATTTAAATTTGCAAGCAGGAGGTCTCAATTTGTAAATACGGCAGAAAGGGGGAAATAGTTCATTGGATATCCATTTGGAATAATTTGCAAGAATTTAAAATGTTGCTAGGATTCCATAAGCATGGGGAAAAGGTAATGTGTGACAAAACATATAAGCTGTAAATATTCAATATAAGTCACAATATTATAAGAATATTTTCCTTTCAAATGTTCTACAAATACTAGTAGCACCTGTATGTAAAACTAGCTCTCAATTACTCTACTGTTAAATAAAAACCAATTCATTCAGTAAACATTTATGGAGTGCCCATTATGTGAAAGTCATAGACTTTTCTAACACATGGGGACTTAAGACATCACCTGATCCAATTGCCTCACATTCTAGATGAAGAAACTGAGGACCAGAGATGATTTTTGATTCAAATCAAAAGGTCCCTAATAGAGGGATCAGGAGAACTAGGTTTTAGAGGCTACGTCAAGCAAAATTTTGAAACTCTTTGTGGCTTTTTCCTCATCTATAAAAACAGAAGGCTGGACTAAATAGTTTCTTATGTCCCTCCTAGTTAAAAAAAAATAAAATATGTGTAACATTTATATAACATATGGATAATTGTATTATCCATAAATGAAGATGGTATTGAACACCTTAAGTGAGATCTATGCTTTGAATTATTCTTTCAGAGGTGGTAATAGATTTATATTTAGCAAACCACTATTTCTTCCTTTATTTCCCTTCTGTCTAGTGGCACACACATGCAGAGTGGCTGGAAAGGGTTGTCAGGGTAGTTCATAGAGAGTATCTAGACATACAGCATGACAGCTGTGCTTTAAGGTATTAAGATAATTAAAATTTGTTAATGATTTTTTTGTTTGTATAATGAAGTATAACTTATACAGTTGACATTTTCTTTAAGGCATACAATTACTACTCTTGAAAAATGTTATTACTTAAATCAAATCAGATGAAATCTATAGGAGTTGTATCTTCTTTTAAAAATACTGTGAATTGCATTGCATATGTAGGTTTCTGGGTCACAAAGAAAAAAGCTACTGTACAACTAGTGATTTCCTGCTAGCAAATGTAGGGAAACCAAAAAGGTGGCTGGCACAGATGTTGCCTCGGCATCTCACATTCATGATTTCAAATATGGTAAAGTATCACCTAGGAAGCATCAGATGCTCCTCTGAGGAGCAATCCAGGTGATTCTGAACTCACTTATAAATTATTCTATGTGATAACAGGAGCATAGTTCTCCCTACATAGATATGAACATATGAATATGAAAACAACTCTGTATGCTCATTTATATAAGCTCTTTTCACCTGGGCTCCTGATTACATGCCCATTGCATCATGAAATCTAGCAACTGAACTCCTAGTGTATTATATACTATGTGTGGTAAAAAACAAAAAAAACAAAAAAAAACAAAAAAAACTTTGAATTTTGACTTTTGTAAAAATTCTCAAAGGGAAAGCATTTGCTAGCCTTATTTCAATTTGGGATGTTTTTATAACTCTATACTTTATAAAAGTCCAAGTATGTACTTTGTACTTACATAAAATATGTTTATACATTTAACAATTCTACTTATATTTGAAAATTGTAGTAATGACAAGGTATGTCTCATCCACTTAGTGACAATAAGGAAAATCTTAATGCCCTTGTCTTTTTTAAGCTCTAGGGAAACTTTTCCTCAGTACTGGATCTTTAAATTGAACAGCTCAATAGAATGACAAATTTTAATTGGCGCAACAAACGTCTATTGCCTACTGTGTGCTGAGTACTATACTAGGAGCTGGGGGAGACATGACATTTAAAAATCAGGGTCCCTACTGTCACAGAGCTTATAGTCTACTAGAAAAAGATGAAACAAATATAGTAACTATAATATAGAATTCTTTTGTCATTGCTGTTCAATCATGTCTGATGCTTTGTGTACCCATTTGGGATTTTCTTTGCAAAGATATTGGATTGGTTTGCCATTTCCTTCTCCAGCTCATTTTATAGATGAGGAAACTGAAGCAAACAGGGTAAAGTGACTTGCCCAGAGTCACACAGCTAGTAACTATCTGAGAACAAATTTGAACTCAGGAAGAAGAGCCTGATTCCAGGCATGGCACTCTGTGTCCACTATGCCACTTAGCTATCCAGCCAAATATGAAGTCCTGATAAAATTTTGTGGACAGACCCTATTTACCCTATTTAATGTAATTTCCATATTATTCACTCCTTCCCACCCCAATCCCAACAGTCATATTAGGAATATGAAACATTTCTGTTATTGTAAAATTTGATTCTCTAATATTTCAGAAAGTCTATTTTCTAGATAATAAAATATGCTCAAATAAACACTAATGGTCTTAAGACTTGTGAGATGCTTTAGGCAATAATTTATCCATTGAAAGATTTTAATCGGCTTTGTTTTTGAACAAGTTCATTCACCATAAAAGTTTTTGACCATTAATATATATTTAAAACAAGTTTTGCAATAAGAAAGTTACTTGAACCTTATTATCTAGTTGACTGGACATCATGAAAAGGGAGAAAGCAGATTGAAATAACTGAGGAAGCAAGAGCAGAGTTAAGATGGAAAAAAATTTATTAATGGTTATTGCTTCATTCTTCCTTCTCTTGCCTCAATTTACCAGATCAGCAGGCCACTCCTGATACCTGTGTTCCACAGTATCATGGAGATTAAGTCTATTTGTCAAATACTCTCTGTCTCTCTCTCTTTCTCTCTCTCTGTCTCTCTCTCTCCGTCTCTCTCTCTCTGTCTCTGTCTCTCTCTCTGTCTCTCTCTGTCCCTCTCTCTCTCTCTCTCTCTCCCTTTTCCTCTCTCTGTCTCTTTCCCCCCTTCCCCTCTGGCAGTTGTAGCCCTGCCTCAAATACTTACTAGCTCTGTGATCCTGAGCAAATCACTTAAACTTCTTGAGTCTTAGTTTCCTCATCTGTAAAACAGAAATAATCTGTCTCTGTCTCACAGGTTGTTGGGAGAACCGAATGAGATAATATATAAAGCACTTCACAAACGTTAAACGACTATTTGAGTGTTTGCGGTTCACCTAAGAATACCTATGATCTGTCCTAAGTTATGCATATTCAGCCTTTAAAATCACCTTGATGACAGGTGCCGTGTCATGAAGATCTGCACACTTTGGAACATCTGTTTTGGGACCCTGCCATCATCATCACTATCATTGTACAAACTGTGAGATCAGTGGCCCATCCTGGGACTTGGAATGGAGAGACAAAATATTGTCTGCAACTGTGAAGTACAAAATACTATTGAGCTGTGATTTTAAAAAGTACTGATGCCTATAATAATAAAAAGGGGTAGGAGGAAAGAAATTGGGGAAAAGAGGACTAACCATACAGTGTGAAAAGGACTTTTGCTTTCATATCAGTGTGTTCAACCTGTTAGCTTATGGTGGAAAGGAACATAATGACAAAATCTACAAATATAAACTGTGCATACATATATGTGTATAGAAAGAAGATAGATGTGCATATACATAGGCACTAATAAACCTTTGATTATATGTAGATATATATGCATATGTGCTTGTGTGTATATATACAGATTGATAGATGATAGATAGATAGATACACACAGACAGACAGACAGACATAGATATACATATACAGCCATCTTGCATTGGTAGAGGGATAAATATATCTATCTATACTTACCCCTCTACTAATGCAGGTTGTTTTCTGTAACTTGTAGTCTTAGAGAATTGCCTACATCACTGACAAGTTAGGTGACTTTGACTGGGTCATACATTTAGCATGTTTCTCAAAGGGACTTGAATTCAGATCTTTGTGTCCCCAAGGCCAACTCACTATCCTCTAAGTCTACTCCATCCTACCTCTCATGAAAAGTGGTTGAGGTAGATAGATGGATAGACAGACAGAAATAGAGATAGACAAACAGAGAGATGATTGATAAGACAGAAGCATGTGCTGGAGTCAATTTCAATGGCTCACAGAATTCAGTTGTTAAATTTTCAGTGTGAATATTTACACCTCAGAATTTGGTAAATGCTACAAATCAGGGCTTGATTTATTGTTTTGTTTACTGCCCAGACCTAGACTTAAGAAAGTTATGGAGAAAATGTCAATGATGCAGATTAAATTTTAAAGTGTATCATGTGTACTCCCCCTCCCCTGGAGAGTTGCTTGTTAAAACATTTACGCAGTGTACCCCCTAGACAGAGATAAACAGATAATAAATTGATAGATAGATATGGATAGTTTATTTAGATATACATGTAACTATACATTTATGTGATCCTTTTTGCAACCAAAATTGTTCCTATTTTTTTTAAATTTTTGCTTGCAGACTTCATTTTAATTATTATAAATTAGTAACTCAGCACCTGTCACTATCCAAGAAGTGTTAGTATAGTAGCTATGTGGAGAACAGTTGAGAAAACAAAAAGTGTTACTTTTCATCAGAGCAGGAGTACTTTAAAGAAGTGATTACAAACATCTTTTCTGAGTCACTGCCAGAAGCATTTCAAAGGGTGGCCCACACAGTTACATTTCTTTGACAGCCCTTCATTGGCTTCCCTCCCATAATCATGGCAACACATTCCAGCAACATCCAGAATAACAGAATGATTCATAAGCTCTACTATATATGATCATTGGATCATGGGACATAGAGCAAGAAGCAACTTGGGAAATGATCTAATTCAGTAATCTCCTTTTTAGAGATGAGTAAACTGAGGCCTAAAGGAGTTAGGTAATTTTATTAATATTGATACCCTCTCTACCAATGCAGATCTCACTCCTCTTTGTAGGCAGGTTTCTGAGGTCATATATGTAGAACTGGAAAAGACCTTAGAAACCACTGAGTCAGACTCCTGCCTTTTACAGATTAGAAAACTGAGGCCCAGGAAGGTTACATGACTTATCCAAGATTACAAATAGTAAATAATAGAAGCAAGATTTGAACCCAGGTCCTCTGATTTCACAGCCAATGCTCTTTCCACTCTCCCCTTTCCTCACATACTGTGACACTTCCCTTGTCCTAAATCATAACCTTGTAGTCTGCTAATGTACCTCTCTGAACAAAAATATAGATAGGTTAGGAAAACAGACAGATCCAGTCCAATGACAAGCCCAAAGTCTTTTCAGCTCAATGGAACTTGCCAGAGGTTCTGCTCCAAAGGACAAGTATAGTCTATATAACTACATAAACATAGTGTTCCAAAGCACCACAATAGTCTATGAGAACCCAGGGCCATGTCTGTGCTGTGAAGGAGCATTTGAGCAGTACTTAAATAAAGTTCTTTTGTCAGACATGCCAAATATTCCAAACCAGGAAAAGATGAAGTCTTTGGTTAGACTGGCAACTTGTAAATAAATTCCTATTTACTCCAGGAGAGAGTGCCTTGTGTAGCTACAATCTTACAGGAAAGTGGAAACTGACTTCATGGCTCTTAGCACCTAACATTGTAGAGGAGCAGTTTCTGAGCTAGAGATCAGCCTCTATTCAGAAAACTGAACCACTGGATAATTTGTATCCTGACTTGTTCAAATTATGATGTCAGAGTAAAACATGTATTTAGTTAATGTCTGCTACACATTTTATTTTTTTTTTGCTTCTAACGTTTGAATGCATGTGACTCATGTATTGTAGGAAAAGTTAAAGAGAAGAAAATAGTCTTGAAAATTTTTATCATCAGTTTTGAAACCAAAACATGAATTGATATAGTGATGGTCTCTTTGCAGAGCGGATAACAACAAAAACAACAATTTGCACATATTAAAGTTAGAGCTTATGGAGCACCATTCTAGGCATATAGGAAACCCTTGACCAATGCTAGTATACTGATTAGAAAATGTAGAGGTTCATCACTATCTCAATTGCTACTACCATTAACTCTACAAAATAACTAGAAGCACACAGAAAAAAAGGGCTAAGTTTGATAAGTTCTATTTCTTAGTAACTTAATTTCATTACACTCCTTTGAGGTTCTTCAAAATCTCTTTTTTCTGACTCAATTAACTGTCATTTATATATTTGTCTCCCAAGCTGTATGCCTTCAACATTCATTGACATATTGAATGTCAATCTTAGCACTGATACACAGAGAAAGGCACTGCAGTATTTGTCTTAGTCTAAGCTAGAAATTACCTCTTGGTTGTTTTTAAAACTATCTTATCCAGTTTCATTTCATTCCACAACTTTACCTTATGACTAGAGGTTTTCCCCATTTTCACTTTAAACATTTACAAACTTTTGAACATTTACAAACATATTTTTTATTTTTCTGCCTTTTTATAGTATTCTTACTGTAGTAAGTATAATTCTTAATGTCGTAAAACAAAACACCCTTACATATGCTACTTGTTAACATTTTGTTAATCAGCCTATAACTTCATAATTGTGTGTATGTGTTTGGGTTTGTGTGTGTGTATGTGAATGTGTGTACCAGCAATATCATTGAGTATGGAATTTATAGCATAAAAATTCTGTCCACCAATACAGATCAGCAATTCATCTATAATTCAGAGTTCTTAGAAACTTTAATGGAGAACCAAAAGGTAAGTGTTATACCACTGGTCACTCAGCTAGTATGTGTCCGAAGCAGGACTTGAATCCAGATATATTCACTGTGCACCATCTTGACTTCTTGGCTTTATAGGTCACTCAGCTATTTTTTAACCAATTTTGAAATGCAGCTTTAGAATTCTTTAACTTACTTAACATCATTTTTTAGAGACCAGTCTAATGCTAGTCATGTTTCGGTCTATTCACCAGAGTGTTATCAATTTTTAATAATAAATCATATATTTTCATAGTAACTCAGCTTCTTCAGTCCTTTGATCATTTGGAGGCATTTGGGGCGTTACATAGCTAGTCAGTGACTTATTGAAGAACATGGAAGAGCAAAATGGTAGGGAATATAAGCAGCCAACATTTGACTATCCATGAGAAGAAAGGAGAGAAAGATACACAAATTAGCTCTAAATTCAGACTTGGAAGATGACTTTCTGATAGGTAATAGATAAATGTGGCTATTGTTTGAATTAAGGCCTTGGCCACAATCTAACTACAGATCAAAACTATGTAGGCAAATAACACCCTAAAAAGGGGGAAAGTCCATAAAGAAATTTTCCTTAGGAAACTCTTCACACCACCCTGCCCCTCTAATTCTCAAATGAATGCTAAGGATGTTGCATGAGAATATACAAATTACCATGACAGAGAACCTGGAAGATAACAAATAACAAGGCCATAGAGATCTAAGCATCTCAGTTGCAGCATGTTTTAAGGATGGAGGGAATTAAAATTCAAAAGGAAGGATGTTCAACCTTACGGGCACAGCTGAGAGTTGTTTGGATTTTACTCTAACATTCTGCAATTTGACAACAATTTCATCTGTGTGAACATTCTGTATACTGAAACAGATCTTTATCTTACGATTTCTAGATTGGCAGTTTTATGAATTGTTGTACTATACATATACACACATATATACATGCATATATATGTGTGCACACTGTGTGTATGTGTATACACACATACACACACACATGACCCTGCTTCCATCTTCTGTAAATATACTTTTAAAAATTTGAGTTGATTACTAAAGTTGAGTTGGGACAATGAAGTCCCTTTGCCACCATATCAAATCACAGTGGAGAGATTCCTCCTTTTCTTTATCACTGGAATAATTTTATCTCTGTGTCATCAGAATTTTGTCCTTGGGCACTTTTTCCTCTTGAGAGATACTGCAATATTTAAAATCAGTGTGGAGGGGGTGGAGCCAAGATGGCAGTATAGAAGCAGGAAAACACCACAGCTCACACATAGCCACCTCAAGTACCCATAAAATATGACTCTAAAAAAATTTTAGGGTTCCAAAACTCACACAAAAATACAGAGAACACATCTCCTTCTGAAGGCAGTTTGGCAGGAAAGGCTCATCACAGAGTTGGCAGCCTAAACTAGCCCAGCCTGAAACTTTGGCTTTGCCCCAGGGTGGCCAGGACAAACTGCATCTAGAGCCATCAGGAGAATGGATCAGCAGCAGCTGTGGCAGTTTCCAGATTTATCATGCCAGAAGAAATAAGGACCAAGTGAAAGGTCAGCAGAACTCAGCTAAATTTGGCGGAGAAAAACAGTCTGGCCAAACTGCCTCCAGGGAAAGGAAGCAGCAGAAGCGGCAATCCTGCCACCACCTCTGTAGCTGCTTCAGAGATCCCAGCCTGCAGACTGCAGGGCAGACTAGCGATCATTCAGAGCCTAAGTGCTCTTATGTTGAGTGGCCTAGATATGGATCATAGTCTTGGGCGGTGGTCCTGGAGTACGTTTTCAATGAACCAAAACTAGTGAGGGCTGCAGCAGCCTCCTAATAGCTCTGGCAGCTGTGAAAACCTCAGTGATTTGGGACAGAGCTTTCCCCTCTGGAAGCAGAGTTCCACAGAGCTAAACAGACAAGTAATTCATTGGTGACATGAGTAGGCAAAGGAAGCAAAGTAAGAACAGTGATCAAACTCTAGAATCCTTTTTGGGGGACAAAAAGGATCAAAGCATGGAATGGGAAAAAGACAACACAGTCAGAACTCCCACACCAAAAGCTTTCAAGAAACATGAAGGCTGCCTACAAACCATAAATGAGCTTCAGAAGGATTTTGAAAATCAGATAAGAGAAGTGGAGGACAAATTGGGGAGAGAAATGAGAATGATGCAAGAAAACCATGAAAAGAGAGTCAACAACCTGACTGAAGAAAATACGACCTTAAAAAATAGGTTAGCTCAAATGGCAAAAGAGGCCCAAAAAGCCAATGAGGAGAGGAATGCCTTAAAACGTCAAATTTGCCAGAAGGAAAAATAATTTCAAATGCTTTCTGAAGAGAATAATTCCTTCAGAATTAGAGTGGAGCAAATGGAAGCAAGTGACTTTATGAGAAATCAAGATTCTATTAAACAGATTCAAACAAATGAAAAAATAGAAGGCAATGTGAAATATCTCCTTGAAAAAACCACTGACCTGGAAAGTAGATCCAGGAGAGACAATTTAAAAATTATTGGACTACCTGAAAGCTATGATCAAAAAAAGAACTTAGAAAGCATCCTTTAAGAAATTCTCAAGGAAAATTGCCCTGATATTTTAAAACCAGAGGGCAAAATTGAACTTGAAAGAATTCACCAATCACCTCTTCAAAAAGATCCCCAAAAGAAAACTCCCCATGAATGTTATAGCCAGGTTCTGGAGTCCCCAAATCAAGAAGAAAATAGTACAGGCTGCCAAGAGGAAGCAATTTAAATACTGTGGAAACACAATCAGGATAACACAGGATCTAGCAGCTTCTACATTGAGGGATCGAATGGCCTGGAATATGATATTCCAAAGATCAAGGGAGCTAGGATTAAACCCAAGAATCATCTACCCAGCAAAATTGAGTATAACGTTCCAGGGGAAAATATGGTCATTCAGTGAGGTGGAGGACTTTCAAACATTCTTTTTTATTTTTTTTTGGAGGGCAATTGGGGTTAAGTGACTTGCCCAAGGTCACACGGCTAGTTTTTTTTGGGGGGGGGGTAGAGTGTCTGAGGTCATATTTGAACTCAGGTCCTTCTGACTCCAAAGCCACTGCTCTATTGACTGCACCACCTAGCTGCCCCACTTTCAAACATTCTTGATGAAAAAAACAGAACTGAAAAGAAAATTTTACACTCAAATGCAAGAAGCATGAGAAGGTAAACATGGGAAAGAAATCATAAGGAACTTATCAAAGTTGAATTATTTACATGACAACATGGAATAACAATAATAGTAACTTATTAAACTTTTCTCAGTATGAGGACAGATGAAGGGAATCCAAATGTATGTATATATATGTATGTGTGTGTGTGTATACCTACACATATGTCTATATAGGAGCATATATATATATATATATACGTATGATTACATATCTGAGTATATGTATATATGAGTTCATAGAGGGCACAGAATCAATTGAATAGGAAGGGATGATACTTTAAAAGGTGATATTCTGAGGTGGGAGAGGATTAGAATGAGAGGAGACAGGGAAAGACAGAATGGGGTTAATCATCTTATATAGAAGAGGCAAGGGATAACTGTTACAATGGAGGGGAAGAACAGGAAGGCAAAAGGGAAAGGGTCAACTTTACTCTCATTGAATTTGGCTTAGGGAAGGAATGACATAAACTCTAAACTGAGTATCTTGCCACACAGGAGAGTAGGGGGGATGGGTATGAGAGGTGGTATGATGGAGGGGAGGGTGAAGGGGGGTTGCTGGAAACACATATTTCTGTAAAAGGACAGGGACAGGGTAGAGAATAGAACAAGGGCAGGGCAGGTTAGGAAAGAGGGACATATAATCAGTCTCTTACCATATGTCCACTGTGGAGATGTCCTGCATAATTATACATGTACAGCCTATATTGAATTGTTTGTCCTTCCAGTGGGGGTGGGTGATGAGGGAGGAAGGGAATCTAGAATTTAAAGTTCTATAAAAATATATATGTGTGTGTATATACATATATATAATTTATATTACCTACATGCAACCAGGAATACAGGCACTGGGGTAGGGAGACCCATCCTGCCCTACCAGAAAGTTAAAGAGATGATGGAGGAGGACATAGGAGAGAGCAGACTGGGGGAGGGGCTTTATAGTGGGATCACTGTTTTGGGGTTGTGGATAGGGGAAAGACAGGGAGAAAATTTGTAACTCAAAATCTCCTGGAAATGAGTGATGTACACAGGAAAATAAATACATTAATTCAAATTGGAAAAAAAGTAAGATAAAAAAATAAAATCAGTGTAGTGTAGTGGATAAAAAACTGGGCTCAAAGTCAGGAAGACCATGGTCAAGTCCTCCCTGGACATGTACTGGCTCTATGACCCTGAATACAAGTCACCTAACGTCTCTCAGTTCTCTAGACAACTCTTTAAGTTGCAGAGGAGATACCCCCTGTGTTGGTACAGGGAGTTTCCTTACCTGGGATTTCTCTATATCAATGACATCAAAGATCTAATCTCCATTCTCTGTATCTATCTCTATCTGTCTACCCTAGTGACCATGCAGATGACAAGGCACTTAAATTTAATTAGGATAATATTCAGATGATGAGCAGCCTACCATCACACTTGAACTCAAGGTCTTTCCAGTTTGAGTGTTTCACAGTTTTTTTATTCCTCTAGCGAAGCCTTTTGAGATTGGCTACCTCCATACAAAAATAAAATTTCAGCAGACTTTGGTGAATGGATGTGATTCACAGCTGAAATTATGGCAATGAAAGAGTATATTTTATTTCAAAAGAATGTATTAAAGTAGTTGTGTGTTGTTGTTCAGTTGTTTTCAGTCACAGCCAACTCCTCATCACCCCATTTGGGGTTTTCTTGGCAAAGATACTGGAATGGTTTGTCATTTCTGTCTTCAGCTCAATTTTACAAATGAGGAAATTGAGGCAAACAGGATTAAGTGAAGACAGATTTGAAGTTTTCCTAACATTAGACCTAGCACTCCAAGTACTTCACTACCTAGTTGCCTCAATAGTGATGCAGCAGCATTAAATATCACATATACATACATATATATATATATATATATGTATATATATTTGTTTGTTTGTTCATGAACCCCCTGCATTTAAAGTAGGGGTGGGGTTGGGGAATACAGTGGAAAACATTTAAGTGAAGATTAGAGGAAGGAGAAATAGAAGCCATATTTTATAAATCACCAGTTCTGTCAGAGGCAATTGATGATGAATTCTTTTTTAAATTTTTTTCTTTTTTATATACAAAAGGCAGAAAGTGAGATTGTGTATTTAAGTATGACCATGTGTGGTGCACTGCTTTTTTTGGATTATTTTTTAAAAAATTATTTATTTGTGCTTAATTTTAAACATTCCCAAGACAGCATGCAGTCTTATATAAGCTATACATGTACAAGATGATGAATTCTGCAAGCAGATCACAAAACTGAAAATATAAGGTCCAGTAGTAAGGGGTTTCTGGAGATCTGCTGGAAGCCTCACCCAAAATCATCTAACCAGAAATTCTTGACTTGCCTTGTTGATCAAATTCTTCCTTCCAAAGCAGAAGAAGCAACAAGTGGAAATGCTATTCAAACGTGATTCTGATCAATAAAAATGTACTGATTACACGATTGGATTGAAACTTTGTAAAGAAGTGACTATGTCATATTATGATTTGTGATACATGCTGGTGGGGACTGGAGGGAGAGGCACGAAGAGTAGATGAGGAGGAGATGCATGGGAAAGTTTTCATTGTTCTATTATTTCTTTGGTTAAACTGATCTTACCTTTTTCAAAATCTTCATAGAACTGTGACCGACTTTCCTTTTTCTCTATCATATTCTTCCTTGTAACATGCTTATTTATACATTGTATTAGCAGCCCTCCATTAGACTTCTAAAGAGCACATTTTTGTCATTTTCCATCTTTACAATCCTAGCACCTAATATAGTGTTTTCTAAATCATCATCACTATCACCACCACCACCACCATTAACATCACTTTCGCCACCATCAGCAGCATCACCATCATCATGATCATCACCATCACCAGCAGCATCACCACCAGCACTGCCACCACATCACCATCATTATCATTATCATCATCACCACCATCAGCAGCATCACCATCATCATGATCATCGCCTTTACCACCATCAACAGTGTCACCATCATCATGATCATCACCAGCAGCAGCAGCAGCAGCATCACCACCAGCACTGCCACCACCATCACCATCATTATTATCACCACCAGCAGCAGCATTACCATCATCATCACCATCACCACCAGCAGCAACAGTATCACCACCATTATCATCATCCTCATCCTTATCCTTATCAGGACTACAACCTTCAACTACAGATGCAGCCCTGTGACGTAGATAATGCCAGTATTACTATTCATGTTTAACAGATAAATTAACTGAGATTCTGAGAGATTAGATGACTTGCTCAAGGTTACATATCTGCAAAGTGTCTTCATCAGGATATGAAACCAGGTCCCCTAATTACAAGTGCAGTATATTTTCCCACAACACTAGGTTACCTTTTACATGAAAGGCATTTTAACTAAAAAAAATGCTAGATTGAATGTTGGAAGAGCAAATTTCAAAGAATTCATAGAAAGGAAAAACAGGGCCCCCTGATGCAAGACACTACAAAGGAAGATCGCTCAAAAGTAATAAGGCTCTCAAGAATGACAAAATGAATTGACAAAAAGACAAATTATTCCAGTAAGGACGAAAAGGAAGTTTGTGTAAAGAGAACTGATATGACTGCAAAGGGGACTCATTAACTCTTCATATTAGAAAAAAGTCATGTATAGAAGATGGAAGATAAATCTTAGATGTGAGGTGGAGCCAAGAAAGTAGAGAAAAGGCAGCAACTTCCCGAGCTCTCCCTCAAGTCCCACCAAATAACGCCACAAAACAAATTCCTGGAGCATCATAACCCACATAAAGACAGAGTGAAATAACTTTCCAGTCAAAGACGACTTATAAGGTATATAGGAAAAGTCTGTTGCACATGGGTGAGAGTAGAACACAGTCCAGTCCAGGCCCCAGTAAACCAGGAGCAGGCTTTGGGAACCACTGAATCAGCAACTGCTGCAGCTACTTCTGGAGCTCTCAGTCCACAGAGAGTAAGGGGGTCAAACAACTCATCAGAGGATTACAGGGGTCTCTTTACTGGCACTGGGGGTGCAGAACTCTGTTACTTTACCCATACTCAGATCAGAGACACAGTCCTGGGATTGTAAGGGTGCTTGGTGCCCAGGTCAAGAAGAAGCACCAGCATAGCAGAGTTTGTGGCCACAGTGGACGGGACTTTCCTCACAATTCCAGGGCAGAAAAGAGTGCTTGTGATCACTCACAGACAGAGTAGTAAACACACCTCTCCTTAGATCATAGCACCTTGGAAGAATGGAAAACATACAAATCCCTAGAAATATGAGTCAGGAAATATCATGGTCTTCAAAGAAGTGAATTGAAGATCACTCAAAAAAGTCATTAATTCACATGGTACATACGAACAGTATGTAATGCATTATAAATGAGTGATTATACCGTATTAATGGAATAAGGAATGGCATCAAGGAAAGATATGAGTGGAAAAAATACAGGCTTATCATATGATAAGAACAAGGTAGAACTAACTGCTAGTTTGCATCACAGCTGTAATTAGCACTGGTTACCTGGAACTGTACTCTACATGCCAGCATCCTCATGTTTTCCCATTCCCTTTATATACCAGTTGCCATATCATTCCATATACTCCCTCCCAAAGCTATCCTTTCACTCTCTGGAGTTATCTTCCTCCTACAGCCATGTAGAATATACCTGCTTCTGTCCTGTCACCTCCATTCCCAAGGAAAATCCCCCACTCCTGTCCTCCTTCTAGACTGGTATCAATTAGAAAGCTCAGAGATAAATCCAGACCACCAGTGAAAACACTGGCCCCTTCACTGTATCCCACAAAAAACAGACCTATCCTTCCTCGGGTGATGATCCTCCTTTGCCCTTCCTTTCCACTGTGTCGTATGAAAATGTTCTTCTCCTGTGATGCAGGGGTCTTAAATTAAAATAACAAAACAAAAGAAATCCCTGGTCTTAAAAATGAGAGGATATGAGTTCTGATGCTAATTCTGCCACATAATAGCTAGTAAACTTGGGTTATTTTTGCTTTTCTGAGTTTTAATTTCCTTACCTGTAAAATGGACTATATGGCCTCTAAAGTACCTTCCATCTCTTATTCTCTGATCCTAGATTTCTTTCTCTAAGAATTTATCCATCTTCTGGAGCTCACTGAAACCTGACTTTCTCCTGAAGATGCCCTTTCTCTTGATACCCTTGCTAGAACTTGTTCTTTCTCTAGTACTCTTTTTGTGCACAGGGGTCAAGAAGAGGACTTGGCACACACTTTGCAATGTACCTTCCCTTGTCCTCTCTCAGTGTAATGGTTTGCCACACATGCAGACCCCATCAGCTTGCCAAGATGGCCCCTCCTCATGGAGGATGCCAGGTAGCTGCTTCTGGGATGACTGGCTCATGTGTGAATATTATGTCACTGGTTCCAATTGGTCTGCCACATGGTTGGGAGGAGCCTTTTTTCTAATGCCAGCATCATCAGCATCTTCAAAATGGCATGAGTTAGCTCTGGCTTTTTCTTGCTGTATTTTCATCTGGAGGAACAAAGTAACTCATTTATTTGTGACATTCAGTGAGACAATAGGATAAAGGTGATGCTCCTCTCCCTCTGAGATCATATGGCCCCAAGAAATGAACCCTTCTTGTGTTTGTTTGTTTGTTCTTTTTCATTGTAGGTGCAAGGAAGAGAGTCTGGATCTTGAGAGTTTAAAAAACTGGAAACATAAGCCCCAGGAATCTAGTAGCACAGGAAAACAGGCCAGGTGTTGCAGCCAGTGCAGCACTGATACTGCAAGATCATCATCAGGAGTGACCTTTGGCACTCCATGCCAGAGGAAGGACTCATGTGATAGTGATGCCACCCTTGACATAAACTTGGCAGGACCAATGTTTTGTAGAAATTGAGCTAGACTTTGAGACTGATTTCTCCTTTCCTGCCAGAGACCAAAGTGATATAAGGGGTGTTATCCCCTCTAGGTGACTGGGGGGAAATGTTTGTTCTTATATCTGTGAAGTACTTATCCCTTTGTAAAAGCTACCTGATGTGAAATAATCAAATCAGACTGGGGTTTCTAGTCTCTGGCCTCCTAAAATAGGCAGAAATATAGAGGTTGTTTTTGCGGGGTGGGGAGCTCAACAATAGAGACATATACACAAGCCCCTTATTGTATCCTAAACCCCAAGGGGTGATATAGCCTTTCTGGTTCAGAGAGAAAGGGAAAGAGGATACATGTTCCATCAGTATTGCTCAATAATTACTCCTTTAAAATTTACTTCATCTTGTCCAGATCACGACTGCAGTCATTTATGGATATCCAGGACCCTTTTCTTTTTTCTCCAAAAAGTTCAGCGCATTTATTTATTAAGCACCTTTTAAACACACTTTTCTAACCTAACCCATCCTTCCATTTAAATCCCCTTGCATCAAAATTTTTAGTCACAATTCTCATGACCTCCATCTCTGATCTAGTTCAACCACACAGAGAAGTTATGCTTTAGACAAAACTCTAACTCAACTGCAATTGTTTCAGTCACTAGAATTCCTAGGTATGGCTCTATCTTGTTTGTATATCAACATCTATTCAATATCAAGAGAAGTAAAGAAAGTCCAAAGCATTTTGGGTTGCTCCCCTATGGCAGATTTTATGAAGAGACAGGAACAAGTCACACAGGATGAGCAGACCTAGCTGGGCTGTGAATTGCATCATTGGAGGGGCTGTTCACAGTGATGAGATCACAGATCTATAAATGGAAGGATAAAGTCTATTTTATGTGAATGATGAATTCATTCTTCAAGGGCATCCTTGATCAGGATCCATAAAGCTTTCAAAATCAATGCTTCACAAATGGTATTCAAGGGCAGACTACAACCTAACAGTCACATAAGCAAATGAAGGGTGAGAGAATGAGAGACCAAAACGGTCACCTATCTAAATACTGGCTGGGTAAAATATGGGTAGAAAATAATTCATATGGAAAAATTCATAGGAGGTTTTCAGTTTGATAAGAGGCAGCAGCGTGTTTTTGTTGTTATGCAGTCATGTTGAATTCTTCATGACCCCACTGGGGTTTTCTTGGTAAAAATACTGGAATGATTTGCCATTTCCTTCTCCAAATCATTTTACAGATGAGCAAAGTGAGGCAAATGGGGTTAAGTGACTGGCCCAGATACTTGTGTGATTTACACAGCTACTAAGTTTCTGAGACCAGATTTGAACTCATAGATGAGTGTTCCTGACTCCAGACCTGGCACTCTATCCACTGTGCTACCGAGCTGCCTAGTGAGGCATAATGGCCAACTTCAACTATTTGCAGGGTTGTCATATGAAAGAGGATTTATTCTTGTTCTGTCTGATCGTATGGTGCATAACTAAGAGTAACAGATGAAAGCTATAAGAAATGGATTTGGGCTCAAAATAAGGACTCTAATAAAATTCTAGAGCAATCCAAAAGTGGAATAGGCTCTCTCAGGAAGTACTGACTTCCCTGCCACAGAAGGACTTCAAGTGGATACTGAGTGGCCATTTATTGGGTGATGCTGTACCAGGGATTTGTGTTCAGGTTTGTGGTCTAAATCAGGATTATAATTCTGTGAATCATAAATAAATTTTAATACCTCACTTCTCCATACCCAACATCCAGTATTCCCAAATATGTAATTTTAATAAATTAACATTAATTTTTGCAGATGAGCCATTTCTTTATCTTTCCACTATGTACTTATTCTTCTATTTCACTGTGGTATGGAGATTACAATGAGTCTCCAAAGGATGTGCTGAGCTCAAGAATGGGCTCAGCACTGCACATGTGTGTTTGTCATTTGTAAACCATTCTAGCTAAATGCAAGAAGCTTCATTCTCAAAGGGCCAGCCTCTAGACAGTAGCTTTCTTTCCACCCAAGCAATTCACTAATTCATCAAGTAAAGCATGAATCTACACTGTTTGTAGGAATATCCTTATTAATAAAGGCATAGACCTTTAAAATATAGAAGTAATGTGGACGTGGCCACCATGTCTTAGCTGCTTCCTGTTTCTGCTACTGAAGGCTCCTCTTCCTATTGGTGAGTTATTCTAGAAATCACCATTTGAGGGAAATACTGGAGACCAGCCATTCCTGATTTTCCAGGCTACTCCATCATGCTTTAGCACTCTCCTGGCTAAATTCCTATGGGCCTCTTCTCCCATTGGTTAGTTCTCCAAGGAACCTTTCTTTCTCAAGATTACCCATACCCTGCCCAAGTACATCCCCTCACCCTCTTCAATTCCCTTTTATATGTTGTATTCCCCCATTAGAATGTAAGTTCCCTAAAGGCAGGGGTTTTCTTTCTTTTTGCTTGTATTTGTACCCTCAGGGCTTAGCACAGTGCCAGTCACTTAATTGTTGTCCTTTATACTGGAGGGGGACCAAAATGACATTTCAGTATGTCTGGCATAAGGTATAGTGTGTCCAACTGTGATTGATCACACCAATATGAGCTTGGAAGGTTCTATCACAGGTTGGGCATAAATAGTCTGTATGAACATTAGGAACAGAGATATCTCTAAATTTTCACATCTCGTATTTCTTTTGAGCTACTGCAATTCTGCTTTGCTTATAGAGTGCAACACCTTTTTTGATGTGGGCATGTCATGCTGGGCAGTCCTATTCCAGTGTTTCCTATGCTTTATGATTCTAAAGTTCTTTGGAAATACTTTGAGAGTGTCCTTTTATTGCTTCTTCTGACCTCCATGGGAGCACTTGCCCTGTGTGAGTTTTCCATAAAATAGTCTTTTAGGCAAACTTCCATTTGGCATTTGAACAACATGGCTAGTCTATCAAAGTTGTACTGTTTGAAGTTGGGTTTAAAACACTTGGTCTTTCAACCTGAGAAAGGATCTCAGTGTCCTGTACCTTATTTTGCCAGAATCAGAATCTTCTTAAGATAATTCAAATGGAAGTGTTTCAGTTTCCTGGCACGGCACTGGTGGACTGTCTAGGTTTCACTGTCATACAACAATGAGGCCAGCACAGTGGTTCTATAGACCTTCAGTTTGGTAGACAGTCTAACAACTCTTCTCTCCAACACATTCCTTTGGAGCCTTCCAAACACTGAGCTAGCTCTCACAATGTCTGCATCAATCTCATCATCTACGTGTCATCCCTGGAAAGTATACTGCCAAGGTAAGTGAACTTAGCTGCATTCAAAATATCTTCATATGTTGTAACTGATGGTTGTATGTAGCAGTGCTGGATGGTAGAGAACTCTGTTTTCTTGGTGTTAATTGTCAGGCCAGAACTGGCACAAGTAGCAGAAAACTGATCCATATTCTGCCATATCTCAGTCTCAGGGGCTGCATTGAGTGCACAATCATCCATGAACAAAAAAAAAATCACCTACCAACTCTCTCTCCACTTTGGTCTGGGTTTGTAGCCTTTTCAAGTTAAATAATTTTCCATCTGTGCAGTAGCTGACCTTGATGTCATTTTTGTCCTCATTGAAGGCATCTGACAGCATTGCTAAAAACTTCATACATGGGAGCAAGCACATGGCCTAGCTTCATTCCATTGGTGAATGAGTAAGTACAGGCACATTGTCCAGAATCCAGAATCTGTTTAAGTATGCTGTCATGACTGACTGATTGCTTTTGAAGTTGAAGCCTCAGATGCAATAAGTATTATTCTAACCCAGAGTTACGAACTCCATTCCATGCCATAGAATATATACCACACAAATTTTTCTATGAGTCTCAGTCTCTGAGGAAACTTCTACCCACAGCTGTGCTTTTTGGGGTTAGCAATATTTTTCTCAGTGAAGGTATGGTCAGTCTGAATTTATCCAATTATAATCTTGACTCAGTTTCCACCCACTGAGAAAACTCTATCCTCCTGCTTATATATTGTCATTTTAATGGACCTTAATCACATGAACATGATCAGTGGAGTCAAATCCACAGGTATGGTCAAAATCTTTATTCATATCCATAGAAGTAAAGCAAGTATAATAAAACAATCAGTTGCATAAGCTGCACACATGCTCATTGTTCCTCTCTGATCCAGGCAAATCTTACATAAGATACAGGTATGATACCAACCCCCCCCAATTTAGGAATTTCTGGACACATGTACACTTAGCTGCTCCCATCAGGCGCTGTAAACATTCTCCATATGTTTTTCTAATTATGGCTTTCTGAATGGCAAAATCTAGGGTTGGGATGGGGGAAGGGCAAGGACAGTGGGATATGGGGGGGTAGGAAGAGGGAGGTGGACATAGATCCAAAGCAGTGTTTCTTCCTCCAACTGTTTTTCCTAGCTGCCAATTGCTCAACTCTGACCATTTCTCCAGATTCTTCTACTCATCACTTCATCTTGAAATTGCTTGCTTCTACCTTCAGGAAGAAGCCCAGTTTTTATGGCCTTAAAATGGGAATAGCCATTTTTCCTCCCTTGGCCTCTCCTTTTCTGTCCGGAAAAAAACTTCCATATCTGCTTTTCCTTACATCCTTCAGTCCCAACCCATTTTCTCTTTTTTGGGTAGTGGCAACCTGAAGTACAAGCTCTTGATTTGTTCACTCCTCCCTATCCCTGATGGTACAGGTTAAGATGAGGTAGCTTACATAGGCATTTATGCATAATTTTTTTAAATGAAGGCAATTGAAGATTAGACTACTTATTTTAGTTTTCCCAGATTAACCTATTCAGGAACATGTGATTAAAAAAAAACATTTTCCTAGCCAAGGACCTAGCCTTTATTAAGCTCCTTCTATGTGCTAAGCACTATGCTAAAACTGGGAATATAAAGAAATGCAAAAGACAATCTGTGCTCTTTAGAAGCTTACACTCTAATGGGGAAGTGGGAGAAGGTATGAAATAAAGAATTGCTTTTGTGGATTCTTACTGTGGATTCAGGCATTATGCATGGTAATGTGGACTTCTGTTCCTCAAATTTCCAAAATTAAGATTTCCAGATCATTTTACATGCTTTAAATTACTTTGAAATGTGTCTGTAATAGTAATTCATACATCTTTGACCTCCCAAATCTCAAAGGGATCTAAAACTACTAATTGGAAATCCACATGACCTTCAGGATTTCCACAATTTAGAGACTAATTGGATAATTACACAGAGATGATAATCAAATGCAATTTACCACAAATGTCTGGGTTTGATTATGATTCCAAATAATATTTTTTATTATCCATTGTTATTATTACTGTTAATAGAAATAGTGGAGAGGCAGTTTGGTGTAGTAGATAAAAGGTAAACTTTGAAGTCTGGAAGGTCTGGGACTGTAGGCACATCTTGCTTCTGACTCATACTAGTTGTGTGACCATGAGCAAGTCATAAACCTCTTGAGACATCAGATATTTCTCTAAATAAGCAGCATAAAATGAGAAAAATCACAAGTTTAGAAACTTCTTTCTACACCTACCCCAAATTAGGATCAATCCTCATTACTACCCAATTACTCTATCTCAAATCATCCCCCCAAAAGGAGACTAGTCACCTCTCCTTATCATAGACTTTCCAATTCATGAGTGTTGAATACTTTCAGCCACATCTGACTCGTTATGAACCCATTTGAGGTTTTCTTGTTTTTTTTTATTAATCTTTTATTTATTTATTTTAAGTTTTCAACATTCATTTCCACAAGATTTTGAGTTACAAATTTTCTTCCTGTCTTTCCCCTATTCCCACCCCAAAATAGCAAGCCTATTGAATATATCTTCCCCCAATCTGTTCTCTCTTATATCCTCCCCCTTCCCACCCCCAACTTTCTAGTAGGGCAAGGTGAATATCTATACTCCAGTGCCTGTATATCTTATTTCCCAGCTGCATATAAAAAAAAACCAATTTTTTTTACATTTGATTTAAAAATTTTGATTTCCAGGTTCTTTCTTTTCTTCCCTCCTCACCCACCTGCACTGGGAAGACAAGCAATGAAACATAGGTTGTACATGTGTAGCTACACAAAATGTTTCCATAGTAGTTATATTGTGAAAGATTAACTACATTTCCCTCCATTCTGTCCTGCCCCGCACTTATTCTGTTTTCTACTTTAACCCTGTCCCTTTTCAAAAGTGTTTGCTTCTAACTACCCTCTCCCCCAATCTACCCTCCCTTCTATCATTCCCCCTTTTATCCTCTTCCCTGCTACTTTCCTGTAGGGTAAGATACTCAATTGAGTGTGCATGTTATTCCCTCCTTAAGACAAATTCAATGAGAGTAAGGTTGACCCATTCCCTTTCACTTTCCTGCTCTTCCCCTCCATTGTAACAGCTTTCTCTTGCATCTGTTATATGAGATAATTAATTCTATCTCTTCCTTTCTCCTCCCATTGTATTCCTCTCTCACTTTTTAATTTTATTTTTAAGAAATCATCTCTTCCTATTCAACTAATCCTGTGCCCTCTATGTATACATGTACATACATATACACACACTCACATATGTATTTATACACATATATACTCTCCTATACATACAAATATATGTATGTATACATATATATACATCTATATTCCCTTCAGTTATCTTCATACTGAGAAAAGTCTCATGAGTTATCATTGTTCCATGTAGGAATATAAATAGTTCAACTTTAATAAGTTCCTTATGATTTCTCTTTCCTGTTTTCCTTCTCATGCTTCTCTTATTTCGTGAATCTGAAAGTCAAATTTTCTGTTCAGCTCTGGTTTTTTCATCAAGAATAATTGAAAGTTCTCTATTTCACTGAATGACCATAGTTTCTCCTGAAGCATTATACTCAGTTTTGCTGGGTAGGTGATTCTTGGTTTTAATTCTTGCTCTTTGGACCTCTGGAATATCATAATCCAAGCCCTTTGATCCCTTAATATAGAAGCTGCTAGTTCTTGTGTTATCCTGATTGTGTTACCACAATACTCAAATTGTTTCTTTCTGGTAGCTTTTAATATTTTCTCCTTGACCTGAGAGCTCTGGAATTTGGCTATGAAATTCCTAGGAGTTTTCTTTTGGGGATCTTTTTCAAGAGGTGATTAGTGAAGTCTTTCAATTTCTATTTTGCCCTCTGGTTCTAGAATGTCAGGGTAATTTTCCTTGAGACTTTCTTGAAGGATGATTTCTAGGTTCTTTTTTCATCATGGCTTTCAGGTAGTCCAATAATTTTAAAATTATGTCTCCTGGATCTCTTTTACAGGTCAGCAGTTTTTTCCAATGAGGTATTTCACATTGCCTTCTATTTTTTTCATTTGTTTGGATCTCTTTTATAGTATCTTGATTTCTCATAAAGTCATTGGCTTCCATTTGCTCCAATCTAATTTTGAAGGAATTATTCTCTTCAGTGTGTTTTTGAATTTCCTTTTCCAGCTGGCCAGTTTGGCTTTTTAAGACATTCTTATTCTCATTGGCTTTTTGGGCCTCTTTTGCCATTTGAGTTAGTCGATTTTTAAGGTGTTATTTTCTTCAGTATTTTTTGGATCTCCTTTAGAAGGCTGTTGACTCACTTTTCACGATTTTCTTAAATCACTTTCATTTCTCTTCCCAATTTTTCCTCCACTTCTCTTACTTGATTCTCAAAATCCTTCTTGAGCTCCTCCATGGCCTATAACCATTTCATATTTCTCTTGGAAGCTTTTGATGGAGATGTTTTGATTTTGTTGTCTTCTTCTGGTTCCATGTTTTGATAATTTTGTCTCCCAAAAAGGATTCTATGGTCTGATTGTGCTTCTTCTGCTTGCTCATCTTGCTAGCCAATTACTTGACATTCGTGCTCTTTGCCATGGCAGAACTCTGCTTCCTGAGGGGAGAGAGCTGTGTTCCAAATTGCTGTAGTTTTAGCAAATGTTGTCAGAGGTCTGAGAAGGGCACCCTCTCTATAGCCACCATAAGCTCTGGCACACTAGTGTTCCTTACCTGAGTTCCTTACTGCCCAATACAGCTACCCAGATCCAAGCAGATCAAAGCAAGAGCAACCTCTTCATGGTCTCTTTGTCCACCCAGTAGCTCTGGAGTCAGCCATGCTGCAGCTGCTCTGCTTCCACCTCTTGTCCTGGGGATAGGGGCCAGAACACACTCTTCTTTCTCCCAGTTTCAACCAAGTTCCCTACTGATCTTTTACTTTCTCTTGGCGTTTATGGGTTGAGAAGTCTGGAAACCACCACAGCTGCTGGTGATTCACTCTCCTGAAGTCTGCTGTGGCTGGTCTGTGCTGCTAGTTGGAGCCACCCCAGGTCTGGGCACATGTGGCTCATGTGGGAGTGCTCAGGCCCCAGCCTGGTGGGATAGACCCTTCCTGTGGGCCTGCCAGGCTCCTTGTAGTGGGAGACTTGTTTCTCTCTGTCACTTTGTGGGTTCTGTAGCTCTAAAATTTGTTTAGAGTTATATTTTACAAGTATTGGAGGTGGTTGGTGCAGGAGCTTAAGCAAGCTCCTGCTTTTACTCCATCATCTTGGCTCTGCTCCCCATTTGAGGTTTTCTTGGCAAAGAGACTAGAGGGTCTTGCTATTTACTTCTCCAACTAATTTTACAGATGAGGAAACTGAGAAAAACAGGGTTAAGTGACTTTCTCAGAGTCATCTAGCTAGGAAGTGTATGAAACAATATTTGAACTCAGGAAGATTAGTCTTCCTAACTCCAGGCCTGGATCTCTACCCATGGTGTTACCTAGCTGCCTCATCCAATTCAATAACTACTCACTATTATTAACCAGCTATCAAATTCTTGGACTTAGAACTTGACTTCAGTAAAGTTTTGCTTTGTTTGGGGTTTTTTGCATCCATCACTACACTCCTCCTTACTCCACACTCAAACATGTATGTCTTCACTTTTCCACTTTCCTCTTTCTGATTTTTAAAATTCCTCTTCAAGTTTCTCTTGTGATCAAAATGTTCAATATGTTGTTTTATCACAAGTAACATTTTGACAGAAAAATGATAATGTTTCTTTCCTCCTTTCTAGTCACTATTATCTCGCACCATTTTTCCCCAGGTAGACTTCCTTTTCCTATTATTTCCTTTGTTCCTCTATTCCTCTGCTGCACCTTTTATCCCTATTCTCTACCTGTATTTCTGTTTCTCTAAGGCACAGTCTGAATGACTTTTATTGTCATAATTGTCATCATGGTTTTTTTCTCCTTTGTCTACAATGTTTCATGTTGCCCAGCAATGCATGTGCACATCCCACTGGACCTTTTCAAAGATAACTCACTAGAAATGAAGACTTCAGCAGACAACAGTTCTAAAGAGGAAGGTGAGCAGAATATATTGGTCAGTCAGTCAACCAATAAGCACTTATCAAGCTCCTACCATGTGCTGACATTGTACTAATTGTGGAGGATACAAAGAAATGCAAAACCCAAACAAACAAACAAACAAAAAACTGTCCCTGCTCACAAGGAGCTCACAGACCAAAGGAAGAGACACAGTGTAAACAGCTATATACAAAAAGGACACAGAGAAGCTAAATAAAGTAAGGATAGTTTCAGGGCAATGCACAAAGATTAAGGACGGAGAAGAGAAAGGCTTTTTGCAGAAGATGGGCATTTAGCTTACACTTGAAGGAAGCGGAGATGAGGAGGGAGAGAGTTCCAGGCATGGGGAACAGCTGATAAAAACTGTTTGAGTTGGGAAATAAGAGAATTGTGGGTGAGGAATAGCAAGGAGGCCAGTTGTCACTAGATTTTTAGAGTATGTCAAGGGGAGTAAGGTAAAAGAAGACTGGAAAAGTGTTAATTTTGGGAAAGAAAGGTGATTTTAAAAAATATTCCAGTAATTTTTTTAAAAAATCTAATTCTTGCTATCAATCATATTAGGTTTGGGTAAATTTATACCACTACCCTTATTTCTTTTTCTTCAGTATTACAGATCATGATATATTTCCTTTTAAAAATAATCTGGTCCAGTGGTATATCAATAACATTCATAATCATTTATTCAAAATGTATCCATGGAAATATGCAAAAGATGATCATCTTGGACCTGTGACTTACCATTACAAAATGCTAGTACTCAGTTGTTTGATTCAACTTACCTATTGTTTTTTTCAGTTGAACAAATCTCAATGTTCTTTCCATTCTGAAGTGGAAAGTCTTAGAAAAACCATTATTCAGTCTATGATTTTAGATATAATTCCAATACTCCTCCCCCTCATCTGAATCCTAACATTTTAAAAAATGCTAATGTATCCCCATAGGAATCTTGCAATCAACCCATTCTCTGTCCTTCCATCCTGATAATGCTATTGCACCCTCCGCACTTGAAAGGTCCCAGACTACTGAACCATACTTCTTCGAGGTCAGTGTTCAGCCCAGCCAGCTGCTGTGCACATACTTCCCCTCCCCTTTCCTCCTCCTCCCCATTTCTGAGTGCTATAATCAGACCAATCCTAGCCTTGCTTCTAGTAGGATGTTGTCCATTGAATGTATTCTTATTTCAATAACTATCCCTTATGATTTCCTTAAAACACTTTTCATTAGCCACTAACTCCTTCATATGTGTAATCTCTTTGAGAAAAGGATTTTCTTCCTTTTACAAAGGCTTTTTTCTTTTTTTTAATTTTAAGTAATTTACTTATTTTTACTTTTTAACATTCATTTTCACAAAATTTTGAGTTATAGTTTTTTCTTCCTGTCTTTCCCCTATCCCCCCATCCCAAAAGAGCAAGCCTACTGAATACCCCTTCCCTCAAACTGTTCTCTCTCATATCCTCCCCCATCTCCCCTTCCCCTAACTAAAAGGACAGAATTTTTTTTGGCTTTTTGGAGGGGAGAAGGCAGGGTGATTGGGGTTAAGTGACTGCCCAAGGTTAAGTGTCTGAGGCCAAATCTGAACTCATGTCCTCCTGACTCCAGGGATTCTCTATTCACTGCACCCCCTAGCTGCCCCTCAAAGGCTCTTTTCACTTCATTCACTCCTTGAAGCTTTCTGGTGTAGTGAATGGAAAAGAGACAGCTTAGGAGACAAGAGGACCTATATTCAAGTCCCGTATCTGCGATATGTTACTCTGTGACCCTGCGCAAATCACTCAAGCTCTCTAAAAGGTGGATACCTACATTGGTAGAGAGACTTTCTATACCTTGGACTTCCCTATATCAACGAAATGACAGGTCCAGCGCCTGTCCAATTCATTCAGATGAACTGCCCACACCTTGACCCTCAAGGGAGGAAGGAGAAGAAAACAGCAATATTAAGAGACAGATCATTTCAGAATGATATGGAAATATAGACAGGTATACAGTGTCATTTCATGTCACACCTGGATGCTCAATTAGATTATGATCAGGATAAACTATTGCCTGTCATCATTAACCTTTGAAACTCTAGTGTATTATATATGTATATGTAAATAGATATATGTTTATAACGTAATATGTAGCATGTGTTTATACATGTATGCGTATATGTATAAGTAAAGCTCTCTGACAACTTATAGCTTTAAAAAATAGATAAACAAATATTGATTAATGCTTGCAATGTGCTAAGCATTGTGCTAAGCTTGAAAATGAAAAAGGAGACAGTTTCTGCTCTGGGGGAGCTTATATTCTAATGGGGATGACCACATGAGAACAAATGGATCTTTCAGACAGAAAGATATAGCTACACACACACACATGTGGGTGTGTATATGTGTGCACATATACATTCACGAATACACATATGCTTATGTTTATGTATATGCATGTATGTATATGCACATATATATGTATCTGCATATATAATATGTGTGTATATACATATTATATATATATGTGTGTAATATGTGTGTGTGTCTGTGTTGTTCAGCTGTTTCATTCATGCCCAACTCTTCTTGATCCCATTTGGAGTTTTCTTGCCAAAGATACTAGAGTAGCTTGCTATTTCCTTCTCCAGCACATTTTACTAATGAGGAATTGAGGCAAACAGGGTTAAGTGACTTGCCCAGCATCACTAAATCTGAGACCAGATTTGAATTGGGGAATATGAGTTTTCCTGACTTCAGGCTTGGCACTCTATCCACTGCACCACCTTGCTGCCAATATCTATATCTATGCAAACAAACATAAAAACATACCGTATTTATTATACACACATGTATATAGATGTATAGATATAGATCTATATAGGCATAGACAGACAGATAGATAGATGGATGGGTTTTTAAATCACAAGTAGTAGCTGAGGAATTGAGAAAGACCTCTTGCCAAGGTGGTGTTTGAAAGGAATCGTGAAGGAAGCCAGAGATGCTAAGAGGCTGAGGTGAGGAGGGAGGACACTCTAGGAATGTGGGAAAGACAGTAAAAAGGTGGTGGAGATTGAGTGTTGGTCACAGGGAACAGCAACTAGTCTAGAGATAGATTCTGGAAAGGGAAGTAATGAGTAAGAAAACTGAAAAATAAAAGGGTTTTATGCTTTTATTTTCCAACATCAAAATTTATTTTTTCAAGTTTCTTTTTCAAGAGAATTCCTAAAGATTTTATACCTGTATGAACAAATAACTTGATATTTAGAAATTTACTTCTGAACCTAGGATCATAGGAGATATTACTCAGTTTCCTCTTTAGACTTGAAAGTCCCTTCGATATGGAAAAGAAGCTTGATTGTTTCTTTGTGTTATGGGAAATTAGATCTATCTTATTGCAAGCTTCCTGAAAAAATTTAGAATTTGAAGCTATCGCTTCTTTCATAGTTCCTGCTTTCCCATCCCTTTCTATTCCACAATCTAGCATTTTGATCTAATGCCCTTGTGAGCATAATAAAAGAAACAAAATTTTAAAAATGTGAAAAAAGGTTTTTTAGTATCTAATTTAAAAATAGGCAAATGACCAGAATTTATAATAAAGACATTTTAATTCTTATATGAAATTTGAAAGAACATGTATTTTAAAATAATCTCTTTTCTTCAGTATCAACAAGGGGAAATTCCTAACTTTTCTGGATAGGAAATATCTTGAGAAAGAGTTTTCTATTTTTATGGGCCGTCATGCTTATCTTGTGCTGCTAAAAGCGGAAAAAAAGATCATGTTGTATTTTCACAACTCCAGGCACAAATACCATCTTTTGCTACTTTTCCTATGAATTAAAAGATAATACACCAATCATTAAATCAGCAAGGAAGGGTAAGAGTTCCTTTATCTAAAACAATCATCACAATCTACAAAGCTGACAAATTAAGGGGAATTATTATTTTTATAAAATCATATACTGCTTTATAAAATATTCACTATGGAACTGCATTAAATTCTAAGTTAATTTAGTACACTGAAAATATTTTAACTACCAGAAATTGATTTGTATGTAGCTTTTTGAAAATTCCATCTTCTGTATCAAGCAAGGCCATATATGTTCTAAGAGCTATCATTTGCCAATTTTCTGACTTTAAGGCTTAATATTGTTGTAGCTTTTTAAGATTTGCAAAGTGCTTCACATATATCATCTCACTTGATCCTAACAACCTTAGGAAGATAAACAGCACTGGTATTCTTGTCCCTGACTAATAGATGAGGCAAGAAAGAATCAGGGGAGCTGTGAATTGCAGAGTCACACAGCTAATCAGTACCTGAGGCAAGAATGGAAACCAGGTGTCTTGATTTCAAACCCAGCACTCTTTCAACTACAGCACAATGTTTGTCTCATGTGCTGCAATAAACATGACTAAGACTGGTTTGAATGAGTGAAAAAAGACTGAATTATGGAGGAGCCAAAATTCTTTTGTCCACCTACCCAGCAACTCAACCTAGATATTTACAGAGTATTTCTTGTAGAATAATATCTGCATTAAAGAATAGAAGATGGTCATTTGTAATGAGCATATGGATTATGTGTATGCAAATAGAAGAAATTAAGAGCTTTAAAATTTAAACATATTGTCTTGAATCTCATTTACATTATTCCTTTACTAACTTTACCCACTTTCATAGTGTATGGTAAATTTCTGCCCAGTCCTGGTTAAATTAGCACTAATTCTTAATTACTGGAGCTTAAAGCAGTAAAAATTTATTATTTTCATGTAATAGTTTTTCGTGCATTATAAGACAAGAAGTAGCAATAAAATGGCATCCCTTTGCATGGCATTTTCATTAATTACATTTTGTTGAACTGTAGTTAGAGCCAGATAAGAGAACTGGGACCCACACTTGACATTTAGGAAAATCTCCATGATCTAAAGTTAAGAGCAATGGCCAATGAGATGACTTGGTTATGGCATAGTACTCATAAGTTCAAGGCTGCAAATTAGATCTCTGTGTATGCCAGAAAGCTTTGCTCCATGGTCACAGACTAAACCTCTAAGTCCAGCCAACCATCTGGCAATTGCTGCTGATATATAGTGAGGTGTAAGTAACAGAATGTTCATTACTCTTCGCAGACTAATCACTTCTCACCCCAAAATAAAGAAATAATTCCAAACAAAGACACTTTAAAAATAGCCACTACCTCCACACAGAATAGTAAAAATGCAGATAATGAAGTGCCTTACCAATGAGTATTCGTCCCAAGAACAGAGATCAAGGGAATAAATGTCAGGTACCAGATCTATTCCTATAAAGCCCATTCTTCTTTATTCCTATAAATATGAAGGATCTGACATTCTTGAACCTGATCTCTGAGTCAATTCCCCAAATCCCTGGTTTTCTTGCTCCTCTCCCAAACACTTGAAAATTTTGCCACTACAAGAACAGTTGTGACAGCTGGGTACTTGATTAAATTTCTTGAGAGCATGATATAAGAGCCCATTGTAGAAATCTTAGCCTCAAAGAAAAAGAGCAAAGCAAAAAAAACAAAAACAAAAAAACTCTAGTTAGAGGGGAGAAAATTGCTCTGAAATTTTTACCACCTATTAAAAAATAGTCAGAGATTTACTCAGTCAGCCCACAAGCATTTATGAGTTGTTCTCTACCCTGCAACTTACTTCCCAGAAAAGGATCAGCCAAAGAGGTCCTTTCCTTTAAATAAGTTACATTTTGATAATCATTAAAACCAATTGCAGTTTAATGATAATTGCCCATAGGCAGAAATGAGGAAGAAGAGCATTCTACACATCGGAGACAAAGAAAATTCTCAGTGAAAAGAACCTGGAACTTCCAGGAGGCTAATGTCACTGGATCAAAGAGCAAGGTGCAAGAAAGGGAAGAAGGGGCTAAGTTATGAAGGACTTTGAATGCCAAACAGAGGATTGTGTATTTGATCCTGTAGGTAAGCCAAGGTTAGTAAGGAAGACCTGGATAATAAAATAGTAAAGGAAACTGAGGAGCAGTCAGTCACATGGACAAAGGGAGAGCCAGAAGAGAGCAATGTCACGTAAGCGTAGAAAGGAGAGGGTGCATGACAGTGTGAAAGTTTACAAAGAATTCAAGAAGAATCAGGATTGAGAAAGAATCCATTAGATTTGGCAACTAAGAGATCATTGGTGACTTTGGCGAGAGGAGATTCAGTTGAATGACAAAGTTGGAAACAAGACTGCCCATGACTTTAGAAGACAATGAGAGAAGAGAAACTGGAGGCACCTAGCACAGATGAGATTCTCAAGGGTTTTAGTAAAAAAAAAAACAACAACTAGGGCAGGAGAAAGGAAATGGTAGAGAGATAAGATGATAGCAGGCAGGGATGGTAAGCTCAAGCAAGAGTTTTTTAAGGATGAATGAGAGAAATGGTTGTGTTAGCAGCAGGGAAGGATCTAATAGATAGGGAGAGGTAAAAAAAATCCAATGTTAGGAAGATGTAATTTGGAGAAGATGGGAAGGGGAAGGATTAAGAATGATTGAAGGGGATTTACTTTGGCAAAGAGAAGGCCACCTCTTTATGAGAGACAAGATTGAAGAGCGAAATAGTAGGTGAAGATGCAAAAAAATTTTTAAAAAATCTGTGTGTGTGGGTAATTGTTACTCTTTCATCTCCAAACTTGTCTTTCATTTCAAAAGTCTCAGAATACTACATAAGTTATTTAAGAATCTCAGAGAATCCAGTAATGTGTTGTAGTAACCACAAATAAATCATTCATGCTTTCATTCTATTCACTAATTTGTTCATTCATTCATGAAACTTATTAAATTGTTGATATGTGCAAAACACCAAGAGATACAAAGATAACTAAGCAGCACCTTGAGCAGCTGTTTAATAGGTGCTCATTTAATAGAACACAGTCCCTGACCTTGAAGTGCTTGTAAAAGGTATATAAAGACTATGATAAAGTTAGGGTATAATAATTATTAAGGAGAGGTGTAAGCATAACGCTGTAAGATTTAGGAGGAGGAAAGGGTCACTTACAGCTAGGAAGATGGCACTGAAGTAAAATTTCAAAGGTTGAAGTACACACAGCAGAGGACATTTTAGGTATAGAGACTGGGGCAATGGTTAGCAAGAAATTACCACTTTCACTGGAACATACAACACAGAAGGTACAGTGGCAAATAAGGTATCATGTGAAAGCAGAAACATTTTTTGAAATATATATACAAGTGTATATTAAGTGATGTCAATGATTCCAAGCTATTTCCTGACACAAGAAAGTATAAATAAGTTGCAATTTACATCAATGGATGTAGTACTCATAACAGAGAGATCATAGATCCACTGAAACACTGAATTATATGTATTCAGTCATCAATGAATTTGGATAAAAGGAGAGAAATTGACAAAAGTTTAGTTTGTTCTATATGTGCATATTATTTTGGGACTATTTAGGACTATATTTAGGACTATTTGTGCAAACATTGACAATCAATTGTCAAAGTTCTAAAATTTTCTAGTGGTAGAAGCAGGATGAACAGTAAGTAAATGAATAAAATAGAGAAGACTGAGCAGTAACCAGCCTTTGAGAAGATTTGGAATGTTGCCTTAAAGCAGTTTTTTTTTAAATTGTGCTGTCTGAAACAAACATTCCTATCTCAAAATGTTTGTGTTGTGATCACTCAGACACTGAATATGGAAATCTACACTTGGATTTCTAAAAAGTGTATTCACTGGCAAGTGTTTGCAATGTAGATGTGACCCCTAAGTATGCTGTTCCCATAGACATCTTGGAATTTCCAGGATTGTTTTATGTAATAAGATATAAATTCCTTGTTTTAGGTCCTTAGTAGTCATGGAGTCCAATTTAATCATTTTACAATTAACAAAACTGAAGCAGTCAGAAGTTAAGTGACTTAGTTATACAGCTGACAAATGTGGAATCTAATTTTATTATAAGTAATGAAGATATTTAAATGAGTACTCTACCTAATTATACAAGAAGGTAATAACAACTACTGGCATCTATGTAGTACTTTAAGATTTGCAAGGTACTTTACATGTTTTTTGATCTTCACAACCATTATCTCTACTTTCTTTACAGATTAAGAAACTGAGGCTGAAAGAGATTAAGGAACTTGTCCGGGGTCACACAGCTAAGTATTTGAGGCAGAATTGGAACTCAGATCTTTCTGACTCCAAGTCCAGAATTCTAATCACTGGGCTATCTAATTACTGGAAAATATTCCAATACTCCAGTGGATCGTCTATGTTGAACGTTCCCCTTCACGGATGCACATTGTAATCTCCATACTTGATCAGCATATGTGACTCCTGTCCATATCCTTCCATAAGTTTGTCACATTTCACCCCATATGCTAAGGGCTTTCTGCCAGTGCTCTTGATGTCAAGAGGACACTATCCATCTAATTAAATCTTTAATGATTCATTTTAAATCCCTTTATGACAGTCATTTCTATGTTTCATTTTTTCAAATGACACATATGATCATTGTAACCAAAGCATCTTGTACTCTTATTTTTCCCCTGTTTTATGTCATAATTTGTAGTACTCAGTAGATTAAAACTATGAAACAACTTTATTTCTATGTAATAGATGAGTTGTGGCACCTTTACTGTACTATCTTAACTAATGTACATAAGAAAAATTCAAGCTCTTTTTAATTTTTATTACATTTTGATATTATTGTCTTACATGGCTTACGTACTTGTAATTGTTTTATGATGGCTGGCTACCAACAGCACAAATGTAAATATATAAACTATATAAGACACAAAAATCAAAATGGAAGAAGGAATTAAAATGTATATAAACCCATCTGTTCTAACACAATTAAAGGTATGTATCATTGACCCTGTTGATTCTGTTCATTAATATGAGCATTTTGAGAGTAAAAGGAATATGCTAGATGTATCTTCATCTCAGCTATTAAAGTACAAGAATAGTCTTAGAGAATATACTATGTTAGCAAACCATGCCCTTAAGATTCTTTTTCTTGGGAGGCAATTGGGGTTCAGTGATTTGTCTATGGTCACACCCCAAGTATGAGTCAGACTGGATTTGATCCTCTTCACTCTAGGTGGTGCTCCATCCACTGTACCACCTAGCTGCCCCAACTTAATATTCTTACTAGTAGAAAAAGGACTGAACAGTTAGAAGAACTTGTGTCTTGTCCTAGCACTGCCACACTAACTAGATGTGTGACCTTAGGCAAGTCATTTTGGACCACATCTGAAAAATGAAGAGGACAGATAGCAAGTGATCTCACAGATGCCTTCCAAGCCTCAAGGCCACATGTAGCCCTCTAGGTCGTCAAGTGCAGTGCTTTGATTGAATCCAAACTTCACAGAACAAGTCCCCTTAATAAAAAATTTGTTCTGTAAAACTCAGACTCAGTCAAAAGGCTTCACCAAAGGACCTAGAAGGCCAAATGTAGCCTCAAGGCCACAAGTTCCTCACCCCTGATCTAGGCCTTTCTTAATGACACAGGATTGCAATTTCCAAAAGTTTTATAATTACCACCTTCAGCATATTTCCCCCTTATCCCATTCCTCTCTGTCCATGTCACTCCAATACTGTGAGCAGGCCATATGGGTCAACCTTTTGCATGCTTCTTTCTTGATGTCTAGAGAGGGATCACATTAGAATGAACTCCATATTCCTTTGAAATTGCTAAGAAGATGTGAAGATCCTTTACAGAATGCAGAAATCTCATATAGATAAATTGATGTATAAATTTGGAAAGAGCCCTTAAATATTTAGAAATCCTCTGGTTTCTCTTTTTTTGCTATCATCCTTTTGTTAAGGAAGGTAATTCTCCAAGCACACATATGGACAGAGTTTATTTCTCCCTTGGTATTCCTACTGTTAGTCAGACTTATACATGAATGAAGAGGAGACTCACTTGGTAATTGGCGGCTACATTTATGAGTGATTGGGAAGGAAACAAAACAAAACAAAACAAGCTGGACTCACATCAAGGCAAATATTTGGGAGTTTTCCCCCGTATTTCATTACTATTTCATATCATAGCAATCATGTGTCTCCCATGGCTTCAGCTATCTTATTAGTGCCCTGTCCTACCACATCTAGACCAAGGCTCCATCCACATATAGGAATGCATAGCCAAGTGCCCCAGGCATGAATCTGTGCCCAGAAGAAACATACACATCGTCTGTAGGGGTCCTTAAATAGCTTACTTCCTTCACACAAAGGGGGTGAATCATGATAAACATATAGAGAGATGTATAACCAAATCCACAGCTAAGTAACTCACAAAAACCATAACTGTTTATAAACTGCTACATGAATATTCACCCTAATGATTGTACAGTAATCAGTTCATAGTATACACAACAGAACAATAGAAATCTGGGGCTTACAGATTGCAGAAATGAATAAATCATTATTTTTTAAAGATGTAACTAAATATAACATTTTTTCTTTTATGTTCTCAAGTGGGATAAATATAAGAGGAAGCAATTACAAGAAAAAGCAACAATTTAGACTTCAGCGTCTGTTCCTACAGATTGATATAAAAAAGAGTGGTCTTCACATTACTTCATCACTCAGTTTAGATTTAGAGTTCTTGTATTGGCCTCTGAATGAATCAAAAACAAAACACAGCCTTACTTTACTTTCCAGTTTTCTGAAACAGTGTGGTTTTTGAAAGAGATGTTTATATTACATCACAAAGCCCAAAGCTTTGAACATTTTATGACAGATACCTAAGTTTGCTTTCTAAAATATGGGATAATATAATACATTCTGGAGAGAGGAAGAGGGAATTATGATGTCATAGGCACATGTTATCTGACAACTACATCATTAAAGACCAACTAGGTAGAGAATCCAAAGAAAATAGAATGAGAATTATCAAAGAAGGAAAACCTGCTACCATAGTAAGACTAAGTCGTGAGTACCACTGATGAAAAAACTTTGCACTATTTAATATCATCCATCTGACTTACTGCTCAGTTTTTCACTTCTGAAAAAAGTTTACATTGGGTATCATTTAAAATGCAGGGCAGTTTGCTCTGTTTGAAAGAACATAGGCAAATAATATTGGTAATTTGAAATGGAATGTTCTCTGGACATCAAGCATAAATATTTCACTACATATGTGTTGTTGTCTGACTCTGAATCTAAAATGGCTGTTTGGCAGGATGATGTTGCTTGGTGACCAAGAGTATGTCTCCTAGACCACAGAATGAACTGAATATCAGGCCTGCTCCCTTCATAATGTTCTTGGATGGTCAAATACATTTTTTAATGCTCTACTATCATATACTATCAGTAGATATCTATTAATACTGCGGTTTTGTAACCAGTTGAGATTAAACTTCACTAGAGATCTATTTTAAAGCCTATTATATATCATGTATGGAAAATAAAAAAATAAGACCAAGTATTTTTACTATAAGACTACAAGATAATCCTTGCTTCAATTAAGTCTATGTTGTATGTCTAGTCTGTTCAACCTCCCAGTTGCTATCACTCTCTCTTTCTTTCATTAGAATCAAGTAGTTAATTAGCCCCAGCCTGTCCTCTCCCCTTCTCTCTTTTCCTTTAACGCAGCAGTAATGATGTCTAATTACCAGCAGCAGTGGATTACTGCATGGTCAGGAGCAAATCTCTCTGGCTGAGAGCAAAACTGAGCAACAAACCCCAACACCTCCAGTAGCAAAGATTCATTCTTGGAACTGGATGGGAAAGATATCTACCCTCCCTCTCTTTTTTTTTTTTTTTAACTAGCAGGTATTTGGAGTCAAAATAGTGGTTTTTTTTTTCATTAAGTGAGTGTACTCCTTCTACTAAAAATTACCAATGGGTATTTCAAAGAGAGAAATGGTCATTTTCATATATGGAAAAATAAATGGTATTAGAGACCTGGTTGGGGGGGGGGGGTGAGGTTAAGAGGAAGAAACAACTCTGATACAGAAGTGGACTGTTTCTACTAGCGGAAGGGGCTTACATTTCTGTGACAACGGCAGCATGAAAATTTCATAAACCACCACAGGGTTGTTCATGAATTATAAACCTCTTCAACATTTTGATACATTTTTGAATGGGAGGCAGAGCTTTTAAGCTCTAGACAAAAACCATTGTTTTCTTACCACCTGAAAGTTAGATAGCTTTTTCTCTAAAACTTCCACATGTGTTTTCCTTGTAAGGAAAACCAAAATGAATTCACTAACTTATCATGAGCTTTAGAATAATTTCTGTAATAATCTTGAACTATGCCATGACAACTCAAATTCAGTGTGTCCTTAGTAAAGGTGTTTCTGAGGAAGTGATGTTTGGCATTCGCTTTTATCTTACAAATTCATATGATTTTGATGTTATGTTTGGCATTATGTATAACTATTTTCAAATTACTATATTCAACTCATAATCAGCTCACTCGGCTCACACATAGGTGAAGTAACCTGACAGGTTAACAGAGGGAAATAAGTTTTCCCTAGAAGATGGAAGATCGAAAAAGTTTCTGACTCCACACGTTCTCTAAAATACATCTAATTCTAGTCAAAAGATTTTTTAAATGTCTTCTGAAGTCTTTTAAAAAGTGGTTTATTCTTTTGTTTGTCTTTAATTAGTCTACTAATGTCCAAATGAGAAATAAGTTCATTTACTTCTAAATTATGATTTCTATTACCAGCTATTTAAAAAAACAGATTTCCAACTCTAAAACTTATAATTTGATAAAGTGAAAAAATTTGATGATATTCATTCTACTATTTCTACAATAAATACAGATCATTTGAATATTCAACTCAGCTCTACAAATTATGCCTACATTAAATAGTGGGGTGGGGGGAGGATATCAATTTAACAATTGTCTTGAGTAAAACCAAACGTAAAGGAAAGGTCTGACTCATAGATATACCAAACAAAACTGCACAGTTTCTATACTTAGTTTATGTCATTTTCTTCCATTTCCCTTTCTCCTAGTGCCCAGAAACCTACCCACTAAACACCCACTAAAAAAGAAAAAAACCCAACATTCTTATTTGAATAGAAGAAATTGTTTCGAATTTAAAACAGCCTTCTCACTAACACCTTGAGAAAAAAAATCTACATTCAAATATTTTCATTTTCCTCTCTCATGGTGAAGGTAGAATAGCTCCCTAGAAGTCTCCTCTTTTGCATACTCTAGGGATTTTGTAAACAATGACTGCCAGTAGTAAATAAGGATGCTTAAGAAACCAGAAAGTCAAGGAAGAAATGAAAAGATGGATGTGTTACCTTCTGTCATCTCCCAAATCAAGAGGCTACCTACCGTGGCATGATGTAGAAAGAGAAGCATTATTAATTTGATATATGCAAACCTATTTGTGGCCCATAGTTCCCATCTTCTTAAAAAGGAAATTCTGGTGCTCCCGCAGCTACCCAACATTATAGCTCTTCTGCTATGAGAAAGAACCAAGTCTAGCTTTCCAGGCTCAGATCTCGCAAAGCTGGCAATGCTAGTGGTTCCCAGCGACTGTGCTTAAAGCAAGCTTCATAGCTGTGAGAGACTTGAGCAATCCCAGAAAGAGTAAGCAATAAATACAGCATTTAATCGCGCCCAGAGATCGTCTCTCTCTTTGTTGATCATTGTCTAACTGCTTCTTTATTTGCGGAGGGGGAGCGAACACATCCGCATATCTAAAATCTAACCAGTCATCTCAATAATCCAGGCGTGCGTGCCTGCCGGCTGCCCCGCGTCTCCCAGGCTGTGGTCTAACAATAAAACCTGATATCCTGGGGAAACCCCCAAATCAACGACCAGCGCCACACTCGGGCTTTGTGCCAATAAGGAGACACTGTACACTATCGATCAGAATCGTACATTATCAAACCCGGCAGTGGCGGCGGTGGGATGAGGATGTGGCCTTTATGTGGCGGGCAGGACACACGCCAGACGTGCAGCTGAGGAGACGGGACAATAGCCCACCCCCAAAGCCGTCTCCTGCCCGGAGAGAAGCTGCAAAGGAGGGTGCGGGGAAAGGGAAGGGAGGGGACTCGAAGTGCATTAGGGCTGTGCAATAAAGGACCACAAAGACTTAACTGTGGGGAAAACGTGCCTGGCAAATGCGATATGGGGATGAGTAGGGGGCGGGCAGGTGGAGGGGGGGAGGGAAAGAAATGAGCCAACTGTGGCTTCCCCCTTCCCCTCCGGCTGCCTCGGTGGGTCGCTCGGCGGACAAACACGAGAGGAAGGCAGGGACTTCACTAACCGTGGTTTTGACCGGCACGAAGAGCACTTGCTTGCCACCATTGACCTCGTCCGAGTGGCCGAGCTGGAAACCTTTCGATTTGACCCAGAATTTAAATTTGGCATTATCCGTGGAGCTCGACTCGGAGCCATTCAAGAGCTGGACGATCCGGTCGTATTTTTTACGGGTCACAGTCTTGGTTTTTCCGGAGTCTCCATAAGTCCGGAGGCACCAGTCCTGAAACTGACGGTACATGTCCCGGTCGCTCTCCATGATCCCCTCAGAGATAGCTGGATACCACCCTCCACGCCACGCCACGCCACGCCACTGAAATGGGCCGCCTGGATTTTCCAAATGTACTTTGCACCTGTTCACCTAGTGCTCATGAAAAATGCATCCACTACCACAATGTGGAACAAGAGGAGGTCCCGCTTGCAATCAGATCCTGGCTTTAGGGGGCTGGGGTGGGGGAGGGAGGAGAGGGTCCGGGTCAGGGAAGGGGGGTGGGGAGCAATCAGTGCCGAGATCTACCAAGTCTCTTGTTCATTTTTAATTGCACCGGCTCACAGAAGAGGGGAAGACTGGGGTCTCTGAAGCTTTTCTTATCCTTCTACGTGATCAGTCTCTTTAATGTTGTTCAGCCAGGACCATCCCAACGTCTCCAACAGCGTCTAGCCCAGAGGGGTTTGCTTTAAAATAACTAAAGCCCGATATATTGGGTTACTAAAAATGCAAAATGTTTACTTGTGTTCAGGCCTAGGATAGCATCCCTCCTCCAGGTCCCATTCAGGATAGCGCAGGTTTAAAAAAAAAAAAAAAAGCCTGCCCTCCTCAAACCTCCAAGGGCTTTTTCTCTCCTGATTGTCCTGGAGGATTGATCCTTTCCCTAAAGCAGCCTCTATCCTGGTCGCAAACACTGGAGGGCAAATTGGTTGCTTGAGCTCACCCCCCTCCTGGGTCCTGCTCCTTCTCTGCGCTCACTGCTCTGGGCGTTAAGGTGCTAAGAGCAGTGAAAGTTCTTACCTGTCATCTTATAAACCTATCAGAATTTGTTTCACAGTAACAGAATTCTTTCTTTTTTAAAAAATACCATGAAATTTAAGCTCCTCATATTCATCTGGACTGAATTGCAGCTCCACATCTATGTTCTACTAGTTAAACCCCAGGATATAAGCTATCCATATATTGATATTCATATGGAGTTTGTACATGATCAACTATTGGACGGAAGAGAGATTTCAATTCCAGTTGGATGTTGGTAAATGAAGGAAGGCGGCTGTCGGTGTGTCTGCCAGTTTAATAATGGTGCACACATGTAGGACTCCTCTGGTTTATCTTCCAGTCGCCGCTAAACTGGTCGCAAGACACTGAAGTAAGTTTATGGTGCAAAAGCCTAGAAAACCTTTGTTTAAAATAAAATCGTAATTATTTTTCTCGCTTTGCTTGGTCAATAGTTTCCAATTCATACATTCGGTTTCTGGTTTCTTTTTTTCCCCTGCCACGTAATGAACACCCCCTCCTCTGATGAAAGTAGCCAAATTGTGAGTTCCGCCGGAGGATTTTCCCAGGCAAATGTTGTGTGCGGCTCCTCCATTCAATATTTCACTCCATTTATTAAAGAGGTAGAAATTGGGGAGTTCCCATCTTCCTCTTACAGTTGCTGCAGTCCTTCCCCTTTTATTATACTCTGTTAAGGCATGAACTCGTCCAGTTCAGCTTCTTTCCTAAGTAGATTGCCAGACAAGTGCACAAATGCCTAGTCCAATTCAAATGCCGTATTTCCCGTCTTCTGTATCCAGAGCGAAAGCAAGAAGTAGGGGAGAAGAGTCTTTGCCCCCACTGCACAGCAGTCTTGTCCCAGCACTTGCAATATGGTCAGTGCCTCCCTCTCCCATGAAGCGTGTGTGTGTGTGTGTGTGTGTGTGTGTGTATTTTGAGAGAGAGAGAGAGAGAGAGAGAGAGAGAGAGAGAGAGAGAGAGAGAGAGAGAGAGATGAGAGACTGAGAGAAGAGAGAGAGGAAAGAGTATGTATGAATCTATGGGAAGGTCTCGCGCAGCGGCTGGAGCAAGGACTGACAGCCCAGGCTGAGCTCGAACAGCTCCACACACTAAACCTCTCGCCTCTCCACGCCCCCCCCCCCCCCCGCCCCAACTCCCTTCTCCTCCCGCCCCCCTCCCCAGCCCCTTCCAAGCTCCCTGATTGGCCAGTGGGACAAAAGTTTCTGTGGAGACGGCTGGGCGCTGACGTCACGGGCAGAATTGTCCCATTTAGGGATCCCGGGGGCAGTGCGCATGCTGCAGGCTGCAGGTTAGAGACAGGGAGGAGGCAACAGAAGTGGTAGCAGCGGGCCAGGCAGCAGCCAGGTGGCAGAAAGGAGCACGCAGCATCCAGGTGGGGGGATGACTCCAGCAGGGTTTCCATGGAGATTCCTCTGGGTCTAGCCTAAAAACAGCAGATCAGCTGACACCATTAGCTCAGGACCTAATTACTGCTTATTGGAGCAACAAATGAAGGAAAGGGACAGCTGCAAGGGGAAGAGAGTTTTTGTGTCCCCCTCCCCCCCCTTCCCTCTCTACATCTCTCTTAGAGTCCCGGGTGAATTCTCACATTAACTTGCAGGATCCCTGCAACAACAGCTTCCTTGCGCCCCAGGCCACCCTGACTGTTTTTATTTTTCACCCTTTCATGTGAGAAAACATTTTATTCTAAAATAAAGAAATTGTCCTGAGTTGTGGTTGTTTTTGTACAGAAGAATAGACACGCATCTGAAATATTCTCTGCTCTGCATTAGCACATCTGGAAGACTAGTGGATGTAATGCATCTGGAATAGAAACAGACCATCTCTATTCAATTAGCATATATCTCTGGGACATTCACCCATCTTTCATTTCATTCCAGTATCTTAAGTGGTGAAAACAGAGGGGAAACTAGCAACAGGGTGGTGGGATACTTTAAATCATCTTTTTAAATGAGGAAATATCTTTTGGTGATCAAAGGAAGAGAAAGCCAACTTCACAACAATGTTTTAATCGTGGGTTCATGGGGAGGGGCGGGGTTAAGTCCAAATCAGGATTAGCCAATTTGACAACACATTGGACAGAGGTTTCTCTAAGGAATCCAGAGGAATGAGCAGTCCTGGACTGTTAATTCAGTATGCACAGTGCTGTCCAAAGAGCATACTTTCTCTCTCCTTCTGCATAATTCCTCATTATTATGGCTATTTCAATTACAAATACTGAAATCCTTGGGGAAGATTTCTCTCACCTGCACTACCTTCCTTCCTTGTCTTCTACTTTCTGAATCCTATTCATCCTTCAAGATCCAGTTCAAGTCTTTCTGGCTGAGGATTCCTCCTCTGATTACTCAAGGACCACTCTGAATCCCTACAACATTTATTATCTGTTTTTCTTGCTTGATACTTGATCACAAGTTACCCTGTATTGTTTTAAATAACAAAAGAAATTTGAATAGGAAGTAAAATACTTTTCATTTGTATATGTCTTGCCTCAAGTTAGACTCCCAGGAGCTCTGAGGCAGAGGTTTCAGCTCTTCGTGTTGTTCAAAAGGTCTATACATAATATATTGCTCATAGTATGTTCATAATTTTCTTTTTTTAATGAAGATATGTAGTAAAAAGTGAGCTCTAGGCTTCTAGAAGTAGACACTGATGCTTCTTTTTTGGTTGTTGACGTTTAACTTTGGGGTGATACTTTGAAGCCCCCATAATGCTAGGAATTGAGCACAGTGAATTTTATTGGAGGACATACAATAAAAGGTTAATTTCTTGACTCCAGCATGCACTAATGTAAGCTTATGGATGTTCAGAACTAAAGATCCATTAAAACTAGAAAAAAGTAGCTTTAGTATGATTAAAAGAAAGGAAATCATTTCCATTGCTATAAAATATAGTACATTAAGAATTTCAAATCACTTTCCTCACAACTCTGAGAGGTAGATTATGCAAGTGATATTATTTCCATTTTACAAGTAGGGAAACTGAGGCTAAGAAATTAACTCATGTCCATGACCCTCTAAAAAGGTACATAAAATACAAATTCAAATCAGTCTCTATATTAATTAGAGAAATGCAAATTAAAACAACTCTGAAGTACCACCTCATACATATCAGATTAGCTAATATGACAGAAAAGGAAAATGACAAATGTCTATCCCCTCAGTGGAGGGGATGTGAGAAAATTGGGACACTAATGCATTGTTGGTGGAGTTGTGATCTGATCCAACCATTCCGAAGAGCAGTTTAGAACTACGTCCAAATGACTATAAAACTGTGAATATACTTTGACCCAGCAATACCACAAGTTGGTCTTTATCCAAAAGAGATTAAGAGGAAAAAGAACAAAAGGAAAAGGACCCATATGTACAAAAATATTTTTTATATATCTTTTTGTTGTGGCAAAGAATTAGAAATTGAGGGGATGCTCATCAATTGGGGACTGGCTGAACAAGATGTGGTACATGATTGTGATGGAATACTATTGTGCCATAAGAAACGATGAGAAGGATAATTGCAGAAAAACCCAGACTTACATGAACTGATGCAAAGCGAAGTGACCAGAACCAGGAAAATATTGTACACAAGTATGATGGATCAGCTGTGAATGATTTAGCTATTCTCCACAGTACAATGATCTAAGACAATTGCAAAATAATTTGTGATGAAAAATACTACCCATCTCTAGAGAATGAACTGATGGAATCTGAATGAGGTTGAAACATACCTTCTTTAAAAAAACACTTAATTTTTGGGAGGTTCTTTCCTTTTTCTGTTCTGTGTTTTATTTTACATGATGAATACAAAAATATATTTTGCATGACTGCATATATATCCTATATAAAATTCTTGCCTTCTTAATGAGAGGCAAGGGGAAGGAAGGGAAAGAATCTGGAACTCAAAAAATTTAAAACATTTTAAAAATTGTTTTATATGTGAATTAAAAATATTAAAGAAAAAACAAATCCACATCTCTATACTCCAAATTCATCAGTCTTTTCCATTACACTGTACTGCTTCTCATAGATAAATACATAGATAGATATTGTTAAGCTTTTAAAAGAAGTGTCTTGAGTTCTACTATTTCACAGATATGTGATTATGATTTTTACATGTAAATGGGGGGGGTGATTGGCACATGTCAAATTGAAAAATTTGAAATGAATTGCTTGGTTTTTATTAGAGCAAATGTGGTTTTCTTTGTGCTTTCCAAATCAACAGTGGAAAAGTTGCTCTTTGTGGAAAACTATAGTAATACTATTTTCCTATAATTGTTGAATCTCACTTTAATAGATAAAAAAACAAAATCAGAGGAATCTATGGTATAATGTGCAAGAACTTAACAGTTTGAGGTATGAGCTCCAGCTCATGATCTTGGGTCTTCTATGCTGAAGGTGCAAAAAGATCTTTGGAGTTTCCTGAAATTTGGTGCTGGTCTTTCTTGTTTTATATTTCAGATTGTCAGTTGAATAGCAGGGTATACAGTGTATACAGTGTCATTCTATATGAATAAATGTATTTTTCAGTCATGTTTATAAGAATAGAATTTAGCAAATAAAATTTAAGGATAGTTCTGTATCTATGTGTCTACAGTACATATTTTAGTCTACTACGTTGATTGATAATTAAAATTTTTCTCATTGAAAGCACGATTGGCTTTGTATCAAGAAACTATGTGGCATAATAGACATAGTCTGTACCTAGAGTTAAAAAGGCTTGGTTTCAGGTTCTACATGAGATAAGACAGAGAGAGAGACAGAAACACAGACTAACTGACTGGCTGAGATAGACAGATACACACACACAGTGACAGAGAGAGAGAGAGAGAGAGAGAGAGAGAGAGAGGGAGAGAGAGAGTCAGATCCCTGAGCAAGCTCCAAGCCCCTTAACATAATTGAGGCTCAACTTACTCATTTTAAAAATAGGAATAATAATATCTATCTCACAGGGCTGTTGTGAAGATGAAAGGAAATAATCTAATAATAGCATCTTTCTCATGGGTTTGTTGGGAGAATTAAATAATTTTAAAATACTTCATAATTTAAATACTGTAAAAATATGAGCTATTATGATTAGAAACAAGTACTAGACATGATAGAATTAATGTGTATGTGTTTTTACATCCCTCTCATGAAGGGATGTTCTCCCATTATTTTATTCTAATTCAGCAAAACCTACTATTCAGAAGTCCACACATCTATCTCTTTTTAATGACATGTAATATACAAATGTATGGCAAGGCACTACAATTCTTTCTTTCTTTCTTTCTTTCTTTCTTTCTTTCTTTCTTTCTTTCTTTCTTTCTTTCTTTCTTTCTTCTTTTTGGAGGGAGGAAAGCAAGGCAATTGGGGTTAAGTGACTTGTCCAAGGTCATACAGCTACTAAGTTTTAAGTGTCTGAGGTCATATTTGCACTCAGATCCTCCTGACCCGAGGGGCAGTGCTCTATTCACTGCACCACCTAGCCATCCCACCACACTTCAGTTTTTAAAAGACAGGACATTTCATCACTATGGATAATCTCTCCCCTGGTGCAGATCTTATTGCTGTAGCTAAAATACATACACACAAACACATTGGTGGCTAACTTGCTCATAATGAACTTCCCACTTAGCTAGTAAGGATTCTGTTCACTCTGCTATGATGCCTAGAAGATATCATCTAGGAAATAAATGCATGATGAGAAAAGAAGTCAGGTTGATCATGTAAATCAAATTAATTGTTTTTCAATTAACAAGCATTTATTTACTATTTTTCCCATCTCCCCCACTGGGAAAAAAGTAAGCAAAACCTTTGTAATAAATGTACATAGTCAAGCAAAGAAATTCCCATATTCTAAATGTCCAAAAATACAGATCTTATTCTGCATAATTAGTCCGTCATTTCACTGTCAGAAGGTGGCTAGTGCTTTTTTAAAAACATTCAACTAAAAAGCTTTTTCACAATTGAGAAAAATTTTAAAGAACAAACACTTAATCGCTGGTCATATAGTATGGGAGAGGGATCATAGAATGTCAGAACAAGAGTAGCACAGGCAGCAACTAATGATTATGACTTAGAAGAATTCCTTCAGTACATTGAGTGGATTCTCTACAAAGGAATAACGAGAGGACATGGAAAAGCATGTACAATAAGAAAGTATGGATGAGTTTCAACAACACTAAATAAAGTCAAAGATCCATTGAATAATTGACTCAATAGCTAGTAAATGAATTAAATGAAACAAAAATACTTATTAAGCATTAGCTTTGTTCCAAGAACTATGCTAACTGCTAGGGATATAAATAAATAGGAAAAAAAAGACTTTCTATTTTCATGATGGGGAGGGGCACTACACATAAAAGAGTTCATTTGGGACAGTTAGATGGAGCAGTGAATAGAACACTGGCTCTGGAATCAGGAAGACCTGGGTTCAAGTCCAACATCAGACACTTAACACTTACTAGCTATGTGATCTTAGCCAATCACTTAACCTCGATTACCCCTCCAAAAAGAAAAAAAAAAAGTTCATTTGCAGGACAGACAGAAAGGTCCAGTTTTCCTTAGTATTCATAAGTAGGTTGGAGGTCTGAAAGGAAAAGAAGCAGGGTAAATGCCAAGAAGGCCCAGATGACTTTGGGAGGCAGAGGTAGGGTACATTTCATCATTCTATCTCATTAGAAGGTTTATAACTGGCATCTAGCTCATTCAACCATTAAAAATCCCAACATTTCTCTTCCCAACTGGCTGCCTCTTGGAATGAGAGAAGCTGGAAGTCATCAAGAGAGGGGCAAAGGATAGCAAGAAAAGGGTAGCCCCACTGGTGGCTCTTCCCCACAGGGTGATCCCTGATTATGTTTTGGTAGCTGTCCACTTTTCAGGGCAAGATTGATGATCCTCTCTCCCAAAACTTCAAAAACTGATTTTTATGAGGAAAATCTACACAAAGCCAGAGTGAAAGAACCTAGACTGGATGAATAGAGGAAGCCACTGCCATCCAAGATGATTCAGGAAAATTTTTCCTGGGCTTTCATTGTCACTTACTGGGAAAATTTTGAGAAAAATAGATTTTTTTCTTTTCCTAACATGTCCTAGATTCCTTTCAACTATCTTTTTTTCTCTTTTTTCTTTTTGGAGTGAGGAAGGCAGGGAAATTGAAGTTTAGTGATTTGCCCAAGGCACACAGCTAGTGTGTTAAGTGTCTGAGGCCAATTTGAACTCAGGTCCTCCTGACTCCAGGGGTGGTGCTCTATTCACTGTGCCACCTACCCAATCCCAGCTTATCAACTCTCTTTTTAGCTCAATTCTTGAGCAGATTCAAATTCTTGCATTAGTTCCAAAACTGACATTCTGGGAAATCTTTATTTGAAACATGGCCATTCCCTATCCAATCTATTCCAGACTTGATCAGGTCTTTCAAACTTACAAGGTAGGCATCTTCATCCCTGAGGCTGGTCCTGAAGCATATACGCTGCTGAAGAAGATGTGGATGCCGGACAAATTCTTCATCCTACGTAGGTTATGATTCATAGATTCATAAGATATTACAGCTAGAAAGTATTTCCATATTATGTAGTGTATCCCCTTTACTTTACAGATGAGGAAATTAAGATTCAGAGAGGTATTCTAAAACCTTGTGATCTATTTATCTGTAGTAATCATAATCATAATTATAATGCCTAGATGTACTTAAAGGTTGGCAAAATGACTTACAAATATTATCTCATTTAATCTCCACAACAACTCTAGGAGTTAGGCACATTATTATTCCCATTTGACAGATGAGGAAACTAAGGCAGATAAAAGATAAGTGACTTGCCCAGGGTCACACAACTAGTAAGTGTGAGGCTGAATTTGCACTTAGGTCTTTCTGAGTCCACACAGAGTTCTTTGAATTGTGCCACCTAGCTGCCTAGGCACTCACTCAGTATTTCACTACTTTGGCGAGTCTATGATTTAATTGAAATAAAGAATCCTTTTTGTTTGTTTGTTGGAATTGAAACTCATGGCTTTTTGTCTTGTCTGAGCCCCATGTTTGTGTCCAATCACTTCTCCAACAAGTATTGACCCAACACGCTGAAGTCAGTCGATCAATCAAACAGCATTCCTTTTTATATTTTTTAGGTACCTGGCTGGATTAACATCACATCCAAAGTTTTGAAAATCAATATACATTCTAGTGATATTAGTAGGTTGACAGTAGCCAACTCAATTAACAACTGATTGAAAAGTAAGCAAGTAAACACTGGATTTGGAGTTAGAACAACTGAGTCTGAATCCCTACACTTTGTAAACTTTAAAGCACTGTGAATATCTGAGGAATTATTATATTATTCAGCTGTAGTTATTTGTTCTTCATCTGCACCTTCCAATTTAGATTTTTAAATTTACCTATCATAAAATGCATTGGCCAGTGATTTTGACCCTCCTTGAATATTATATGCAACTTGGAATGGGTAGAAATCTAAGTCATTGAGTATTTGTAAATCCAAAGTGGAATTTTCCAATGCGAACTGGTTCAGAACTACATATTTTACAGAGATGAGAGGTTATTGGGTTCTATAAATGTGTGCCCTGAAAGAGAGAACCATGGGCTGGGAAAACATTCTTGAAAAATATGAGCTGGCATACTCCAGGAATAGGTGAGTAAAGTGGCAACTATTAAGTTTCATCTGAAAGGCAAAGTATGTGGGGTTTGAACGGAAAGTAATCCCCCCCACCCCCACACAAAGGGAGTGAGTTGCTAGGGAATGCCTGCAGGGCAAAGAAAGTGGGAAGGAGTTCCACTGACTCCTGTGCATTCCCCACCACACTCAACTGATAATTCAAGCTGCTTTTACTTGCCATTGCCACCTGATGGCTATGACTTTTCTCTCTTTCAAATGTTTCAAGATGTATTTATTCACCTTCCCTGCAAATTCCCATAATTTCCACCCCCACAATCACTTACTCCTTGCTGATGAGAATCAGCTGATGAGAATCAGAAGTGAAACTTCCCTTATGCTTCCTTTATATTTTGAAGAGTAAAATCACCTGAAAAATCTCTGTGGGTATGCTGCTTCACTCCTTCAAAGATAAGCACCTGCTTTGTCCTCTAGACACATTCCCTTCCTCATCGCAGAGATTTAAAACTGTTTCTTAGCTCCCAGTGTTAAGTGATCCTTATTCTTCCCTTTCCCCCCAGTGTGATATTCTTTCATTTTCTACCCTTCTGACATAAGTCAGGATTTTCCCAAGATCCTTAAGGTCCTTTTTTTCTCTATTTTCACATTATAGTAAAGCCCTTCTTCCATATTAAAAATGAAGTATTTCATTTTTCCTGAAAACCTGTAAAATAGGAGAATATTTCTCATGACCCTTTAAATTTATCTAGTAAATGGGAGATCAGACTATTCTTTGAACATGGAATAAGAGTTATTTGGATGAGAGAGAAATAAAAACACTACTACAGTCTATTTGGATGACAACATTTTTTCCCCCTATTCTCTACACTTGTGGGAAGTGAGATTTTCAAGCCTTTGAATTTCTTGTTGACAGTTTTTGAAGAATAGCATTGACAAAACCATTGGAGGAAAGCACCCATTGGGGTGTCTTCAGCTCTCAAGTTGCTACTCTCCTCACTTTCTCACTTTGTTAGCACCTCAATATCCACACCTGATTTTCAATTTCATCTCACTAAGCCTTCTATGTACTTGTCTCATCAAGTTGTATTATGAATATACATTGTTTTAACAACTCATGTTATTTCTTGAAAATTGCTTCATCTTTCACCCTTTTTCTTTATTCTTCAATTTAAGTTATTTTGTCCTCTGATTCTACTCCCTAGGTCCTTATCTTATTCTTCCCCTTGAGTTCTTTTCCTTCAGGTCTAGCCTTTCTCTTCCTTTACCCTTCCAGTGGTCAATGATGTGTTGGTAAATGTTTAACGTCCAACTCTCCAGGAAAAAAATATGCATGGCATACTTGTAAGTTTAATCTACAGCATTAACATTTATACATCACTGTCCTAAGTCTAAATAATCAAAAATCAAATCAAATGGAGACAATCAAAAGTTTAAAAATCTAGACAATCAAAAAATAATAAATCCAGTCCTGATTTGTAGCATTTTCTGATTTCAAGGTGTAAAATTTAATAATTTGCTCTAATGAGATGGTTTAAGCTAGTTCCCGCACACACATGACTTTAGGTATCCTCTTCCTATGTCTTAAGGCCTTCTCTTTCTCCTCCCTTTACTCTATTTCAAGTCCTCCAGAATTTTCCATATCTGCAATCAATTTCTGCCCTTTACAATTCCCCAAGCATCCCAATATCCTTTGCAATTCCTTCTCTTTTTCCTGGATATGATATTGGATGACAGATTTTAGAACAATGGGACAAACCAAGTAAGATTAAATTTAATACAGATAAATGCAAATTTCTGTATAATTGGATTCTTAAAAACAACTATATAGATATACAACAACAATTTCTTTCTAAAGACTGGGGATTTTAGTTGACTGTGAGATCAATGAGCCAACAGTGTGAAATGGTTGCTCGCAAAGTTAATGTTATAGGGTTGTAAGTAGGGAGGGATATTATCCAGAATGAAGAACTTAATAATTTCATCTATTTTAAATTAATTATTTTGTTTTCTTGTTTACATCATTCATTTCCACCAGACTCTGAGTTACAGAATTTTCTCCTCATCTTTCCCCCACCCCATCCCCAAAACAGCAATCCTCCTGTAAAGCCCCTCCCCCAATCTACTCTCTTCTGTGTCCTGCCCCAGCACCCCTCTTACTTTCTGGTAGGGCAGGGAGGGCCTCCTTACCCCCGCACCTGTACATCTTAATTCCCAGTTGCATGTAGTTAATTATAATAATAATTATATATATATACACACATATACATATATGCATTTTTTTCTTAACATTTGATTGTAGAGCTTTAAATTCTAGATTCCCTCGGTTCCTCCCTTGTCACCCACCACCACTAGAAGGACAAGCAATTCAATATAGGCTGTACATGTGTAATTATGTAGAACATCTCCACAGTGGACATATTGTAAGAAGCTGATTATATGTCCCTCCTTCCTATCCTGCCCACCCTTGTTCTATTCTCTGCCCTGTCCCTGTCTCTTTGCTGAAGTGTGTGCTTCCAGCAACCCTCCCCCAGATCCTGACTTCCCCTCCATCATCCCGCCTCTCATCCCCATGCCCCCAACTCTCCTGTGTGGCATGATATTCAATTTAGAGTTTATGTCATTCATTCCTTAATCCAAATTCAATGACAGTAAATGAAAGTAAAGTTGTAACAGTTATCCCTTGCCTCTTCTCTATGGGATGATTAACCCCATTCTGTCTCTCCCTGTTGCCGCTCACTCTAGTCCTCTCCCACCTCAGAATTTCACCTGTTAAAGTATCATCCCTTCGTATTCAATTGATCCTGTACCCTCTATGTACACATATACACATATGCTCAGATATGTATTCATACGCATATATACCCTCCTATATAGACATATATATATATGTATATATATATATATATATTTGTATGCCCTACTCCTATCCTCATACTAAGAAAAGTTTCATAAGTTACTATTATCATTTTTCCATACTGACATGCAAATAGTTCAACTTTGATAAGTTCCTTATGATTTCTTTCCCATGTTTACCTTCTCATGCTTCTTGTATTTGATTGTCAAATTTTCTGTTCAGTTCTGGTTTTTTCAGCAAGAATGCTTGAAAGTCCTCC
>CM053594.1:194114264-194133107 GCA_028646575.1 Pseudocheirus occidentalis
CATAGTTCCTCAATCCATTCGTTTCCCATGCCCCACTCTTTCACCCCACCAGTAATAGTAATAGGATATAAAGATCTCTGTCCATTAAGAGGCCTCATGTGGTATCCATCTGAGTCAGGAGGGTTGTGATGCCTTCTGGCTCTGAGAAGTATATATATACTCTGAGTTGGTATTTTGCTTTGGGGGTTCACTTATGAGAAGAATCTTGTGAATCTGGTTCAGATTCTGAGTGGCTGAATGTTCAGAGTTCCCCAGCTGCTCAGATGCTAAGGCTCTCTCAATCCAGGGAAGTGTGCAAAGTATATTTTATAATATAAAGTGTATTTTATAATCAAAGGAATATTGGTTTGGTTCAGGCAGTCAGAGCCCTGTCTGTTGGTCTTTGTTTGTCTTCTTGTATTTTTTCTGAAATTCAGGGTGTTGACTTTTCCCCTGAGCTAGTGAATATAATTTTAAAAGATTGTTGACCATTTTAAAAGCTATCTTACCTAGTAAAGCAAATCTAAGAACCTATGCTAGCAGTCATTCTGCATATGTGAATGTGGTTGCCATTACAAAGAACATAGTCCATAGGATCTGCAAACTAAAAGAGAAGTATGGGGGCTGAGATAATTGTCCATTGTTTCCAAGTAGTGGTGGCTATGGTTCTGTAGAGCTCCAGGAACAGCAGCAACCTGAAGGGAAACAGGCAAGCAGCAGTGCCTGAGCGGCTTCCCAGGTGCCCAGAACAAGGCCCCTAGGAGATAATCTCTCCTTCACCCTCCCCAACCCACTAGCTCTATAGAGGAGACAGGCAGGCGGTGGGAGCAGCGGCTGTGGGAGAAAAACAAGCTTGTAGGTGGTAGGAATGGCCAGAGCCATCAGGTGGAGAAGCCTGGCTCCAGACTGTGCCAAAGAGGTGAATACCCTGTAAGTATATTGTATTCAGATCCCAGGCAGGAGCCGAGAGACCTTGGAATGCAGCCCTGGAGCTGGAACAGAGAGCAGCCTGCATGAAGAAGTTAGAGCAGGAACCAAGAGCTACCTGCATCAAGATTCAGGCAGAAGTTAGGAGCGACAAGATAATCCGCAGGCAAGATAAAAACTTTGCAGCAAGTAGCTGAGTGCTTTCTTGCTGTGCCCCCCTGGGATGGTTTGGGACCCAGGTATAGGGTGGAATTGGCTAGGGTGGTTGGGGGAAAGTACTGTGGACCTACAAGGACCTTCCCTATTGGCTTTGTTGCCCAGCCATCCCTCAGGATTTGGAAGCTGGGACTGGAGCAGTGTGGGGAGAAGGACACATGGTCCAGAGAACATTTTTGTTTTGGATTGAAGGAGGAGGAGCTGGTTGTTCACCCCCCAAAGATTTTGACCCCCAAAGAATATATAAAATGATGTTATATTATATATTTTGTGTTTGTTTCAGGCTGTGTGGCCACTCTGGTAATAAGTTATGTTATGCATTTTCCTAAAGCATAGGTCCAATCATATCACACACACCCCCCCCACTCAAAAAATTCCAGTAGCTACCTGTTGCCCCAAGATCAAATGCAAAATGCTGTTTGGTATTCAGAGCACTTTATAACCAAATCCCTTCTTGCCTTTTCAGTCTTTTTATACCTTATTTCTTGACATGTGCTCTTCAGTCCAGTGAGACTGACCTCCTGGATGTTCCATATACACAACACTCCGTCTCTTGGCTACTGGCATTTTATCTGGCTGTGTCTGTGCCTGAAATGCTCTGTCCTCATCTCTGCCTATTGGAGTCTCTCCTTCTTTTATGTCCCAACTAAAATCCCACCTTCTACAGAAAGCCTTTCTTGACAGCTTTGCATTTTAGCCCCTTCCCTCTTTTAATTCATATTTAGCTTGTCCATAGCTTGTTTGTACATATTCTTTGCTTGTTGTCTTTCCCATTATACTGTGAATTCCTTGAGGACAGGGATTGTCTTTTGCCTTTGTTTCCTCAGCCCTTAACACATGACCTGGCATATAGTCAGCATTTAATAAATACTTATTAGCTGTTTCACTGACTGATAAATATTGCTTCTATGATCTTGGACCACTCACTTAAGCTCTCAGTTTCTAAACTAATCTATAAGGCTTTATGTCAGAAAGAAGATACATGTTGACTCTAGTAATTTTTAAATTTGTGAACTTAAGATCTGAGTAAATGTTAGCAGCATATAATGACCAAAAAGTGTGACCATTGAGTGGGTACATATGAGCAAGTAGTGATTGAAAAACAATTCCTATACAGATCACCAGAAGGATTTTCAGCAGTTTTCTCTTGGAAAAATAGGTCCCCGTGGTCCTGACTGCTGACAGAACCAACCTGTTACCCTTGAATCTAATGATTTCCAGATCTATTTGTCCAGCCCTTACCTCTCTTTTGACCTCCAGTCTTGCATTTCCAATTGCCTGTTGGACTTCTCAAATTGTAGCTATCTTAAAACTCAACATATCCTAAGCTAAACACATTATCATTTTCCCTGACTCTTCCGTCTCCCTAAATTCTCTGTTACTGTCAAGGGTCTTCCACATTCGAAACCTAGGTTTAATCGTCTACTCTTCTGTTGTTCTCATTCCCCCATATCCAAATCAATGGTCAACTCCTGTTGTTCCTCCCTTCATAACATTACTTATATACATCCCCTCCTCTCCTCTGCCAATGCCACCATCCTAGTGCAAGCTTATTCTATTACAATAGCCTGTTGTTTTCCCTGTCATAAGTTTCTCTCAATACCAGTATCTGATCATGTCACCACTACCTCTTCCTCACCCCATTCAACAGACTTTAATGGCTTCGTTTTTTTACATCCAAGATCAAATATAAAATCCTCTGCTTCTTCCCACCTTTCCAGCCAGTCTCATCATACCTTACTCTGAGATTCAATGATGTTGGCCTCTCTACAGTTCTTCATAAATTTCCTGACTCTGGCCATTTTCATTGGCTGTCTCCCATTTCTGGAACTCTCTCTTTCTTTTCATTTCTACCTCCTGGCTTTCCTGACCTCCTCCAGTCCTCAACTAGGCTCACCTGCAAAAAGCCTTTCTAGTCCTCCTGCATTGTAGGACCTTCCTTCTGAGATTATTTCTAATTTACCCTGTGAGTATAGTGTTTGTACATAGTTGCTTACATGTTGTCGCTCCCATCATATTGTGAACTCCTTGAGATCAGGGACTAATTTTTGTTTGTTTGTTCTGGAGTTTTTTGCCTTTCTTTGTGTTCCTAGAACTCAGCACAGTGCTGGGCACATAATCTGTGTTTCATAAATGTTTATTGACTTGAATGCAGCCAAAGTACATAAATCCTCATAGCTTACGTTTATGGATGAAGCAGAACTTCTATTCCTTCCCTACCACCCACTTTTAGTAAAAGGATGAAGGCGGAGGGAGTGCTCTCAAAATGACTATCCATTTCTTCTCTATTAGTGTTCCACAAATAATCAGAGATTTATTTATCTGGTACAAGATTCAGAGATACTTTTCAAGCCTGAGGATTTATGACACTGATTGTATGCCAATTGAGATTTAATTGGCTGATTACAGGGCAAGGGCTCAGGCATAAAGACTAATAATTCTAATGGGTGAATATTCTATTAAGAAGTAAATAAAAAAGGCCTTGAAACATGAGACTATTAATTAAGTCTGTGGCACCTTATCTGTTTTTGAGTAATTGATACGCCCTTTAACAGGGCTAAAATATGCTCAGGAATTACTGTGTTCTAGAAGAGTACACAGCAGAAATTATGCAAGCGATGTCACTGTGACATTCCCACAGCTGTCACATGGCACAAGAACACAGTAACTTCCACCAAAATGCCAAGTAAGAGACAAGATATCAAAGTTTGGAAAGAGTATCAGAGGTCTTTTAGTATGACAAGTATCACAATCCTATCTACAATATCCCCAACAAGTAACCATCTAGCCTTCATTTTATTTCTTTTAATGAAGAGTAGTCCATTATCTCAAAAGATAGCCCACTGCATTTTTGGACAATTCTAATTATGAGGGAGGGGCAGGTATGTGATGAAGTGGATAGAGCACTGGTCTTGAAATCAGACAGACTCATCTTCATGATTTCACATCCGACCTCAGATAACTTAGAAGTTGTGTGACCCTTGGAAAATCATTTACTCCATTTGCCTCAGTTTCCTCATCTGTATAATGAACTGTAGAAGGAAATGGCAAAGCACTTCAATATCTTTGCCAAGAGAAATGCCAAAAGGGGTCACAAAGAGTCATTACAACTGAAATGACTAAACAACAACAAAAAATAGGAGTTGCTTTTTGGTTTTTTCTTCTTGTTTTTTTTTTAATAACATTGGGCTGAAATCTGCCTCTTTGCAACTTTCACTCATCTTTCCTAGTTGTGCCTTTTATGGAGAAGCAGAACAATCCAACGTCTCATCTCAATCTCATCCCAAAGAGAATTCTTCAAATACCTAGAGATAACTAACATATCCCTAATGCGTCTTTTTCAGGCTTAACTTAATCCTACAACCAGTCGTTGTACATCATGATGTCTAATGTGCTTGCCAAGCTATCTACATTCATTGCTTCTGCTTCTCTATTATTTCTTAGTTCCTTGCAATCTATTTTTTTATTATTTGAATCAAATGAAATTACTATTTCCAAAGTTACCAGTGATGTTTTAATTGTCAAATCCAATGACCTTTTTTTCCCCAAATTACATCCTTCTTGATTTATCTAAAACATTAGGGCACTTTTTATCACCCTCTTCTCCTGGATGCTCTAGGTTTTCATCACTTTGTCCTAATCAGTTAACTCCCTCTCTTTCCCTCCACCCCCATATCTCTCTCTCTCCCTCTCTCCCTTTCTCTCTCTCTCTCTCTCTCTTTCTCTCTCTCTCTCTCTCTTCACACACACACAAACACACACACATGTATTTATGTATATATGCACAGATAAACACATGTGTGTACATACATATGCATATATGTCCCCCAATATAGTGTAAGGTCCTTGAGATTAGGGACTATTCTAACAAAGTTCTTGAAACATAATGGGCCCTTAAAAATGTTCATTGTTTGATTCAACATTTGTTGGTGCTATAATTTCAGTATTTCTTTCACCAAAACATTCTACTTTTCTATCAGAAATGAGTTGGGTAAAAGTTTAGTGGATCAGTATTGAGATATAGGTATGCTCATTATGGCAATAGCTGTCAGACAGTTAAACATAAAGTGAGATGATGATTTTAAATTAAATTCTATAGAAAATAATATGAGGGTGGTTGGGAGAATAATGATAGTGAAGAAACATTCTAGGCATGGAGAAAAGTGAACTTAAATTCACAGAGGCAAGAGGGGGCAGGAGAATGGATAATAGCAAGTAATTCAGTTTGCCATGAGTCTTAAGTGCATGGAGTGTGAAAAAAGAAAAAAAATAATCTGGACCTATGTTTTGAAAGACTTTGAATGCCAAGAAGAGAAGTTTTATTTCTTTTCGGTACCCAAAGGGGAGCCAATGAAAAAATTTTAAGTGGGAGAGTAACATAAGTAAACCTACGCTTTAGGAATATTACTTAGGCAGCGCTGCCAAGTGTGTATTAGAGAAGGTAATGATAGGTAAGAGGTAGGGAGCTTTAAATTACTTTATAATGGGATAGGTAAAAAGCAAAGCTGGCATAATGGTATGCTGAGGAAAATATCTCCCTCATTTTAGGACAGGTGCTCTTTTACTTGTACACATGCACAGGGATGTTTCAACAATTTTCTTTTAATTGAATTGCATAGTGTGATTACTAATGAAATGAAAGATGGGGTGACCCCATAGATGACAGAATTCTCCTAAGATTTGCTGGGCTACGCTCTCCAATTTCCATCTCCTATGTGTAATGCATTCACTACATCCTACAATATTTATGTGTAGTGGACTTATGCACTGACATCTTTTTTCCTGGAACATGGAGGGCCCTGGGGGCAATGGTGAAGTGGTTCTGGTTGGTCCATTGTCCTTTCTTCTTCACTTAGGAGCATATTTTTTTCTATCTTTCTGCTCAATACTTCTCCACCTCAAGTATCCTGGCCTTCTTAACCTTTCCCTTGTGCTTATTTCTCCTAAACCCTTCCAAATTAGTAAATGATAACTAAATTGTTAGATGATGGGGGCAAGAGGTATGGACCCTTACAAAGGGTATTGCTATTTCATTATATCTTGAAGATAAAAGAGCCTTTATGATTTTAAAAAAAAATTGTACTTTAATGGCGGTGGTAGGATAACCTTCAAATGATGTTTGGTCCTAAGAGCTCTTGTCCGGTTTCCTCAAATCAGAGAACTCAGATAATTATCTATACAGGAATATAAAGACAACATTGGATAGAGATGTCCAAATTATTCTTTCAAAAGCAAGTATGCATACACACACATGCATGCATGCACATATATATACAAATGCATGCACACTTATATATGTATACATATGCATATTTATGTGAGCATGTGTGCATATATATATATATGAGTATATATGTGTATATATACACATCTGGGAACATCCATTACCTATAATAGAAGAAAAACCATTTGGCATTCTCAATATGTATGTAGAATATACAATTATATAAGTGCCCAAATAGTTTTAATACCTTCCCATTTCTCTTCTTCCTCATGCTCTGCCCACTTCTACAATCATCCAAGTGTTTGGATACGTGCATTTAAATCTGTAATAGCTTATATACATATACATACATATACATATATCTGTGTGGTGTTATTTCAGAACATCCAAACTCTGATGTTCATATGATGTGTCATTTGGAAGTTTACAGAAATACCATATTTCACATTTCCAGGGTTCTATTTTCATATGGTCATAAATTTGTCACTTGGAAGGCTAAATTTCTTCAGGAAGGCAAAGCAGCCAGAACAGGCTAGATGTTTAATTTTGTAAAGAAAGCTGAATGAATAAGGTTTTCAAAGCAAGAAAAAAAATTATCAACTAACTGCTGAAGAATGTTTCTTTTGGTTCTAAAAGGGGCTCTTTGAAAATGCCACGAACTTTTAAAAGTTCCGCAAAGTTAAGCTAAAGTCAAATACAGGAATTAAGGCAAAAAATAAATCTTGTGATAGTGTAAGTAGTTGTTATTGGAAAACAATGATATGACAATTATTAGAGAGGTTCAGTCAGAGGACCTGAGTTCAAGTTCAAGCTTTGTCATATATTGTCTGCGTGATATTGAGCAAGTTATTTGTCAAAGGCTTAGTTTCTCCATCTGTATTCAATCAGTCTACAAGTGTAGGTTTACATTGCTCACTGTGTGCCAAGCACTGTGCTAAACTGGGAGTACAATCCAAACAAAAATTAAGACAGTTCCTGCCCTCCAGTGGCTAAATAAAAGGAAACAGCACAGGAGTGAAGGGCAGGGTGACAAGAAGGCAGCGTGGTGAAGAGCAGGGTTCAGATTGTAGCCTGGTAAGGAAGGGAGAGATGGCTGCATTGGGCACCCTAAATGGGGGTTCTGAGAGTAGACATGCAATATAGGCAAGGGCTGCAGATATTTCCAAGACATGAATTCCAGAGCTGAAGTGGTTTTCTAGGACGAAGAATTTTCTGGGGGCCATGATAGAGAAATCCAGAGGAGTTCCTATAAAATGAGTTCAGAGTAGATGATTGTCCCTTCCCTCCCACAGTTCTTAAGTCTATGAATTTACCATCCTTTATCATATACACATGGATGGTCAGTCCTGCAAATATCAAAAGAACCAGAAAAAGGCCTCCAATATCTCAGGTGAATCGCCATTTTTTTTTTATATTCAGGAGGAACTACCACATCTGGTATGAGTGCTTCCAAGCACTTTTCAGGGCTGCTCATCTACCTATTGTGTCCACTTTTCATCCAACTCTCACCTGTGACTCCAAGGAACTGAAGCCTACAAGGCAGCCATACTTCAGTAAAGCCATCTTGGCAAAAGAGGCAAACTGGGCTGAGAGTAACTGAGAGGTCTCAAACCCACTGGTGAATTAAGGGGATGTCTACCTGAAGCATGTGAAGATTTCTCCCAGAAGAATGGGTGACTGAGAAAAATTTGTTCCAATGGCTATGAAGGTGACTGAAGCAGGCACTGCACAGTGCTTAGAGCTTTGTCAGACGTGGAAGATGCCAAGGTCATCCACTGCATCTTGGGTCATTGCCAGTCATCTAGACTTTTGTCTTATCATTGGACTTTAATGACTGGAAGCAAGAGTGAAGCTGATGACTTTATGTAATTTTGCCTCACTTAAATCCAATTCAAATGTGAGTCAAGACATCACCCATGATGTCCTTGGTACTCTTCCAAATGAAGGACAAGCAAACTATGTGAAAAGACAAATTCTCCAATGTAAGAAAATGCAGTCAGGGTGTAGCCTGCAACAATGAAGCAAGTGTCCCCACCATTAAGATCCACATGGGAATATAAATAACACCTTGTATAAGAGATACTCATAGTACAAATGACTTGGCTTGGCAATTAGAGAAAGTCTTGCTTCTTGCTTCTCCTAGTGCCACAACACAGGTGAGAGAGAGAGATGGGTGGAGGAGGGAGGAAGGAAGGAAGGAAGGAAGGAAGGAAGGAAGGAAGGAAGGAAGGAAGGAAGGAAGGAAGGGAAAAGAAGGAACAAAAGGAAGAAAGAAGAGAAAAAGAAAAATTGTTAAAAGTTTTTCATTGCCTCTCCCATTGCCAAAGTCAAGGCTACCTGAAAGATGCCATAATCTATCCCAACATGAAGGAATATTCATACTAGGATAATAATGGACATGCTTTTCTTTGTTTATTGTTGAGTGTATACTATGCTTTGATTACTATTTCCCTTTTAATAAAACTTTAAGGTTTAATCAGCTTTTCTTTGATACATCATATATATGTATAAATACATACACATATATAAACATTTATGTGCATAGACAAACATATACATATATCAACATCAATATGTATCGTGGTTATATTTTTGTGTGTATGGATTTTTTAAGAGTGTACTTCAGTTTCTTTCCATCCTTACTCAGAGTGGCCACTCATGCCATCCTCTTGTTATTCACTCTTCATAGCCACTCATGGTATCCTCTCATAGTCTTCAGCCAATAGTGCACTGGTAAATATTTAACAACTAGCTCTTATAAAAAAAAGGAAACAGACATACAATTGAAAGTTTAATCTGCATAATTAACATTTTCTCTATCTTAAGATTCTAGATTTGTAAACACAACAATAAATCAGGCCCTGAGTTGCAGTCTTTGCCAATTTCTGAATTATAAATGCTCACACTGAAGATTTAGCAACTGGGTCTTGAGAGCTAGTTTGAACTGGTTATCAGCAAAGCCCTGTACTCACTAAGACATATAAACTTGAGACATATTTTCAAAACTGCCCACTCATCTCAGCCTTTTGCAGGTATCCATTCCTAAGATGGGATCATGGACATTAGGTAACTCACTGCTGTCTGGCTGGGGTCACAGATCTCTTTGAGCTAGATTTGTGGCTTTAGCAACAGAGCAATAGATGAGGGATTTTATCTTACTACAATTCAACCAGGAAGAGAGTACTAAGATTAGGGCATTCAAGGACTGGTTGAAAAGAATGAAAATGTTTTGCTTGGAAAAAAAGGAAAATAATTGTTTTAAGTATCTGATATTCTGCCAAATGGAAGAGGTATTAGACATATATGGGTTGGTCTCAGAAGCAAGAACTGAGAGGAATTGATGGAAATGGCTAAGAGACAGATTTAAGCTCTTTGGAAGGACAGCCATCCCCAAATTAAAGTTGTTCATAAGTCATGGCTAGTTGACCTTGCAGCAGATTTTATAGAGAGCATTCTTGGTCAGGTGTAAGTTGAACTAGATGTCCTCTGAGTTCCCTTCCAACTGTGATATTCTGTGATTCTGAGTTGCATACTCTTAATATCCTTGAAACTCTTCTTGGAGTTATTCCTTGTAATTCTTGTTTTTTCTAATTCTGTTTAATAAAAGTCCCAAGGCTCAGGTAGATAGATGATCATTATCTCACCTCCAATGTACTTTCCCCCTCCAGTTCCAATGATAAGACACTTCCTATTCTGTAACACCCCAAGAATCCTCTATTTTATAGTCCTTAAGCATTAAAGAGCATAGGATTGTATATTTAGAGCTAGAAGGAACTTTAAAGGCCATCAGGTGAAAAATCCTTTTTTTTATAAATGAAGAAACTGAAACACTCAGAGTAGTTAATTGATTTGCCCAACTTCCCATAGATGGCAAGTAAGAGAGGCAGGATTTGAATAGGTCTTCTGGGGCTCTTTCTGCTGAAGCACAACCTCCAGTTATTTGGATGGAATTATTCAAATTACATAAAGTTGTTAGTAATCTTCAAATTGTGATGCCCCAGACCACCTCTCCACGTCTGTCCTAGCAGGCTTTCTTAAGCCGGCAATGTTTCCTTTCATATGTTTCCTTCCAGTCTTCTTATTCCACTTAAATATATCAGCCATTTGCTCTTTTCAAACCAGAACCAGCCCATGATAATCCAGCCCAGACCACCTTCCCACCTTCCCTTCCATCTCTGTGTGAATACTTTACCCACTTCACCCCCATGTGCTTTCTTTTGCTTCTAAGCTCCTTGAGAGCAAGAACTGTCTTTCTCATTGCTTTTATTTGTTTTCTCCAGGACTTAGCATAGGGTCCCTGCACATAGCGAGTGCTCAATAGAACCCTTATCTATTTTTATCTATCTAATTCATCCTAATTAACAGCCTACGTAGAGGTTATATCTTTTACTGTTCCCTAGAACTGGAAAGTAAGCCATTCTCCTAAATCAGCATGGGCTGAGGGAGAAGAGATGGATGTTGGAGAAGAAGAGAGGAACATTCCAATGCAGGTTACATGTATGACAAGCATCACATAGAACTGATTGTCACTGCACTAAAGAAAAAACTCATGGCTCTTCTGTGAACAAATGTGATCCAGAAGACTGGAACATTGCACTGAGTTGGAAGTGCTGCTGCATTTATCTCTTAGTTCTCTCCCTGTTACTATAAAATGGATAGAGTATAGAATGGGGAAAATGACTGAAGGCAAAAATATTTCTTCTTCAGTGTCTCTGTAGTGTGTTTATCTTACATGTTGTTTTCTTTAAGTTGTCAGCATGTTCAGATATAAGGGTTAATCATTTGTTTTAATAATAGACAGGACTCAGAACATTTAATAAGAGCTTTTGATAAATGTTAACTAATAACAATAAATCTATCTATCAATAAACATTTATTAAGTACTTACTATGTGCCAGGCACAGTGTTAAACATTGGGGATACAAACAGAGGCAAAAGATAGGCTCCACCCTCAAGGAGCTTATAATCTAGGGCGGGGAGACAACATGCAAACAACATACTTGTATATGTATATATGTATTTAATTTATAAAACATATACATATTTATTTATATAGCAAGCTATATACTGCGTAAATAGCAAATAATTAACAGAAAAAAGACACTGGAAGTAAGAGGGGTTGAGAAAACCTTCCTCTAAAAACAGGCTTTTCAGTTAGCATTTCAGTAAAACCAGAGAAACCAGTAGGCAGAGTTGAGGAGAGCATTCTAGAAGTGGGGGACAGTCAAAGAAAGTGCACAGAGTCAAGAGATGGAGTGTCTTGTTCTTGGGACAGCCAGGAGGCCGGTATCATTTGACTGAAGAGCACATATTGGGGAGTCAGGTGTCAGACGACTGGAAAATTAAACAACTTATAAGGATGTTGTTGTCAGTAATTAGTTAATGTTTATGATAAAACTGTCATGAGTTTAAAATGAGCAAAACTTTAAATAAGAGGCATTGGTAAATAAGAGGTCATGTGATGTGACTGGTACTAAGGCAATATGATTGGTATACATAAAGGTCAATCAGTCAGTCAATGTTTATTTATTAAGTACTTGCTATGTTTCAGGCACTGGGCTAAATGTGGAGGAAAGAAAGAAAGGCAAATAAACACACGATCCCTACTCACAAGAAATTCACTTTGTAAGTGGGGAAGACAGCATGCAAATAACTATATTTATATAATATGCCTACAGAGCAGATGAAATGTAATCTCAGAGGAAAGGCATTAGAAGACAAGAAGACTGGAAAAGGCTACCTGAAGAAGGTGGAATCTGAGTTCAGTCTTAAATGAAGTGAGGGAAGCCAGGAGGTAGAGGAGAAAAGTTGAGAACATCCTGGATATAAGGAACAGATAGCAAAAAGGCACAGAACTGGAGGATGAGTGTCATGTTATAGGAGCACTCAGAAGGTTGTAAAGTATGTGGAGGAGAATGAAATTCTAAAGATAGGAGGTGCAAGGCTGTGAAGGGTTTTCATTATTATACATAGCATGTTATATTTCATCATGGAGGCAATTGGGAACCATTGGAGGCTACTGAGTCAGGGAAGGTTAGTTAAGGGGGAAGGGCAAAGTTAGTCCTATGCTTTAGGAAACTCATTTTGTCAGCTACATGGACAATGAGTAGAAGTCAGGGGAAAATTTGAGGCAGGGAGATCAATCAGAAGGCTATTACAAAATGTGTAAGAGCAAGGATTAATGAGAGCTTGCACTGAGATGGTGGCTGTGAGTGGAGAGAAGGGAATGGATACAAGAGATGCTGTAAAGGTGGAAATGATAAGACTTGGGAAGAAATTGGATATGTGAACTGAGTGAGAGAGAAGAGTTGAGGAAAGCACTGATGTTGCAAGCCTGGGTAACTGGGAAAGTAGTTCCCTAAACAATAATAGAGAAATTGAATGGGGAGGGATTTATTTTGGGGGGAAATGCAGTGAGTTCTCTTTTGAATATGTTGAGTTTGAGATGCCTATGAGACATTCTATTTGAGATATCAAAAAGAGAGCAGTTGGGGATGCCAGACTACAAGTCTAAATTTGAGCTAAAGATGTTGATATAGGAATCATCTACATGGCAATGATAAGGTCATGCTGGCAATCTTTGTCCAAGCCAGGAAATGATCACAGGATCTGAAAAACATTAACCTTTTTTTAAGAGATGGGATAAAAAGCACCTCTTTTTCTCAGTTCTTACTGGTCTTACATATTTAGATAAGAAAAATTAAAAAGAAATCAATTGTGTTTCCTTCTGGGACATGACCATTTTGATAGAGTACTTCTCTGGGACCCTTTGTAGCAATTTTAAAAAAAATTAATAATTTCTAGATAAATGCAAATATTAAGTATCATATATTGTAAATGCCCTATCTCTCCAACTAGATCACAAACTCCTTAGGGTTAGTGATTGTGTTTCACAGTTTCTACATCTGCAGAGCCTAACACAACACTTTGCATGCAGTAGACATTCATTCAATCAGCGTTGGTGATGATGATGTACATTTTCTCTAAATCTGGTGACATTTTCATTAATTAAGGAGAGTAGTGCAAATGAATAGTGGTAGATAATGATCAGATTCAAAAACTCCTTGACATGGAAATGATCCGTAGAGAACCAAACAATGGGGCAGGAAATTGCCAGCCTGACACAGCAGTGGGGATGGTGTTTTTGTGACAATAACTTTTTCTGAGTGATAAATTTAGAACCATACAAGTTAACAAGCAGAACAGTCATTGATAATTATAGGGTCCAGTAGTAGACCTGTAGGTTAGTACATGGTCAAAGATTCACTGATAATTCTGTCAGTGGACACAGAAGTAGTAGTTGATCAAAGAGAGATGGACAGACAGACAGAGACACAGACAGAGACAGAGAGAGAGACAGAGAGACAGAGAGAGAAAGAGAGAGAGGGAGAGAGAGACAGAGAGGAGAAGAAGAGGAGAGAGAGAGGAGAGGGAGAGAGACAGAGAGAGAGAGAGACAGAGAGACAGAGAGACAGAGAGACAGAAAGACAGAGACAGAGACAGAGAGAGACAGAGACAGAGAGACAGAGAGACAGAGAGAGAGACAGAGAGAGAATAGCTGCTCCTGGATGAAAGGTTTCCATTTTCCATAATAGTCTTAGTGATAAAGCAAACTAAAGATGACCACTTCTGTTGTACTCAGGATGAAAACTGAACAAATTTAATGATAGCTTAGAAGTGTTAACACAAACTAGGATGGAAAAAAAACATTACTGGAGTAGCAGTTAGAATTCCTAATAGAAATTCCAAGGACCTTGGAGACTTCTGATTAATATATATGTACTAATTTTTTTAAAGGGGTGCAGGTTGAGGAGGGGAATTCACCTTCTGGGAAAGCCCAAGCTACCTGGAGATTACTTTTTTTTGCTTTTTGGAGGGCACCTGGGGTTAAGTGAGTTGCCCAAGATCATACAGCTAGTTTTTGTGTTGTATCTGAGGCCGGATCTGAACTCAGGTCCTCCTGACTCCAGGGCCAGAGCTCTACTCACTGCACCACCTCACCACCCCACGAGATGGCTTTCTAATGAGGTCCCGTTGGGAAACAGTGAATTACATTTAGACAATGACCTTCCTTTCACATATTATTTTTGCAGCCAGTGAAGTTCCTTTCTCTTAAAGGTGTTGTGGAAAGCACCCCTTTCTGGCTCTCATCTCTCCTTCCTTTGAACATCTATCTGACCAGATGCATACCATCAGCTGGCTGTCAACTGTACCCCCTGCAATGTGCAAGAGCAAAGAGGAGGGCCTGGTTTGCTTAGTTAACAGGATACATTTGCCATATTGGTTTTGTTTTGCTCATTTCCTTGCCTTGTTTTCCTCGTCTCCATTTGCTCATTGGAATTCTACATTTTGTAGAATTAAATTGATTAAATTTTGCTAGTTAACTTTTTAGGCAGCTGGGTATAGCTGGATAATGGAAAAATGGATGGAAAACTGAACTTGGACTAAGGAAAACAAGTTTAAGTCTTGCATCAGGAACCTATCTAGTTGTGTGACCTCAGCCAAGTTACTTAACATCTTCCCAGGTCTCAGTTTCTTCATCTGCAAAATGGGGATAATACTAGTTACAATATCACAAAACTGCTGCCAAGGTTAAGTGAGACAACATTTCAACAATAATCATTGATTAAGCCCCTACTGTATGCCAGATTCTGCCCTAAGTAAGTTCTGTGTTTAGTAAACCTCAAAACTGAGGTTAGTAGAGCAGAAGTTAAAATGACCTGAGTTAGAATTTGGTCTCAGATATTTAACTAGCTGTGTGACCCTGGGCAAGGCATTAAAAAAAAAAGAACTGTTTGACTCAGTTTATCCAATTGTAAAATGGGGATTATAAAAAGCATCCATCTTGTAGAGTTGTTGGGAAGATCAAATGACATAATATTTGTAAAAAGCACTGAACACAATGGCTTGCACCAAGTAGACACTATATAAATGCTTGTTCCTTCTTCATTCCCTATATAACTATACAAATGCTAGCTATTATTTTCAAACAGGTTTGAATTTAGGTGTGTGGAATTCATGTGGTTGCTTCAACGTGTATTGCATTCTATTCCCAAAGAGAGGTTTTTATACATAGAGCTCTCAGCTCTACTCAGAAACTGGGAGGCTGGCTAGTCCTCCTTAGCGTGATTATCTCTTTTAATCCAGACCTTTGGTCTATTGTGAAAAAAGGAGAAGAAAGTCTATTTGGACTGAAAGCTTCCAACTCTATTTCTTATTTCTTCATCCCAAACTACATATAATATTTATGTACAATTAAAGTCACCATAGATATTTGCCATTGGGACTACTAATGTACCAGATACATATTGATGAACAAAGGCTGGCCTACCACTCTGGACTGTGGAAGCATTCTAAGAAGGCCAGATTATGATAACCCCATGGTCACAAGAGAAATGGGCACCATTTTGATTAGGCCTCAAGTTTCTGGCCTGAGGAGGAGCCAGGTTACAATTGAATCTACACTGAGAAATACACTGGAGTTTATCCAGTCACTTAGGGCTAGATTTACATTGTTCCAAGTTGAGGTGGAGTCCCCCAAACCAACATATAACAACCATGACTGAGGTAGCTCTGAGCAGATAATGTTTTGCCCCTATGGTACCTAAGTAGTGGCAAAATTCTTACTTGTTGAATGAGCCAACATTATTCTCATTAGATTTGGCTTAAGAATGGAATAACATATACATTCAATTGGGTATCTTACCCTATAGGAAAGTAGTGGGGAAGGGGATAAGAGGAGGGATGATAGAAGAGAGGGCAGATTGGGGGAGAGGCAGATTTTACACTTTTGAAAAGGGACAGGGTCAAAGGAGAAAATAGAATAAATGGGGGGTGGGATACCATGGAGAGAAATATAGTTGGTCTTTCACAACATGACTACTATGGAAATGTTTTGCATAACTACACATTTACAACCTATATTGAATTGCTTGTCTTCCCAGTGGGGTGGGTGAGGAGGGAAGAAGAAAGAGGATCTGGAATGCAACCGGAAAATAAGATATACAGACAATGGAGTGTAGAAATCCAACTTGCCCTACAGGAAAGTAAGGGGGAAGGAGGTAAAGGGCAGGATGTGGGGGATATATGAGAGGACAAACTGGGGGAAGCAATAATTAGTATGCTTGCCATCTTGGGGTGGGGGTAGTGGAGAGATGGGGAGAACATTTGGAACTCAAAATCTTGTAGAAATAGATGTTGAAAACTAAAAATAAATACTTTTAAAAAAATTCTTACTTGCTAATCCCTCTATGAAGCTTTGTAGTAGGATCAGAGGCATGAACAAAAACCCATATCAGACATGGCATCATGCACCTACCAAATGGCTCATGATCTATAAACTCTTACTGAGTCGTCTCTGGTAAAGTTAGTGTGATTATAGACAGAAAGGGAGCCTTGAACAACTGGATATAAAAATTTGAGAATTGACTGATGGATGAGATTTGTAGTTCAGAGGAACAAGCATTTTCATCTCTGCCCTTAGAAGCTACTTGAGACTGTCTTGATCTTTGAGCCAGACTTTTGAACCTTTGTACTTCTGAATTTAAGGTGGAATTGACTCAGACGTTGGAATTCCTAAAGAGATATACACAATATTTAAGAAACAGAAAGAGAAGAAGTGGTAAGGATCTCAACAGCTGAACAGCAGCCACAATAGCTAGCCTTCCCTTTCCTAGAAATAATGCTAAGGAAACGGAGAAAGAAAAAGGCAAATTGAGTTATGCCAGAGAATGGAGAATTTGGGATTGACATCATCCCCTGGTGGCATCTCAGAGCAGAAAATTCCTTAAGCCCCCAGGGGTGCCTACTTCTTCAAGCTAAGTTAAGTTCCAAGAAAAACTCTGGGGCAGCTAGGTGGCATAGTAAATAGAGTACCGACCCTGGTGTGAGTTCAAATCCAGCCTCAGACATTTAACACAAAAACTAGCCATGTGACCTTGGGCAAGTCACTTAACCTCAATTGCCCTCCAAAAAAGGCAAAAAAATCCCCCAAAACTCTGCTCTTTCCCCAAATTCCCCTCCTGCTCTTATCCAATAATAAATATCATAACATACTCAATATGTTTCTTTACCTCAACATTTCCCAGTAATCTGAATGTTTACCTTAACTCTGCAGATGCCAGGGGTTAGCTAGAGGGGAACATAAATTTGAATTAGGACAGATCCAAACTTCTGCCAAAATGTTAGGAATTTTCCTAACTGGAGACTCTATTACTCCTAACCTCTTTTAATAAAAACTCTGTAAAATAGCATGGACTTGAAGGAATATTATATTGCCTCAGGTAAAAATGAGCTAATTGTTGTAAGGCTATTTAAAGCCCCAGAGACAAAAGGAAGGGGAAAAGTCAGCAATGAACCTTGAAGACTAACTGCCCTATTCATGGTGACACAGCCATCAGTGTGTTACATTGATCTTCAGTAATGTCTCCTAGTAAATCTTTATGGAAATAGAAAAAGATAAGAAAGGATGAGTTTAGTCAATTGGAATGGTTGCCTTTACTACTACCACCAATTCTATTCACTCCTCCCAACTTCTACCACAGTTGCTTCTGTTCTCAGTCTTAGGGTTTTATTAAACACCTCATGTTATGAGCTATGTATTCAGTTGCTAAGTCTTAATTTTACCTCCACAACATCTTTAACATCTGCTTCTTTCTCTCCACTTATGCTAGTTGGGTCTTGGTATCCCTCCTTTAGGTTTCTTCCCTTTCTAGTACATCCTCTATAGAGGTACTGAAGTGCTATTCTAAAGTATATCTCAGACTAAGTTACTCTCCTGCTCAAGAAATTTGAGTAGCTCCCTATGGCTGCTATTTGAAACCCTTGATGATAAAGTTACATCAAGTGCTTCTAGACTTCTAAAGCAATACTCCCTTTCATATACTCTCTGTTATAGCCAGACTGGCTTCTCTTTATTAAAAAAAAATGGTTCCAGGAATAAAAAAACAGGACCTCTGTTTGGAACCAGGCTCTGGCTCCAACCACCTCAAATATATGTAAAAAAAATACTCTAAACAAATTTTACAGCTCCAGAATTCACAAACTGACAGAGAGAAACAAATCTTCCACTTAAGGCAGCCTGACAGGCCCACAGGAAGAATCTATTGCACCAGGCTGGGAGCTGAACACAGTCCCACATGAACCACAAGGCTCTGGCAAGAAAATCATGAAAACAGAATCAACAACCTGATTGAAGAAAATAACACCTTAAAAAATAGACTAACTCAAATAGCAAAAGAGGCCCAAAAAGCCAATGAGGAGAAGAATGCCTTAAAAAGTTGAATTTGTCAGATGGAAAAGGAATCTCAAGCTTTCTGAAGAGAATAATTCCTTCAGAATTAGAGTGGAGCAAATGGAAGAAAATGACTTTATGAAAAACCAAGATACCATTAAACAGATCCAAACAAATGAAAAAATAGAAAGCAGTGTGAAATATCTCCTTGAAAAAAACCACTGACCTGGAAAATAGATCCAGGAGAGACAATTTAAAAATTATT
>CM053594.1:194133607-194189144 GCA_028646575.1 Pseudocheirus occidentalis
TTGCTGGCTCCACCCTACTAGGCTTAGACTCTGTATTGTCTTCTTTCCCCTTTCCTCAGAGTGCCTCAGGCTGTTTCCACTGATTCAAGATTTTACTCTAATTAAGATATTTAATTCCGGACTTTTCTTGGTCTGGGAGAGATTTAGAGGAGCCACTAAACTTTATTCCTCCATCTTGGCTTCTGGCAGTATGGGTGTATAAGTTTAAACATCCAGATTGCCCCCACAAAACCTACTGTTCCTACTTTGGGCCCCGAGATTTTTCCTACCTGGTTCGATGATCCTCTGTCCTCTGGTGAGATGGCTGCAAACCTCTCAGGCTGGGTAAGTCTGCTGGCTGCCTGGGGCTTCTTCTTGGTCTGCTCTTCTCTGCTCTCAGCTCCGCATTGGCGTGGCTTCCTTGTGCTCAGTGTTCTCCTTAGCCCAACCTGAGTAGGCACTTTCCTGGGCTGGAAATCCATCCCACTCAGCCTCACAGTGGGTTCTGTCGCTCTTGAGTTCCTTCATATTCACTTTTTGACCTTTAGCGATAGAATGGCTCCACTGCCACTGCCGCTGCAGGTTTTCCCGACTGCCCTGGGGCCAGGCCATGGTTTCAGGCTGGGCTTGCCTCGGCTCCCGGCCTGTTGTGATAGGTCCCTCCTGCTGAACTGCCTTCAGCGAGAGATGTGTTTTCTGTATTTTTGTGGAATTTGGAGCCCTAAACTTTGTTATTTTATATGTAATTAAGGTAGCTGGGCAGGAGCTACTGAACCTTGCTGCTTCTACACTGCCATCTTGGCTCCCTGAATTGAATCTTAATCGAATTTTAGTTGGATGGCCTAATTAGACCCAAGTTCCAATCTCAGTTACTCACTAGGCAAGTCATTTCATCTCTGTCCACTAAATACTTCCTTACATTGATATTAACCTATTAATGACTACTTCTTTCAGTCTGGTCATTCAAATAGTTCTAAATGCATGTAACCATACTACTAGATAACTCATATCTCCTCATCTTATCCAAAATTATAATATGAGATGCTGTCAACACTTTCTTGAAAACCACTCTTTTGGAATGGAATTCTCTGATTTGCCAATCTAATAATCCCATCAAAATTTAAAAGGAAATGAAGTTAATCCTTCACAAACTTTATCTTAACAAAACCATTATAACCCTTTGTGGTTATCACTTGCCATCTTAAATGCTCATTAGCTGATATTTTAGTAATATGACCAGGAGGTTTTAAGATTATCCACTGAGAGTTGGAAAACTCCACTTCCTTCCTTCTTCTGAAAACATTTGTCAATTTTTAGTATTTTAAATCTCTCATTTTTAATAATTTTTCAAAGATAACTTACAGGAATAAGCAATAGCATCTGTCAGTGTTTTCTCTACACTGAGAAACAGTAGCTTCAGCTCATCAAGGACAAGTAGATATTCTTTTACTACATTCTAATTTATCTTTCAACTAATTTATTTTATCGAATTTATCTATTTCAACTCCTTGTTAATAATTTTTGTTATATCTTCCCCAGTCTAAATACTCTTTCCCTTAGTAGAAAAAAAGAATGGTGTTATCTTTTCTCTATCAATGAGCAATGAATCAGTTAATAAATACTTTGAAATATCTGCTGTGTATCTGTATCAGCAATCACCCTAGCACACCCAGGATGGCTGTTATCACAGGTTTTATATATATATATATATACACATATATCATTTACCTAGTTCAGGGGAAAAAGTCAACACCCTGATCTACAGAGAATACAAACAGAATAAGTTACAAGGAGACAGAGAAACAGATCAGCAGACAGAGCTTCCAGCTGTCTGACCATTACATCTATACCTAGTTAGTTACCAGAGAGGGAAGCACCAACATCTGGGTTTTCAAAGCCAGGGGGCTCAAGGGCTGCCAAGAGTCTCATCTGGCCAAATCACACAACTCTTCCCAAAGTGAGCCCCAAAGCAAAACCTCACTTCAGGATATTTATAGCCTTCTCCAGAGTCAGAGAATGTCACAACCCTCTTGACCCACTGACCAATCACAATGAAATAATGTGTGGGCATTCCTGAAGAACAAGCTTCCTGCCACAGGCTCCATGTGACCACATTCAGCCTATTAGGAGGCAGAGTATACTTTCAAATCAGAGAAGGTTCTCAGAGTCACTTAAGCCTATCAAAGGGCCTAGGGGCAGGGAAGATATTCAGATTCCCATAACAGTATCAGGCACATAAGAAATTTAAAAATTCCTACTCACATGGTGCTTGCAATCTAATTGGGGCAACAAGTATAAAATTACATAAAGCAGAAATATGAAGGTAATAAATGTTTACATACCCACATAATTATCCAAGTTTATGAATATACAAGGTAGTTTAGAAGGAAGGATACTGACAGTTGGTGAGAGGTGGGGGATTAAGAAAGGCCTCATGCAGAAGATAGTGCATAAAATACATCTTTTTCACAATTATTAAAAACTTTAGCATTTCATTTTTCCCACTTATGTATAAAAACTTTGTGTAGTCATGTAAAACATTTCCACAATAGTCATGCTGTGAAAGAAAACACAGAGCAAAGAGGGGAACCTCAAGAAAAGTAAAGAAAGTTTTAAAAAGTAAGCTTCAATCTGTATTCAGACACTATCAGTTCTTTGTCTGTCTGGGGATGAATAGCATTTTTCATCGTAAGTTCTTCAGAGTTATCTTGTATTGTTGCATGACTGAGAATAGCTAAGTCATTCATAGCTGATCATCTTACAACATTGCTGTTACTATGTATACAATATACTTACTTTGCATCAACTCATGTAAGTCTTTCCACGTTTTTCTGAGAGCATCCTGCTCATCATTTCTTATAGCACAAAAGTATTCCGTCATATTCACACACCACAATTTGTTTAGCCATTCCCCAATCAAAGGGCATCCCCTCAATTTCCAATTCTTTGCCCCCCAAAAGAGCCCCTATAAATATTGTTGTACATATAGATCCTTTTCCTTCTTGTTTTTAAATTTCTTTTGGGATACAAACAGTAGTGGTATTGCTAGGTCAGAGAGTATACATGGTTTTAGAGCCTATTGGGCATAGTTCCAAATTGCTCTACAGAATGGTTGAATCAGTTCACAATTCCACCAACAATACACTGAACTCTCATTTTTCCCATATTCCCTCCACCATTTGTCATTTTCCTTTTCTGTCCTTTTAACCAATCTAATAAGTATGAGGTAATACCTTAGAATTGTTTTAATTTTCATTTCTTCAATCATAGTGAGTCTAATGATAATAGGAATTTGAAGATCTTTTCTGCCCCTTAATAGGCTTAGGTGAATTTGAGAACCTTTCCTGATTTGAAAATAAACTCAGCCCCCTAATAGGCTGAATGTGGTCACATGGAGCCTGTGGTTGGGAGGCTTGTTTTTCAGTAGGCACAACTTTTTTTACTTTGTAGTCAAGTAGGTCACAAGGGTTATGCTGTTATCTGACCTTGGAGAAGGCTAAATATATACTTCTGAGGTGAGGTTTTGCTTTGGGGCTCACTTTGGGAAGAGTTGTGTGATTTGACCAGAAGAAACTCTGGGCAGCCATTGAGCCCCCCAGCTTTGAAAACTCAGATGTTGGTGCTTCTCTCTCTGGTGACTAATTGTATGTATGTGATAGTCAAACACCTAGAAGCCCTGATGAATTGTGTTATTTTCTCTTTCTGTATTTTTCTCTGCTTATAACTTCTGTTTGTATTCTCTGAAGTTCAGGGTGCTGACTTTTTTCCCTGAACTAAGTAAATGATATATGTTTGATTAACAGAAGATTGTTAACCCTTTTTGAGCTACTTTCCTTTAGAAAAGCAGATCCAAGAACCTGTGCTAATAGGCATCCTGCGTATGTTAGAGTGCTTGTTGCTACCATGAGTTAGAGCATTTTTACATATGGGTATAGATAGCTTTGGCTGCTTCGTCTGAAAACAGTTCATATCTTTTGATCATTTATCTCTTGGGGAAGGGCTCTAATTTGTATAAATTTGATTCAGTTCTCTACATATTTGAAAAATGAAGCCTTTATAAGAGAAGTTTGCTTCAAAAATTGTTTTCAGAGTTACTACTACTAATTGTATTTCTTTCATCCTGTCTCCCCTTTATTCTGTTCTCTCTCCTTTCACCCTGTTCCCTCCTCAAGAGTGTTTTGCTTTTGACTACCCTCTCCCTTAATCTGCCCTCTGTTCTCTCATCTCTCCTCCCTTCTCTCATCCCCTTCACCTCCTACTTTTCTGTAGAGTAAGATAGATGTCTATGTGTAACTGAGTGTGCATGTTATTCCCTCTTTGAGTCAGTTCTGAGGAGAATAAGGTTCATTCACTCTCACTCACCTCTCCCCACATCACACTTTTATGTGAGATAATTATACCATTCTATCTCTCTTTTTCACTTTCTGCAAGTACATTACTCTCTCATTCCTTAATTTTATGTTTTAGCTATCATCCCTGCATATTCAACTCATACCTGTGCCATCTGTCTGTATATATGCCTTCTAAGTACCCTAATAATGAGAAAGTTCTTATGATTTACAAGTATAATCTTTCCATGTAGGAATGTAAACAGTTTTACCTTATTAAGTTCCTTATGATTTCCCTTTTCTGTTTACTTTTTTATGCTTCTCTTGAGTTTTGTATTTGAAAGTCAAATTTTCTATTTAGTTCTGGTCTTTTCATCAAGAATGTTTGAAAGTCCTCTATTTCATTAAATATTCACTTTTCACCCTGAAGGATTACAACTCAGTTTTGCTGGGTAGGTGATTCTTGGTTGTGATCCTATCTCCTTTGACTTCCAGAAGATCATATTCCAAAAGCTGCAATCCTTTAATGTAGAGAAGTTGCTAAATGATGTATTATCCTGACTAACTCCACAGTACTGGAATTGTTTCTTTCTAGGAGCTTGCAATATTTTTTCCTTAACCTGGGAGCTCTAGAATTTGACTATAAAATTTCTGATAGTTTTCATTTTGGGATCTCTTTCAGGAGGTGATCAGTAGATTCTTTCCATTTCTATTTTATCCTCTGGTTCTAGAATATCAGGGCAGTTTTCCTTGATAATTTCTGGAAAGATGATATCTAGGCTGTTTTTATAGTGGCTTTCAAGTAGTGCAATAATTTTAAAATTATCTTTCCTGGATCCATTTTCCATACCAGTTGTTTTTTCAATGGAATATTTTACATAGTTGTCTATTTTTTCATTCTTTTTATTTTGTTTTATTGCTTCTTGATTTCTTATAAAATTATTAGCTTCCATTTGCTCCATTCTAATTTTTACAGAATTATTTTCTTCATTGAACTTTTGTACTTTCTTTTCCATTTGGCCAATTCTACTTTTTAAGGTATTCCTTTGTTCAGTGATTTATTGTGCCTCTTGTTCCATTTGAACAATTCTGCTTTTTAAGGCTTTTTGTACCTTTTTTGCCATTTGGCGTAGTCTGTTTTTTAAGGTATTTTCTTCAGTATTTTTTGTTCCTCCTTTAACACAGTGTTGACTCCTTTCTCATGAATTTCTTACACCATTGTCATTTCTTTTCCCAATTTTTCCTCTACCTCTCTTACTTGATTTTCAGAATTCCCTTTGAGCTTGTCCATGGCCTGAGATCAATTCTTATTTTTCATGGAGGCTTTAGATGTAGGAGCTTTGACATTGCTATCTGCTTCTGAGTGTGTGATTTAATCTTCCTTGTCATCATAGTAACTTTCTATAGTCAGAATCTTTTTCTGTTGTTAGCTCATTTTCCCCAGCCTATTGCTTGACTTTCAACTCCTTGTTAAAGTAGAACTCTGCTTCCAGGGTGGAGGATTCACTGTTCCAAGTTTTAGGGGTTCTGTGCAGCTGTTTTCAGAGATACTGCTAGGGACTTTTAAGTTTTCAATTCTTCCAAGGTGGTATGATATAAGGAGGGGCACTTAATCTTCTCCTGGCCTGTGCTCTGGTCTATGGGTGACCACAAGCACTCTTTTCTGCCTTGGAACTGTCTGTGGGGGGGGGGGTCCATCCTGCACTGTGGCTGCAAGCTCTGGTGTTTTAGTGCTCCTCCTTGTCCTGGGACTGCCATCCAGAACTATGACTTCTATCCATGTATGGGCAAAGCAACAGAGTCCTGCCTAAGTGCCAGCAAAGAGACCCCTGTAATCTCCTTCTGTTCAACCCCCTTACCGTCTATGGGCTGAGAGCTCTGGAAGCAACTGCTTCCACTGCTGATTCACTGGCCTCCAAGGCTTGCTTCTGGTTTGCTGGGACTGCATCTGTGCTGGTGCTGTCTGCAGTAGACTGTGCTCCACTTTTTTGTAGGTGCAAGAGACTTTTCCTACCAACCTTCTAAGTTGCTTTAGGCTAGAAAAGTGTTTCACTCTGTCTTTTTGTGGGTTCTGCTGATCTAGAATTTGTTTAGAGTCATTATTTAAAGGTTGGGAAGAATTTGGGGTAGAGTTCAGGTAAGTCCATGCCTTTACTCCATCCTCTCGGCTCTGCCTACTTAAACTGCATCTTGAAGGAGAATAGAGACTTGATGAGGTAGAGGTAAAGAGGGAGCATATTCCCCATATAGGGAATGGCCATTGCAAAGTTACAGAATCAGTGGATGGAGCATCATGAGCAAGGAACATAGAAAAGGCACGTTTGCCTTGACTTCAGAATGCTGGAGGTAATGTTGGAAAAGCATGTTGTGACCAGGTTGTATATAACTTTAAAAACTAAACGTCAGAGTTCATAATTCCTTCTAGAGATAATAGGAAGTGACTAGAATTGGTGGAGTAGGAAAGTCATATGGTCAGAACAGTGAGTAGTAACTCAAGGCAGGGAGTCCAAGTCAGAGGCTATTGCAATACTATAGGTGAAAGGTGATAAAGACTAACATGGTGGCTCTGTGAGTAGACAGACAGAAAGGGTCATTTGTGACAGATTTCATGAAAATAGAAAGAGAAAAATTTGGCCACTGAATGTATACATGCAATCAAATTTTTACATCACTTCTTGATCAACATAAAATTTTAAAACACTATTTATTGTCTTAAGTTTTATGTGCCAGTCTCCTTGTCTCTCAGGATCTCAAAGATAGTCAATTTTTTCTTTCTAAGATCTCAATTATCTCTACTTTGACAACAGTTTAATCCTTACTTGGTATGGAAAAGGTCCAGAATAGCAGTTCCCTTTGTTACTTCCTGTTCCTTTAGAAGAATAAAATTATCGAAAATATAAATTGAGAATTCATCAACTGCTCTGTTTTTTAGCAGAGTTCCAACATCTGTGGGAAACCATCACCACAATATAATGCCTCCATACCAGGCCTGTGACCCATTTCCTAAAATCATCATCCATTTTTTTTCCTTTTGATGGGGTGATCTGTAGTATATTCCCACCACAAAATCACTTCTTTCTCCCTCTACTGATCCTTACCCAAATACTCTCCATCACGTTTCTTCTCTTCAGAAAATTTTTACTCAGGTCTACATGTCTCCATGAACAGTCCTCATATTTTTTACTGGTCCTGATTAGATATATTTCATCCCTAATCAAGACTCCATTTCCTAAATCTTAAGCCATGGCCCAGCAATCCAAATCCATCTCTTGGATGTCATCTTTTGAATTAGTTCTTCATTTCCCAACTTTTCCTTTCTGTTCTGATGTACATACAAAATTTGTAGCTATCATCAAATAAACATATCTATCACCCTTATTCCTTCAGTTTCCTATATCTCTCATTATTTTCAACTAAAAAGCTTCATTTGACATTCCTTATTTGTCTATGATAGAAAAGATATTTCTCTATTAGGTGAACTTTTGGACTACATGACTGACATGACCTTACAACTCAAAGATGAAATAATTATAAGATCAGGTACTTTGTACTAGAGGTATTATTATCTTCAGAAGAGAGAGAGTGAGGCTGGTGATTTTGCACAGCCATCCCTCACTTAAATCGAATTCACTTTCAAGTTATGGCATCACCTTTCCTGATATCATGGTTCTCTTCAAGAACAAAGGACAAACAACAACCATTATCAACTCCAAAGATCCTTTTATACAAATGGTTTTCCTAAAAATTAAAGCACTAAATTTGCTAAGGCTGAAATATCCTTTAAACAATTAAGAAAAGCTAATTATCAATTATAAGATCTATACAAAATCATATTTTAAGAAGCTTAACCATTTAAGTGGTCAAATAAAATGTCAATTAGAGTGAATTAGGTTTTTAATTGTATATTTGGTCTTTTAATCTGCTAGTGGTGAAAAAAAGTTGAGTCTTCAATTTTTTCACATTGACTTCTCACAGGCTACTTCTGTAATTATTATATTAATTATAAAATTTTAACTTTGCCCTTTTCTCTAATATTACTGACCAGGCTCTAACATTTTTGGTAAATTTCTGGGGTGAAGAAAGAATCTGTTTTGTGAACTTGAAATATTTTAAATGACATTTTCATAGTCTATCTAGAAAATATATAATCAGTCAAATATATATTCAATAAATTCAGTTTGGTGGCATAACATTTAGTTCAAGTACATCTTGTCAGTTATCTATAGTTACAAAGGTGGCCTCTTTTCTTATGATAATTACCCATAATGCTTTCTTTCTTTCTTCCTCCTTCCTTTATTCTTTCTTTTCTCTACTATATTTTTCTTCCTTTTTCACTTTTTCCTTCTTTGCTATTTCATTCTTCTGTCTCTTACTCCTTTCTTTCATGTTCATTTTCTTTCCTTCCTTCCAATTTAGTTTCATCAGTCCTTTACAACTCAAATAGCCCCAGCTCATTTGTGAATAAAAATGATGAAATTTACACTATCTGCATCATAGGATGAGCGTGTGGATGTGCTTTGCAAATCATGAAGCTCTATAGACATGTGTACCATTAGTTTTACTTATTACTATCATAATATCACAAAAACTCAGGTGTGAGAAGAGGGAACTGCTTGTCTCAGAGCCTCTTGTATATTTTTATTAACAATGAACATTGTTCTCACTAATTTCAATCCCATCTTAATTTGGGGGTTCAATGGCACCCCACTCCCCTGACCCCAAGGACTTTGCTACATGAATATCTAACTTTATTCAGTCAATATTGGATAAATCACAAGACATTTCAAACATCATAATCATCTTAGCCCTACAATTAGACTCATAATAATTCATACCAGATATGTTTTTAAAAAAACTAAAGGAAAAATGTACAATGGTTAAGTGGTTAAGAGTCACACTGGATAGAGTACTGGACCTGGAGACAGAAAGACTGATTTCAAATCCTCCCTCAGACACTTACTGTGTGATTCTAGGCAAGTCATTTAACCTCTTTGTAAAATGAGGAAACTGGACTTGAGAGCCTTGAAAGTCCCTTTCAACCCCCAATCTATAACTATAATAAGTGAACATCTTCTTAAAAGGCAAGAATGATAAACATATAAAAATGATATGAATAAATACAACCAATAAGAACAATAAAATATCATCAAAGTCATCGTAAGAAAAGTCATCAATCGCTTCTCAGTTGATACTTTAAAAAAGTGAAAAACTGCTTTAAAAGTTCAAATATATTTATCATATGTATATGAATATGCATATATAATAATTTCTCATATTATCACACACACATACACATATGATATGCTCAATATAAGGTACTATTTCTATATCATGATGTGCCACTCCACAGGTGGGCAGTATTTCTTAACCTGGACAGCACAAGCTCTTTGTTGAAGTCCTACCCTCCAAGAGCTTCCTCAATCAGTGCATTGCTGTATACTTTATAACTCCTGGGTGCCAGATGCTGGGACATTATTTGGTCCTTTGATATTTTGCCTCACTGGCAGTTCCAAATGTTAGTATTAATTCTGGAAGGATGCAGCTGCATCAGTGCCTTTGCTTGTTATATTCTCATGACCTAAAATCACAAAGCATGACCAAAGTGCCTCCACAAGCACTAGAATTAAATGATTTCTGGGGTTTAAACCCTTTTTTACCAACCAAGTTAAAATGGCATCACACCATCAGGTGATGGTGCCACTCAAGTAGTGTTTAAAATGGCACCAAAATGAAGGTTTGTTTTATTCAAGCACCAGTGGTGGTGCTTGTTCCTTGAGCCAAATCTTCTTGCACATATGAAGGGATGTAGTCCAACTTGCCTCTGAATAAAATACTAATCAGCAAACTAAGTGAAGGATAGCTCTCTTATTTAAAAAAATAGTTTGAAGTGGAAGCAAATAGTGAAGGAATATACTTTGCTCTGGTCTGATTTGTAGAAAAGTCACTGCTTATAAAATTGATGGAATGTCTACTGTAGCAGAGCATCAGCCCAGTCAGGAGCCATTGGGTAGTCATTCAGCCTTAGAGCGAAAACCCCATTGGTGGCCTTTCATGCAATTTTGATTTTAGTGGCCAACCATAGGAAGCTATAGAAAGATGACTCCATACCGTAGATAAAATTACAGCCTTATGTCCAAACTAGAGTCATTTAAGTATTTGGCAAGGTCTTCTCACTGTATTTTTTTGCTGGATTTGATTTCTCACTATGTCACTAAAGAAGTGAAAGAAAAACTGGGTTAGCAGCCTAACCCCATGATATACTTGTCCAGTATCAACTGATATAGTAAATGGCAGCAAGTTTAATAGACTCACCTTATAAGAAAAGTACAAAGGTTCAATACTGACTCTTTGAAGGAGGTATAGTCATCTTTATTACATCTGATAGGACTGCCTTATCATTGACCCTCAGTTAGTATCACTGCCTTGAATGCCAATAGGACCTAAGACCCACATTTAATCTCTCTGACTGGCTGCACAGGTGGGGAGCAACTGCCACCAGAATTCACTTTTTTTCTCAGTCTCTCACCTTTCCTCAACTCAAGGCTCATTGATGTTATTCCAGCCATACATTCAATCACTAGCTCCAGGCAGGCACACCATGACTCACTTGCCCTGATTCCAAGAATTTCTGTTCTCTTTTCTCCATCTGTTTCATAACACCATTCTTCCCAAACTCATTCATGGTACTAAAAATTTACTCCTCCCTCTTTTGGGTTCCTCACTGATCAGGCCTGTCTCCACAGTATCACTCTTAGAGCACTGACTGAATCCTACTAAGTCTTCAGACTTAATTCACTATAGTGCTAACGTTCCCACCATGCATCTAGGACTCCTTTCAAACATTACACAAACTCCAATTACCAGAATCAGGATGATATGCTAACCTGCTCTTTTATATAACTGCCCTTACACTTCATGAGAAGAAAAAGAAAAAGCAATAACATTAAAAGAAAATATGCTCATTCTGCAAGCAAAACATGCTGATCTCAAAGATAGGACTCATAGAGACAACCTAAGGATCAGAGGTCTCCCTCTGATGAAGAACATCACAAAACAAAAACCTGAATACTATAATGCAGGAAATAATATAAAAGAACTCCCTAGAACATCTGAACAGAGAAAATGAAATACCAATTGAAAGAACTCATAGGTTACCTCTAGAAAAAATGCTTTAAATTCCATTTCTTTCTCCAGCTTGTTTTTCAGATGAGGAATCTGAGGCAGAGTTAAGTGACTTGCCCAAGGTCACACAGCATTAAGCATTTTAAGCTAGATTTGAACTCACAAAGAGGAGTCTTCCTGACTCCAGGTCCAGCACTGTTGAGCTACCTAGCTGACCAAAGGGCTAACCTAGAGAAGATCAAAGAGTCCCACCAGTACAGGGTTGGCCATAGAGGATGAATTTTTTTTTACCCGCAGAAACTAGCAGATACCTTTGATTGAAGCAGGAGTGGAATTGCCAAGTGTTCCCACACAGATGAAGTCATAGATTTTTAAATACTGACATAGAATCTGATTAAATAATAAAGGCATGTCCCTGGAGATCATGGGCTGTTCTGTTTTTGTCTTTTTTTTACCCAGAAGCTGGAATATTGACTTGAACATAATGGGGACTCAGTAAATTGAAAGAACTAAAGAATTAGATTTAAATCTATCAAAGACTAGGGACTATAGCCCAATGTTGCTGAGTATTGTCTGAACTGAAAATTGAGTAAGGTGCAAAGTGGTTATAAAAATCTTCATTTTGTTAAGGAATGCTTTTTTATTTACTGCAATGAGTTTAGTTATTTTCCTTCTGTTTTCTGGGAGAAGGAGTGAAAGTTCAGTTCTGAGATTTCATCAATGTAGAGTTTCTTGTATGGAAACTTCCTCCATCATTGGAGATCTGTTATTCATTTATAACTTATAGTCTTAGAGGACTATTGCAGGGTATTGAGAGTTTAAAAGATTCACCCAAGATCACACAGACAATATGCAACATGGGCAATCAACCCAAATTTCCTTGACTTTAAAAGTTCACCTATTCAGTGCTCTATACTGCTTCTCATTCCTTTTTATTACTGACCAAAAGACTAAGTCAAAGCCAAAATCTATTTTTCTACCTTATGCATGAGATATTATAGCTAAGATAGAAAGAGCAGGGCATATTCCCTTTCTGATTTTTTTCTAATTGATCACTTGATAATGGGAGCCAAAGATAACACTGGTAATCAAAGTAAAAAGCAGGAAGGAAAGAGATGTGTTGGGAAGAGCAAGGAAGCTCAGGATGTAGCCTCACGGTGACCTACCTTGTCAACCTGAGCATAACCATAAATGAAAGAAGATGGATGTTCAATAATGAGGAGGTATTTGAAACATTTTTAGAAAGAAAACTAGAACAGAAGAGAGTTTTAAGCTCCCCAGACAACAGAAAGGCAAGAGGAGCAAATGAATGTAGAGGTCAATGACAGCAATAGCAAAAGCAACAGAGACAGCAGAGACCAATCTATGATGGGGGCTCAGAGCTAACTGATTGAAGACAGATGTTGCAATTTTAAGAACTATTAAGGACATCAGTGTGATAATAATAGCTATGACTTATATAGTTCTTTAAGGTTTACAATCACTGCACAGATTAATCACTGCACATTTAATCTTCACAAGAATTCTTGACAGGTAGGTGCGATTATTATTATTATCCCTGTTTCACAGATGAGAAAATGGAGTCAGGCATTGGGTAAATGGCTTGTCTATGGTCAGACATATGTTGATTTTATCCATTGATAGAGTGAATTTTTTATGTTAATGAATTATCTATCTATCATCTGTCTGTCTGTCTGTTTGAATGAATGAAAAGTCATTTATTAGGGGTGGCTAGGTGGCGCAGTGAATAGAGCACCAGCCCTGGAGTCAGGAGAACCTGAGTTCAAATCCGGCCGCAGACACTTAACACACATACACACACACACACACACACACACACACACACACACACACAAAACTAGCCGTGTGACCTTGGGCAAGTCACTTAACCCCAACTGCCCTCCAAAAAAAAAACGCAAAAAAAAAGAAAAGTCATTTATTAGGTGTAGTTATGTAGTACAGAGGATGGAGTGACAGTCTTGGTGTTAAGATGACCTTTATTCAAATCCAGTCTCACACATATTTACAAGTTGTGTGACTCTGGGCAAGTGACTTAATCTTTGTCTCAGTTTCAACATCTGTAAAATGGGGATGAGAGTAGCACCTACCTCTTAGGGTTGTTGTGATGATTAAATGAGATAATGATTGTGCAATGCCTGGCATGCAGTAGGTGCTATATAAATGCTGGCTCAGTTTCTGCTGCTAGAAATAATGATATTCTTAATATCTACTTATAGTAATAAAGAGAAAACCAAACATTTTACATTTTAAACCTAAATCAAGCAGAGTTGTCAAATGTCAAAATAGAGCATGAACTATGGAATAAATTGTATCACTCTTCACCTCTGAGAACAGTTGGCCATTTTAGAGCCTAGTACAGTGCCTGGAACATACTGGGTGCTTCCTAAATGAAACTTATATTTTCCAAAATTGAACTTAAGTTCTTCCTTCCCAAGCCTTATCCCCTTCCAAACTCCCCAATTACCATTTAGGATGCCACTACCTTCCCAACCCCCCAGGGTCACAAAATAAGTGTCATCCTGGACTCCTTAGTCACCCCCAACGTCAATCTCTTGCCAAATCCTATCAATTTTGCTTTTATTACATCTCTCATCTCACCCTCGCTCCACCCTTGTGCATGTCCTTGTCACCTTAGACATGGATTATTGCAATAGCTTCCTGGTTGGTCTCCTTACCTCAAATTTCTTCCCATTCTAGCAATTACTCCACTTAGGTGTCAAACCAATCTTCCCAAAGCTCAAATTTGACCATGTCACCTAACCATTCAATAAACTCCAATAACTATCCATTATATTACCCTCAAAATAAAATACAAAATCTACAGTTTGGCATTCAAAACCCTTCATAATCTGGCTCCCCTCCTTAAGAAGCTGTAAGGTTTTCTTATGCTTTACTCAATCCCTGCCTCTCTCTCCCTCCCATGTTTATCCCTTGACGGCGTATTCTGCAATCCACTGACACTTGCTTTCTTTTTGATTATTGCACAAGACACTCCACCTCCAGAATCTGGGCTGTCCCTCTGGCTCCTAGCTTCCCAGGCCTACTTCATAACCGAGCCAAAATGGTACCTGCCATGAAAAGTCTCTCCAAATTTCCCTTAATGCTAGTGCCTTCCTTCTGTAGATTATGTCCAATTTATCCTTCACAAATATTGTATGCACATACAAACATAGCTCATTTTATTACACTTCCCAGACAATCCATTTTTCACAAATTGAAAATGTGTAGCAATCCTGAGTTGAGCAAGTTTATTGGCGCCATTGTGCTCACAATAGTATCTCTGTCACATTTGGTAAGTCTGACAATATTAACAACTTTTTCATTATTATTAATTATGATTATTATTATATCTGTTATAGTGATCTGTAATCAGTGATCTTTGATGTTATTATTGTAATTGTCTGGGGACACCATGAACTGTGCCCATATAAGACAGTGAACTTAATCGATAAATGTTATATGTGTTTTGTGACTGCTTCACTGACCAAGCCTTCCCCATCTCTCTCCATCTCCTTAAGCCTCTCTATTCCCTAAGACACAATGATATTGAAATTAGGCCAATTAATAACTCTCCAATAGCCTCTAAGTGTTCAAGTGAAAGGAAGAGTCAATTAGGGCAGCAAACTTCATTCTTGTCTTATTTGAAGAAATTGTCACAGCTACCCCAACCTTCAGTCATCAACCATCAGCATTGAGGCAAGACCCTCCACCTGCAAAATGATTACAGCTTGCTGAATGCTCAGATGAGGGCTAGCATTTTTGTTTTAGTGATAAAGCATTTTTAAAAATTAAGGTATAGAAATTATTTTAGACTTACTATTACATAACTTAGTCTGCAGCATAGTATAATGCAAGCATAGCTTTTATATGCACTGAGAAACAAAAAAACGTCATGTAACTTGCTTTATTGTGTCATTTGCTTTATTTAGGTGGTTTGGAACCAAACCTGCCCTATCTCTGAGGCATGCCTACAGTTGTTTGTATGCTCCCTCACCCATTAGATACACACTCTTTGAAGCTACGTCGTGTCTTGCCTTTCTTTGCACTCAGTACAGTGCCTTGCACAGAGCAGGTGCTCAATAAATATATATCATTGAGCCATAGTTTTAGGTAATAATGTTGGAGGACATCATAGGTTGTGCACAAAATTAAACAGTGATAACCTTACTGAGGAGTCCTTTAGTCTTCATATTGGCTTGGAGAAGATAATATACAGAGATAGTCCTTTACGGTAGACAACTGATTCTAGATGAATTGACAATCTTTATCGTCTTAAATAAGTTTTGAGCTGAAATCTTTCTGCTAATACTCCAGTTGAACCTGTCCTTTCTTTCCTTTTCAGGCCCCACTTCATTACTGTAGTTTTGAATTTGAGCTTGGGAAATACTCTATTTGACCTGTGTTCTCTTAGACATACTCATTTATTATTTTTTTTCAGGCATTTGCAATGTACTTTGGAATCTCTGCCATGAAAGTGCAGCTTAATTGCATAATAATTTCTTTAACAACCCTGCCCCCCCATTATAACATAGCCTACATGTTGAAGCATAAAGCCAAAGACAATAAGGGAGTAGGGGTATTTCTGGGTCTTGGGATCTATTTAAATAACACCAACAACTTATTCAGGTGGCCCTGGAGCTGGGGGGTAGGTTAGGAAGAGAAGTATGACTTTGATTTTGTTGCTGCTCATTGATATGAACAATCAGAGCAAACTGGAATCACTCACTGCTTACTGATTTAGATCAGATGCAAATCCTGCCAGCAGAACGTATCTTCCTGAGTAATCAATTCAACATAATTATTTATAGAGAATCAGGCACTGTCTATAAAACCTAAGTAACCATACTACAGTTCGGCTGATCTGGTTACGTAGGCTAAGAGTCAATTAGGATTGCCACAGAGTTTATCTGATTACAGACGTAATGGCCATTAATATGGCTGAAAAAAAATGAATTGCTTTAATGAATTCAAGTCTTTTTTTTAATAGACAAAGACTCAGTTTACTTCACAACTTGGGGATAAAGGATAGGAATCCCCAGCCCCTCACAGATCCTCATGCGGTTTTCAGAGACAAATGCTGGGGAAAAGCAAAGAGGAAGAATAATACACTCCAGCTTATTGTGGCATGTTGCAAAGGAGCAGTCTAGGAAACTGAACACATGGAGCATGAGAAACTCCTGCAAAATTGTCCCCATTTGGAGAGTGGAATTCACAGCCAAGCAAAGTAATCAGCACACAGGCCTTAGACATGTGACCTTGGCCAAGCATTTGCCAATGTCTTCAGACTCCTCAGTTTCATTACCTATAAGATAAAGAGTGGGGGGATGGTCAACCAGAATATCTCTACGGTCTCTTCCAGCTTTACAATTCATTGTTTAATGGCACACCGATATATATATCAATCACGCAAATGTTCTCAATAGGGAGTGTATATACATACATTGTGGTTTATGTAAAGAAAGTAACAAAGAAACACATCCATTTGTAGACCAGGTTCTCTAACTTGTTTGAACATATCACACTTGAAGCCCTATTTTTGGTGGTCTTCCATTTGTCCATAAGATTCCCTATGCCCATAAAAATGATGGACATTTTTATGATTTAAAATTGTATGCACACATTTGTCCTTGTAGAATCAGTTGGTTGTTAAGGGGAGTCCAGTTATCCCAAGTGCCACACTGCTCCCCCCTAGTCGTCCCCAATTAAGACAGATAAGACAACAAATTACAAAGAACACCTAAGTTGTTAGTAGCCTTTTATAAATTATAGTCTTTGGTCTTAATGCGAATCCAACATCATTTCATCAAATGAGTATCATTTGTTATGTATTCTATGTAGCTGGATTCTCTTTTACTGCAGTAAAAATACTGCCTCACTGTGGTTGATGAGTGACTTTGATTACAGGCATTAGCAGATGCATAAATGCCATGAAAGGGGAGAAAATTGCTAGTGCAGAGATGGGCAGACTAATATATTTAAAGTACTTTGCAAATCTTTAAGTACTATATTAATGTCAGCCACTGGTAGTGATATTATTGGTTAAAAACAAAAAGTGTAAGACATAAGATCATAGACCTAATGCTAGAAAGGATATTAGTAATCACCTGGTCTAACACCCTTATTTTACAAATTAAAAAATAAAAGCACAGAAGTGAAATGACTTGTCAAAGGTCACACAGCTAGTAATTATTAGATCTAAGCTTCACATTTTGACTGCAAGTTTAAAATATTTTCATGGCATTGCACTGAGTCCTTGGTTCTCAAACTATGCATAGAATCCCTACTTTTGAGGAATTAGTAAGACAAGAATATTGAACTAGGATCTTGGAGGAGGGTATGGTTCTAACTTGACCACTAGCTAGCCTATGTGACCTTGGGTAAACTGTGGCTTGTAATGATGTATCTACTACAAACAAATCCAATTTTGGAAACAATTTTTTTTCTGGTAAAAATTCACAGGGAGGGGAACATATTTTAGAGAACTGACAATCATTTTAAAAATAAACCTTTTCCTCTCCACATCACAACTTTACTCCCTGGGCCTCATGTTCCTTATTTCTGAAATTTGTCTTTTGGAATCAATAATCTCTATCATGGCATAGTTAAAAAATGTTGTAATTTCAGAACTCTTTGAAAAAGACACTTATGGTCACCCACATGCACGCATACAGACACCCACAGAAAACTCTAACCTGTCGTGGCATTTCTCCAGTTCCTATAACATGAGGGTCCCAAAGAATCTGACTCGTGCTAAGCAAAAGGAGAAGTAGTATTTCAGTCCTGCTGAAATATGGTGAGGAAACACTTTCTCCTCTTCCCCCTCTATCTTCAGGCACAAATGAGACTAGTCTTACTGTACATCTCTGCATCTTTTCCCAGAATGTGTTTTCCTCATCCTTGCCCTTTGTTTGGGACCCATTTGTCTAAAATAAGAATAGGAGGCCTTTCAGCAAGATTTGCAGCTAGCAGAGATTTCCATGGGATGTAGACCAGCCCACAATTGTCTATGGCCACTAATTTAAAACCAGTTCTGGCTCCAGCCTTGGTGGTTGCTTTCTTACCCTGTAAGTCATCCAGCCCTGCCTTGGTAGCGTCCATCTTTTGGAAGCTTAAGTTGGTCTCCCTCTTGTGTTTGCTCACTCACACACTCTGTGCAGCGTTTTCTTTAAAAGCAGAGTCCTTCTGACCTCCATCGGACTCCTCATGACCTTCCTTCTTTCCCTCCCCCAGCTGTCTCAGCTGGGCCCTCCATCAGACCCTAATACCCTATTCATTGGAGCGCCTTGTCCTCAATCATTTGCTGTCACCCTGCAGACCTGTCCTGGTAGCCTAGGATATTTTCAGGGCCGAAATGCTGAGTTAATCTTTAATACTGATGTCTCATATTCCAGCCAGCAGCAAGCAAAGAACATTGTTTGCTTCCAGGAACCAGGAGGTGCCAAGATATTCAGTGTCTCTCTGCCTCTCCCCAACGAAGATAGTGCATTGTGTTTTTGAAAATGTGGCTGTGGTAGTGACAAAGGTGAAGTGAGTGGGGTTCATTCATAATTAGCTTGGTTTTCTCAGTTAGGGATTAAGTGGCTGAAAAAAACCACTTCCTTTTCAGTGATTCTGGGTCCTGCAGAGGCCAGAGGTCTTTAACCCTTTAGCATAAGAATAGAACAATAGTAAAATAGTACCAGGGCCCTGGGTTGGCCTTATGAAGCTGGTTTTAAAGGGGAGCCAGAGAATTGGCTGCAAATAAGATGTCCAAAAATTAGGAACTCTTTAGGAGGTAGGAGAAGGTAAAACAAGAGCATTTGGTTTTAGCCCCTTTACTAGTGGTAAAAGAGAGAGAGAGAGAGAGAGAGAGAGAGAGAGAGAGAGAGAGAGAGACATCTGCCTCTGATATAACACACACACACACACACACACACACAATTTTATGCATATGTAGATAAAAAGAATTCTCATTCTAGAATCAGAGTGCAGTTTATAGAAATGAATCTCCTTCTGTCTGAAATTTCACTACTGTCAAGTTGGCCCCTGATAGTCAACATACAGAATCTTAGGAGGAAGGAGGGGACCCTAAATACTCTTCAGAACACTATGAAATCTGTTTCAGGAAGAATGGTTAGGCTGGAACAGAAATCATCTGCCAGAGAAAGAAGAGAGGTCCTTTGCAACACTATGAAAATAATAAACACAAATAATCATAATTATGCCTGTTCCAGAGAACTAACCTCTGGAGACAGGGGCCCAGCCTCCAGGCTCACCACTAAAAGGAGAGAAATTCAAAATGCATTTATCATTTCCTCCAGTTCTGTTTTTAAATATTTGTAGAGTAGATGCTGTTTGTTATTGTAGATCCTCCCCCCACCCCTCCTTTCATTTGGTTTGCAGTGTTGATAAGGACAATTAAAAACCCAGGCTTGTAATAAGGCATCTGCTGTAAACAAATGCAGACAAAGGAAGCAATTTTTCTGGTAAGTAGGGGGCATGGGGAGGACGACATTGTTTAGAGGACTGATCATAAAAGAAAATAAACCTTTTTTTCCCCTCCACACCACTACTTCAAATGCAGATCAGGTCAATAGTGACTAAAAAAATCAACCTTGGAAATAGCTTTTAAAATCATTAGGCTGTAAAAACTGTATTAGCTTACAGAATTTACATTGGCCCTCCATTTATGGCCGCCTACCACACCTCGTTCATTGACTTCCTGATTTCTTACAGTTTTCAACAGACTAAAAGGGAACCCAAGTGACCTACCCCCACCGCTGCTTTAATGAATTTTATACTAGATTTGCTGCTGTTTTCATAACATCAGAGCTTCCATGGTATTTACTACCTCTGTGGTATCAGGCAAGTCCTTTAAGCTCTTGGGGCATCAGATCCTCATCTGTAAAAATGAAGATCTTGGACCATGTGACTGCTAAAGTCTCATCAAGCTTTAAATCTATCATCCAATGATCTACTACTGATCAATTAGATACTGGTTTGGCAGCATACTATGGGGAGGGGTCATATTTCAGATACCTAGTTTGGACCGTGGGCACCATAAGAAAGTGTTTATATATTTTTGACTGAAAAGAATGAGATCAACCAAAATTCTCCATGGCGCTTCACAGGATGCTCATTCCTGATTCCCAAAGCTGTCTGCATCTCTTCTTTGTAGCCTTCACAGACTGTACCAAAGCAGAGTTTTTCTCTTTTGTTTCCAGGCTAGCTAGCATCTGTGATTGTGTGTTTGATGACTTTTGGGGAGGCATATCCCTGATTCAGAGGTAGAAAAAGTGAATCCTTAGTGACTGATTCCCCAGGAGAATGGCCAGTGGCAAGGTCTATGCCATCATGGAATTAATGGGGCATGGACATAGAGAATCTGGAAAACTATTATTTGGTTTACAGGTCAACATTCTGTCAACAAGTTAAAAACATATTTAACATACTGTTGAATTGCAAGATAACCCCAAGAAATAGTAGGGGATATTTGCATGTTTTACTAATATAAACAACATATATATGTAGATATATACATATACATATATAGTGTGTATGCATATGTATATATGTGTATATTTATATGCATAATATGTGTGTGTTAATCAGTAAGAAAATTTTGGAACACAAAGTTGCATAATATAAAGAGTCTTTATGTCAGAAGATATGGGCTTGAGTTCAGTTATAACACTTAATAGATCTAGAACCATGAGCAAATCATTTAATTACTTAGTTTCCTCATCTGTAAAATGGGAATAATGATAATTGTATTGAAGAAAGTACTTTGTGAGCAGTAAAGTACTCTAGAAATACTACCCTCTTTAAATGCAATATTTCACTGAGCTGAACAAGTGCACAGAATGCAGGTAGTAAGTACTTAATGTATAATGTATCCATGTATATGCATATACATGGATATATACACATGCATTCAGATACATATATATATATTTGTAGTTATTTTGTTGTTTCAAGTTGTGTCCTAATTTGGAGTTTCCTTGCCAAAGTAACTTGGGCAGGTAGTAAGTACTTAATAAACAGTTGATTAATGCATGAATGAATGAATGAGAGCAAAATATCTAAGCCATCACTTATAATGAGCTGAAGTAAGGCAACCACAGGCAGAAAAGGCAGAAGAAAAATATTAAGAATTCACTGAAGAATAATCTCAAACAACATGGAAAGCATTAGGTAGGGTAGCAACTGGAGTGACAAACTGGGTTGGTTTGTAGCTTTAATAAATGACTTTGAGCTTCAAGTGTGGGAGTCAGAATAGGCCCTTTCAGTTAATAGCTATGGGTATTAACAAAAGCAGAGACATTTTACATGCCCTCAGAGTGGGGAGTAAAGAACTGATAATAGGGTTCCCCCATATTAGTCTTTTCACATGTACACATACAGATATATGTGTATATGTATATGAATGTGCCGAAATAGGTATATACTTGTATAGATGTAGACATAGATAGATTTTATATATATATAAAATATCATATTAGGTCACATAATAGATTATATCATATCATATTATTTAGAGTTCAATCCTGGGATTTCTTGTGTATTTCTTGGGAACTTCTTTTATCAATACATATCAGAAGACTATAAAATCTTTAATGTGTATTCTTAGAGAGCTACTTGGAACACTGAGAAGCAGAGACTTGCCCAGAGTCCCATAATCAGTATGAAATCTAGATCTGGATTTTGGTTCTGGCTTTTGGTTATTCATATCCACTATACTTCTCTCTCTCTCTCTGTCTCTGTCTCTGATTTGTGTGGGTGTGTGTATGATGTGAAATATATGTGTGTGATGCATACAGATATCTATGTGCTCATGCACATACTTGTGGGTATATATGGGTGTGTATATGTGTGTACACACATATACACATGTATATGCATATACATGGATATATACACATGCATTCAGATACATATATATTTGTAGTTATTTTGTTGTTTCAAGTTGTGTCCTAATTTGGAGTTTCCTTGCCAAAGATTCTGGAGTTGTTTTCCATTTCCTTCTCCAAATCATTTTACAGATGGGGAAATTCAGGCAAACAGAGGTTAAGTGACATTCCCAGGGTCATATAGCCGGTAACTGTTGTGTTTGAGGCTGGATCTGAACTCAGGTTTTCCCAACTCCAGGTCTAATACTCTAACTCTATATGCGTATGCACACACACACACACACAGCAGTTAGTTGGCACAGTATAGAAATATATGTGTACATACATATGTATATACTAGTTATATGTGCATGCATATGTACTAGTTGTATACAAGTGTGTGTATACACCCATGCACTCATACACATACACATATGCACACGTGCATACATACATATTTATGGCAGTTGATGCAGTGGTTAGAGCTAGAGCACTGGGCTTGGAATCAGGAAAACCTGAGTTCAAATCCAGCCCCAGACACACTAGCTGTGTAACCCTGGGCAAGTCAGTTAGCCACTATTTGCCTTAGTTTCCTCATTTGTAAAACAGATAATAATAGCACCCACTTCCCAGGGTTGTCTTGAGGATCAAATGAGATAATAGGTGTAAAACACTTAGCAGAGCTCCTCCCATAGAGTAGAGGCTATAAAAACTTTAAGACTGTGTGTGTGTATGTGTGTATGTATGCAAGATCTGTGATTTCAGTATGAGAAATTCCCTTTACCCTTACAGATCCCAATAAGTCTATATTTTGTCGTTAACACCTAGGAAGTTTTCTGGGTAATGAAAGTCTTAAAGATTTGTTTAATAAAGTAGCTAATAATTTTTTTTGTTTCTTTCCTGAAATAATTAATTTATTTTTAGGTTTCAACATTCACTTCCATAAAATTTTGAATTTTAAATTTTCTCCCCCTCTCTTTCCTCTCCCCTCCCCAAGACAGCATGCAGTCTGATACAGGCTCTCCTTATACATTCATATTAAACATACTTTCATGTTACTCATAGCATAAAGAAGAATTAAAACTGGTTGGAGGAACCATGAAAAAGAAAAAACTAAACTAAACTAAAGGAAAGTAAATAGTATGCTTCCATCTGCATTCAGACTCCAAAGTTCTTTCTCTGGATATGGATAGCATTCCTTGTATTACTGAGAAGAACTAAAGTCTGTCAAAGTCAGTCATTGCACAATGTGGCTATTACTGTGTGCAGTGTTCTCCTGGTTCTGTCCACTTCATTCAGTATCAGTCCATATAAGTCTTTGCAAGTTTTTCTGAAGTCTGCTTGCTCATCATTTCTTAAAGCACAGTAGTATTCCATTACATTAATAAACCACAACTAGTTCAGCCATTCTCCAGTTGATGGGCATCCCCTCAATTTCTAATTCTTTGTCACCACAAAAAGAGCTGCTACAAATATTTTTGTACCTATGGGTCTTTATCCTGTTTTTATGAACTCTTTGGGATAAAGACCTAGACATTGCGTGTGCAGTTTTAAAGCCTTTTCTTTGGGCATATTTAAAAATTGCTCTCCAGAATGGTTGGATCAGTTTACAACTCCACCGCCAATGCATTAATGTTCCACTTTTCCCACATGTTCTCCAATATTTATCATTTTCCTTTTCTGTCATGTTAGTCTGTTTGATAGGTGTACGGTGGTACCTCAGAATTTTTTTGATTTGCATTTCTTTAATTAATAATGATTTAGAGCATTTTTAAATGACTATAGAAAGCTTTAATTTATTCCTCTGAAAACTTCATATTCATATTCTTTGACCATTTATCAATTGGGAAATGACTTGTATTCTTTTAATTTTGACTCCATTCTCTCTATATTTTGGAAATGAGGCCTTTGTCAGAGATACTGTCTGTAAAAATTGGTTACCAGCTTTCTGCTTCCCTTCTAAACAAAGCATTGGCCTTGTTCATGAAAAAACTTTTCAATTTAATGCAATCAAAATCATCCATTTTGCATTTCATAATGTTCACTAATAATTTTCAAAGGCAGGATTTGAATTCAGGTCTGTCTGACTACAAGGTCAGTACTCTCCATCTGCTATGCTGTCTTTATTGTTGCATGTATAATGTGTATGTGATTATATGTGTGCAGATATATATGTATGTGTATATCTGTGTGTGTGTGTATATATATATATAGCACCATATATTCAATTCTGATAAAATTCTAATATACGTGTATAGTTATTATGACAGAATTTTAGGGCTGGTAAGGGCCTTGGAAATTGTGTCCTCTGGCCTGCTTATCTTATGTGTAAAGTACAGAGAGATTAAATGGTTTGCCCACATGTATACTGAACTAGACTGAGAATCCAGACTTCCTAACTCTAAGTTGCTGCTTTTTTCCAATATATTATATTACCTGTCATCTTCAAAAACTACACACACACACACACACACACACACACACACACACACACACACACACACACCACAAACACTGAAGAAAAAAAAGCATAAATAGTTGAAGTGATTTCCTGAACAAGAATCACTACTCCCTATAACTTTTTCTGCAAATCTCAAGAACTAAGCAACAGACTAGAAACTCAAGGAACATGTGGCCTGGTTCAACTGTTTGAGTACCTGTAATCATAAGACAATCTTTTTCTTTTCTGTTCTTTGAATTCTCAATTTCTAAAAGAGGAGCTATGAGTAGATAAAAATTATTACAACTTACTTGGCAAATGGGATGTCATGTTAACACAATGGTGAATAATTATGTACATACCCTTTGATCTAGCAATACCATTGCACGATCTATATCCCAAAGACACCCAAAAAAGGAGGGGGGGAGGACCTATTTGTATAAAAATATTTATAGCATTTGTTTTTGTAGTGGCTAAGAACTGAAAATCAAAGGGATAACCATCAACTGGGTAATGGCTAAACAAGCTGTAGTACATGGTTGTAATGGAATATTATTGTTCTATAAGAAATGACAAGCAGGATGATTTCAGAAAAATCTGAAAAGACTTACATTAATTGATGCAAAGTAAAGTGAACAGAATCAGGAGAACATTGTACATAGTAATAATAATATTGTATGATGAAAAACTGTCAATGACTTAACTATTCTCAGCAATACAATGATCCAAGAAAATCCCAAAGGACTAATGATAAATCATACTATCTGCATCCACAGAATAACTGCTGTCAATTGAATACAGACTGAAGCCTGCTATTTTTCACTTTCTTTTATTCTCATCTCCTAATACAAAATGACTAACATGGGAACGTGTTACATAATTGCACATGTATAACCTATATCTGATTGTTTACCATCTTAGGGAGGGGGACGGAAGAATAGAATTTGGAACTCAAAACTTTAAATTAAAATGTTTAAGAAATTGAAAAGAAATCACAACATTTACATTTTCTGATGAGTGTTATTTCTTTTCTTTAAAATATCTTTCCTTAACATGTTAAAAAGCATGATGCAATATACTGAAGGAAACCCTGAACTGGAAGTTGAGACTTAAGCGCTATTACTGACCCTACCATTCCATGGAATGTATCTTGACGTGTCACATCACTAATTCAATTGTCTCCTCAAAAAGTAGGAATATTTTTTTGTTTATGGGAACATTGATTTAGAGATAGAAGAGACTCCATAGGTCATTATGCTTATTCCCCTAATTTTTCTGATAAGCAAACTGAATCCCAGAGATTTTAGGTAAACTTGCCTGGGATCTACTAGCTTCTAAGTGTCTGAAGCAGGATTTGGACCCAGATTTCTCTGACACTATAGTCAATGTTATTTTTATTCACTCTGATGCTTTTCAAGAAGACTGGGAAATTCAGGCATCAGTACAACTACCCCTCATATAATAAGTGGGCATTCTACCATTTGAGACAACCTTTCCATTATAAGGTCTTGGAAGGGCAAATAAAACAACCTCTTTGTTAGATAATTTCTTATGTGTATTTTAAATGTGATAAAATTTATTGAGTGCCTACTACATACAAGGTATTTGCAGGAGGTACAGATAAATAAAATACTGTTCCTGCCCCACATTTCCAGTCTACCACAGGCCGAGGTAAGTCAGGTACATAAATAACTATGATATAATGTTAAACAATCAGTGCTACCAGAAAGGGAGAGTATATGTATTCTTAGACTCATTCTTCCTATTTATATCCAAGAGAATTCTAGTAACACAGTCCCCTAAATATATCAAGAAAAAATCCACCATTTGTATTCTCCAGTTCACTTAAGGCAGTTAAAGGATATAAGTCAATCAAGCAAACAAGCATTTGTTAAGCACCTCCCATGTACCAAGAATTGTGCCAGGTGTGAAGATTAAAATGCCAAGAATGAAACTGACTGCATTGCTCCCAAGGACTGTATCCTTTTTACCTCTTCTTTTTGTATTATTCTCCTGTTGGAATGGAAACTCCAGGAGATGAGGGATCATCCTGTTTTCCTGTGTTTGTATTTATAGAACTTCCCCAGTGCCTTCCCCCAGGCAGTACTTAACAGATTATCTATCCATCTATCCATCCATCTATCTATCTATCTATCTATCTATCTATCTATCTATCTATCTATCTGTCTGTCTGTCTGTCTGTCTATCTGTCTGTCTGTCTATCTGTCTAATGGGGAAGATAACACATATCTACTTAGAGAATAAATACAAAGAAGCTAACTATGAAGCAGTTATTGAGGGAAGAAACTAGCAAATGAGGAACTCAGGTAAAACTTCCTACCTGAGATGATGTTTGAACTGCATCAAGAAAGAAGAAAGAAATGGATTTAATAACCTGGTAGAGAGAAGGGAGTGTGTTCCAGACAAGGGGTATGGCTAGTGCAAAGGCACATAGATGGGAAACGGAAAGTCATGTGTGAGTAATGGCAAATAAGCCAATTAGGCTAGATCACAGAGTGCAGGAGGGGAAGTGAAGTCAAATGAGGTTTGAAAGATAGACTGGGGTCAGGTTGTAAAGAGCTTTAAAAGCATTTGATCCTATAGGCAATAGGGAGAAATTAGAGTTAATTAAGTAAGGAAGTGACATGGTCAGATCTGGGCTTAAGGAAAATCACTCTGGGAGCAGTGTAAAGGATACGCTTGAATTGGGGAAATACTTGATTGGCTGGGAAGTCAATTAAGAGGCTGTAACAGTAATCTAGGAAAGAGGTGATGAGAATCTGAACTAAGGGGTTGGAAGCTAGAGGTGTTGGGGAGGTAGAAATGGTTGCCTATGTGTGGTAAGAAGAGTGCTGAAGTTACAATCCTAGAAGACTGGAAGGCTGGGGACGCCATGGATATGTCAGTTACCTGTGCAACTATGTTCCATCAAACTGTCAAGAAGAGTCGGCTACATATATTTAAAATGTGGATAACCACAGGCCTCTAGACAAGTCAGAACTCAGCAGCTTATATTCTCTGGCTTGCTGCAAGTTTTCTTGAAAGCACAGCAACAAGTCACTGGGGAGCATTAAGAAGCCAATCATAGCATTCTTCCCACTGGTGCTGGAAACATATTCCCTCTTGCTCCATCTTGAGTCACAGTCTATTTGAAGAGGGAGGCTACAATCATCCATTTTATTCCCAAGTGGGGAGAGACAATTTACCTTCTTCTTTTCTCTGTAATGGGCAAAGGGAAGGACAGAGAAAAATTAGTCTCTCCTATTTCCAGACTCCCCATCCTAGGTCAGTACAGTATAAATTGCCAAAATATCAGAGCTGTCTCAGGTTTGGAAAATTGTGGCAAGAGCCATGAGCTCTGTATTTGGGGAAACTCTGGACCCAAGAGCTGTGGTGATAGGTACCTTGAACTATAAGAAGGCTGGAGGCAAGGAAAATGCAGTTATGGCTATCAACTGGGGCTAGAAAGACTAAAACTGCATGTATACATATATATTTATGTAGGTATTTACATCTTGTATTCTTTCAACCCTCATCCTCCTCACAAATACTCCACATATACATATACCCACCAAGAACAGTAACACAATAAGGTGTTTGGGCTTGGATGACTAGAAACAGTTTCCCTCCAACCTACAGGTTTTTCCACACCTCCTCCCATGCTGTCCTTTTTGGATATCTTTTACCCTTCTAGACTCCCTTGATGTTCATTTGAACAAATTTCACCTGTAAATTCTAAATGATGGCTCCCTTCCTCCTCGTCCTTAAGAGTCTTAGGTCCTACCCCAACCCATTCTCCAAACAATGGAATCTGACAACATTTCACTGCTCCTAAAGCCCCAGAGAAAGGACCAAAATGTGGCAGCCTTCCCTTCGCTAGAAAACTCCTTAAAATTCTGCCTAGTTTAATTTCATTCTTTATGTAGAATTCCCTGCTTCCTTCAAAGCATAACTCAAGTGCTACCTCCCACGTGGAACTTTCCCTGATATCCACCCCCAGGCTAGGAGCAATCTTTTCTCTCTTGAAATTACTTTCTGTTTTACTTGTAGTACACATTTTGCATCCCTCCAGTAGAATGGAAACTTCTTGAATCAATCAATCCATCATTTGACAAGTATTTATTAAGTAACTGCTACATACTAGGCACTGTGAATGTGACTTGGCACATAGTAGGGCCTCAATAAATGTTTATTGTGTGTGTGTGTGTGTGTGTGTGTATCCTCCACGGAAATGTTGTTAGGTTATCCATTTGAGGGGAAAATAAAACAAAACACAAAAACAATATTCCTACAGGTAAGCCGAAATAGACTTCCTTTGTATGAACTCAACAAATCTCCTCCTATATGTGAAACACTGAATTGTATTTTTCCCCAAGAGAAGAAATGGGTTCCTCCAGAGTGAGCATGTGTTGTCTTCAAAGCCAGGCCTAACCTTCCATGGCCCCTACTAACTTTGTCTTTGTCTCTACCTTCTTTCATTGGACTAGAACCATACCTAGGAAGTCCAATATAGCATTAGCCTGAAAGCAGGATCTTCAGTTAATTATAATAGCTGGCATTTAAATAGTGCTTTAATGTTTGCAGGGTACTTACATTCATCATATCATTTGATCATCACAACAGCCATTGAAGTTAGATGCTGTTATTAACCCCACCTTAGAGAAGAAGAAACTAAGACAAAGAGAGGTTAGATTATGTGTTCAGCAGAACACAGCTAGTAAGTAACTAAGGTTGGATTCAAGGTTAGGTTTTTCTACTCCAGGTCTATTTCTCCAACCATAGTACCACTCAACTGTCTCATTTTACTGTCTCCATTTTCTGGGACAGTTGAGAAAAAAGAGACAAATTAGTCCTTCTGACTGCCAGGCACCCCATCCTAGTCAGTAATAGCACAAATTGGCCAAAACATCAGAGCTGTCCCTTGGGTTTGGAAAACTGGTATAATCCCTTGGCCCTGTATTTGGGGTAGTCACAATCCCTATGTATCCTACACTCTTCTGTCTTCTCTGCCTCTCAGAGTCTCCCAGGAAGGTTTGTCAGTACATTTATTATGTTCTAGAAAAGAGTAGGTTAACCTCCCATGGTTTAAATTCTAAGTGGCTTCATCATCAGGCCCCAATAATTAAACCTGGTATTTAATTAGTCACCTTTGTGCATTTCATTTCTGCTGTGGTTACTAAGAGGAAACTCATTAAACACACTGTGTTAGAAACCAATTCTTTTTCGGGGAGGAAGGATCCTCCCTTCTCTTCCCCCGAGCCCAGTCCCAAACGTACACAAAAAGCCAGGCTGGGGAGCCCCAGCGAATGCTCAGGAAGGGCTCTAAGCATCCTTCCTCCACTGATTCCCCCACTGTTATCCTCTGCAGCTGTCCCTTCACATCTGGCCATTGCTGGCTGCTTGCGCGGGTACCAGGGTTGGAGGAAAAGAAAAGACAAAGGAAGGGAAGCAGCAAAAACATTAAGAGAGCCTCCCCCTAGAACCCAAGGCAGATCGTAACAGCCTGGATTTGCTCTGCTACGGATTCTGATAAACTCATCTCCCGAAAAAGGACTACGGCCAGTGGAACGATAAGCACAACCAGAGCGCCACCATGTGTTCACTTCTTTAGGGGCCGTGGAGGGCCAGGAAACAATGCGCTGGCCAGCATGAGACAGTCCTGCTAAGGCCAAGGAAACATTGTTTGGAAGAAAAGGCACATGGAAACCGGAGGGTGCGAGATTCTACATGAGCGTTAGGATTGCTGGGATTCCCTTTAAGGTTTTCCTAATCAGATTCTGGCTAGGTGCTATTTATTGGATTGTGACAATAGAGAATGGTTTAATTGCCTCCTTTGATTTAATAGCTTTGATTATTCTTGTTGATTTTTTTAATTGGCAAGATTTGAAAGTATGTACTTTCCTCAGTTATTTCCACTTTTTAATAATCTTCGAGTTTTCACGTTATATAAAATTGTAAGAGGACAGCATCAACACACCATCCCTATGGAATATTGGCTTCTTGAGGGCAGGAGCTATTAAAAAAATTTTTTAAAATGTTTTTAGTGTTTGCTTATACCCAATCTAGCACAGTGCTATCCATACACACACACACACACATATACATATATAAGTGTGTATATATGTATATGTATGTATATATACATATATATGTTATCCAATAAATCCTTGTTGAACTGGATAAATCCAAGTTAATTCTCTCATTTATCCATTTCTTTTTAGTTATAAAAAGGGTTTTCCTCACAACCTTTCTAAAAGTAGGTGTGTAGTGTTACTGTCCCCATATTATGAATAAGATTAGGCTTGGACAAGTACAATAGCCAAATAGTCTCACAGTTTGTATCAGAGCCTGGATTCAAACCCAGTTTTCTCCATTCAAGTTCCCATGGTTCTTTCATCCACAGAAGTGTCTCTATCTACAGTGCATTATCAGAAAGAATGGTTGTATGATTCTTTAAAAAATCGATGTTAATCTTTTGTTTTCCCATCATTTTCATTTCTGAATATATCCTTCCCTTATCTATAAGCCATCCCTTGTTACAAATATTTAAAAGGAAAAAACAGAGAAAACCAACATCAATCAATAGCTATGACAATATATAAAAAGCTCATATACCTACCTATATAACTGTAAAAATACAGAAACTTTCCTAGACCCAAAGAGCCTGGCAATTTTCTCTCTCCCTCTATGGAACCCTTAGGTATGGACTTACATATGTAGATGGGGTTCAGTCCTGTAGGTGCCTGACCTTTCTCTAAAGAGAGATGTAAGTTTCCTTTTTTCCGTCCTCAACTTCTCTAGCTCTTTACACTCTGAAGCTCCAAGAAGAATCACTTAAAACTTAGTTTTGATTCATTATTCCCAGAGGTGGAAGTAAAAAAAATCAATGTACAATGTAAATCAAGTAAGGATAGTTATTTTTCCCACAGACAGAAGAAAGACTTAAAATACAAGACTCAAAAGCTTGCATTGACAAAGATTTAAATATGAAGAAATTCTTATAACTATTGATATCTCTTTAAAGAAGGTTGGCATGGTAGATACAGTCATGGGCTTGGAGCCAAGAAACCATGATTCAAATCCTGCCTCTGACATGGTGTAGTCATGGGAAAATCCCTTAACCTCTCTGGGACTTAGATTCCTCATCTAGAAAATGAAAAGTTTGGACTTAATGACCTCTAAGTTCTCTCCTAGCTCTAATTAATCAAATGACCAAATTATGAGATTGCTAAATCAGTATTTCGCCTTTACCTTATTGCTGCATTGTCTGAACAAACCCCTCAAAGTCTTTTTTTTCCAAGAAAGTAGACTATGGGTTGGTCTTTCCTTCTTATAGATGGGCATCTACTTCACAGAAAACATAATCTCAGAAAAAATTGTCCTGCTGCCACTCAGCTTGGGCTGAAGGGCCCAGGAGCTCCAGGCTCTCAAACTCATGAGGCTGACACTAAAACTAGGAACACCCATCTTAGGAGAGCTGTTCAGGCTCCTATTGGATCATGCAAAGAAGCATAAATCAGAAAGCAGCCAAGGACTGGAGATGCTGACTCAGGCTCACCTGGACAAGCACATGTCATGTGTAGGCAGCTGCAACTTCTTCCCTCAAAGGATGTCCCAGAGAGAGTGCCAAGCCAAACATTCAGGAGAATGGAAGAAGGGAGAAAGACTGAAAAGTGCCTCTCTTTTTTAAAGTGATACACTACTCCATTCTCTACAATTGTCACAGGAGCTCAAGGGACACATTGGGGTTTGCTGAGTCATCCCAAACCTTTCTGGACTGAGCCAGAACACCTGCAGCCCACTGGTAGTAAACCAGAGTTGACTTTGCTAATTACCCTTCCCCTCTCTATTTAACTAGACTTTGCTAATCAACCCCACTCCATTCTTTCTTTCTATTTCGACTTTGCTAATTACCCTACCCTTTCTCCCTTTTTTTTCTTTCTTTCTTTCTTTCTTTCTTTCTTTCTTTCTTTCTTTCTTTCTTTCTTTCTTTCTTTCTTTCTTTCTTTCTTTCTTTCTTTCTTTCTTCCTTTCTTCATTTCTTTCTTTCTTTCCTTTCTCTCTCTTTCTCTCCTTCCTTCTTTTTCTTTCTTCTTCCTTCCTTCCTTCCTTTCTCTCTTTCTGTCATTATTTATCACTCTCATCTACCTATACACCTATTCTGCAATAGATAAACCACATATATAAATACAGTAGACACAGAATACACATATGTACATGACCAACAATTACAAATGTGTATGTGTATGTGCGTGTATGTGTGTATGTGTATGTGTACGTGTCTATGTCTATGTCTATGTCTATGTATATGTATATGTACATGACTATCAATTGCAGAATAAATGGCAATTTGTATTGGGAAGTTTCCCCAACAGGGAACCTTCACAGGCTCAGATCCAAAAACAAGGATAAATCAATTGATGGGTAGACAATAGATAAATAAAGGACATTTAGATAGATAGAGCAACAGAGTGATAAGTAATTAGAGTGGCAGCATGATGTCAAGCAGAGGCTCTCAAACATTTTAGTCTCATTACCCCTTTAAGCTCTTAGAAATTATTGAGGACCCTAAAGAGTTTTTATTTATGCAGGCCATATCTATTGATATTTAATATTCTAGAAATTAAAACATAAAATTTTAAAACATATCTATATTAAATAACTCATATGTAAATATTTTTTTGTGAAAAATAATTCTATTTTTCCCCAAAATAGTGAGAAGTATTGCATTGTTTTACATATTTTTGCAAATCTAATGTCTGGCTTAATAGAAGATATCTGGATTCTCATATCTACTTCTGTATTCAATCTGTTATGATACGTTGTTTTGGTTGAGGTATGTGAAGAAAATCTGGCTTCATAGATACATAAGTTGGAAAAGGGAGCATTTTAATAGGCAAATAATGGTTTTGTATTATTATAAAAAAAAGTTTTGTCTTCAAGAAACCCCCTGGAAGGGTCTCTGGGTCACTGAATCACACTTTGAGAGGTATTGATGTAGTGGATAGAAGGCTAGTCTTGGAGTGAGAAAGAGCTGAGTTCAAGTCCCATTTCTGATACTAACTGGCTGTCTGACCCCACAAAAGTCACAGGCATCTTTCTACCTCTCTAAGTTGTGGCACCAGTAATGACCTACATATGGAAGTTTTCTCATTGGAAGTACTCTGTATCAATATCCAGGTGTGTGTGTGTGTGTGTGTGTGTGTGTGTGTGTGTGTGTGTATGTAGAAGCAGAGTGAAACATATAGGGGAAGGAGCACTAAATTATCTTCCTCAAATCCCACCTGTGACTCTCGCTACCTGTACAACCCTAAGCAAATAATTTAATGACCTTTGGACTCAGTTTTCTCATCTTTCTCATTTGTAAAATAGAACGAACTAGATGGTTTCCAAGATTTCTTTCATGTCTAGTCACATAGTTCTCAGTGGACACAGACAATTTCAATTTTTTAAAAACTCTCCCCCAAGAGCATCACAAGCTCTCTCACATTATGGAGCATGAAGGATTAAAATCTTGCCTTACCTTTGTAATCTTAGTTACTGAAGATGTAAATGGCAGAAATTCTACCCTAGGTGTATACTTTCCTTTGTCTTAAGGATAAAGCTGAGAAAAATACTAATTTACAAATAGTTAAATCCCTTGCTCTGTTCTCTGGATCCAACATGCCTTTAGGTGAGTGCTAATGGAAGTAGGGTGAATGATACTTCCTATTGTCCTGCCTCTATCCCTCTTTCCATAATATTTTGATACCAATGAAATCAGTTTAAACTGTGCCAACATTGAAACATAAAAGTCCCCAAAAGGTAGCTAGAAAGTTGTATGTGAAAGGGAGGGAGGCCTTATCATAGATACTCCACAAGATATCTCGCTAAGCCACTACTCAGTCATCATGATTGTAGGGGTCCCTCTGATTGTAGGAGCCAGGGTGATTTATTGTATATGTGTTCAGTGTACTGGGGATGGCTCTGGACCAGCACTGAGGCAATTTATGTAAATGACTGTGATGTCTGTGATCTAGGATCTAGTACTTGCTCTTGCTTTTTCTGACTGGGGAGACAATAGTGAAAAATAGCTGCCTAGTTTGAGTTTTAGTCTTTCCTTAAGTCCTACTCCTTGGCAATAATAATAACACCTCGAATTTATATAGCACTCAATAGCTAACAAAGCACTTCTGCCAACATTATCTCATTATGGCACTAAACCAGAAAGAATGAGGCTAAGCTTGTACAGATTTCACCTGCAGGCTTCACCGCAATTGGATTCTCACAACATCTCTGTGAGGTGGTAACTTCATTTTCCAGGGGGACCAAAATGACATCACTACATCAGGCTTTGGTGTGCCTGACTGGCTGATTGGACCAATATGAGTTCGGAATGTTCTACCACGGGTTGGGCACAAATAGTGCATGAGAACATTTGGGGTGGATTCTTCAGATTTGTGCATCTCACCTTTCTTTTGAGCTGCTTCCACTCTGCTTTGCTGACAGAGCAGAGCGCCTTCTCTGATGGGACATGCCATGCTGAGCAGTCCTGTGCCAGTGTCTCCCATGTCACATGATTAATTCCAAAGTTCTCAAGAGAGACCTTATATCACTTCTGACCACCATGTGAATGCTTGCCCTGTGTGAGTTTTCTTTTTGGTTAGTGTACATTTTGCATTTGAACCATATGGCCAGACCATTGGAGGTGCATGCTCTGTAGCAGTCTGAATGTTTGGCAGTTTGGTTAGAGAAAGGACCTCAGTGTCTGGTATCTTATCCTGCTAGATGATCTTCAGAATATTCATAAGAAAATTCATATGGAAGTGACGCAGTTTACTGGCATGGTGCTGGTAGACTGTCCAGGTTTCACAGATGTATAACAGTGAGGTCAGCAAAACAGCTCTGTAGACCTTCAGTCTGATAGTCAGTCTAATACCTCTTCTCTCCCACACTTTCCTTTGGGAGGTGACATTACTCTCCACATGAGTTTCTGTATTCCTTCGAAAAAGTTAATGTCACCTTGTACATTGTCTCTGACAAAACATAGCATGTTGGACAGGAAGTTAAGAGACCTGTGTTCAAATCCCACCTCAGACACTTAACTAGATTTGTGACTACAGGCAAGTCACATAATATTTGCGAGAGGGAGAATGTTCTAGTGGCTAGAAGATGACCCTGACATTTAAGAAAACAGGTTCATGTCCTTATTCTGACATACATGGGCTGAATGACCCTGGATAAGTCAATTAGTATCTCAGTGCCTCAATTAACTCATTAAGACAAAAAGTTTCATAACAGTTGTAGATCTGCATTGGTAGAGGGAATTCTCCTGCCTCGAGTGATACAAATGAAATCACAGATCCAGATCAAAGAACACCCTATCAGTCAACCAGTCACTCAATCAATTAATTAATTAATAAACTTATTATGGGGCAGATATAGTGTATGATAGGTACTACAAAGACAAAAACAAAACAGTCTCTGCAACAAACAGCTTAAATGTCATCTACATCACAGGACTGTTTTGGAGTGACACATATTTATAACCCTAGTCCCAGAGTCCATTTGTCCTTATTAGTCAAGATCAATGCCCTGCACCTAAGTGAACAAGAGAGAGGAGAGCTTTTCAGACCTCTTTGAGTTTTCTTAAAGTTGCTGTGTGTCTTCAGACTTTTGGCATTTCTGACTTAGAGCTTTAGGAGATGGAGGATGCCAACTCTTTTTGGGTTGCTGAAGGATGAAAAAGATTCTGAGAAGAAGCTAAAAGGAGAGTAGCTAGAAGTCTCTATCATCTCTATCCTCAGCTTGCTACACTATAGACTTTGGGGAACTTATCTTTGGGTGAGATCTAAGACTTTCTGTCTTTCCATCTCTCCATCTCTCTGTCTCTGTCTCTCTTTGTCTCTCTCTGTGTCTTTCTCTCTCTGTCTCTCTGTGTCTCTCTGTCTCTCTGTCTGTGTCTCTATGTATCTCTCTCTGTCTCTCTCTCTGTCTCTCTCTCTCTGTCTCTGTCTGTCTGTCTGTCTGTCTCTCTCTCTCTCTCTCTCTGCCCCTGGTTGAGCTGAATTATCTTGCTCCCAACAGAAGAGTTCTTTCATTCTATTGTCTGGTATATATTCTCCTATGTATGTATACTTTCTCTGATTTCTGTTTTGCTACCAATTTAGATAAATAGATTTTCTTTGACAATTGCTATGTATGTTCATTGTGAAACTGGTACTTGGAGAGAAAGGGAAGTGAAAGTCTCAGTTATAGAGTTTGAGGTCTTCCTTTCTCCTCAATATTGAAACAGCAATCAGAAGTTAGCTTGAACCAGATATTCATATCCCCTAGACTAATAACATTTATTCTAGTTTGGCACCTCTTCACTCTAAGGAGAGCAGAATGGTGGCCCCTGACCCTTGTATCCCTGTTTCCCCTCCTGGCAGTGAATAAAGTCTGCTCTGGAGAAAGGTAAGGGAAGAAGAGCCCAGAGATATCAATTCTGCCTCCCTTCAAGTCACACAAAGATACTCTTGTTCCCCAAGTGGGAGAACAGCCCTCACAACACATGTGCCTCACTACACCCATATGCCATGGAGATGCAGAACTGATGCTGATGTCACCACAGTGCTCTCTGCTGGACCTGCTTCCCTCTAGGCTTTGCCTTTGGAGCTTCCTGATGGGTCTCAGTTCTTTGTTCCAGATAGTCATCAGCAATGCTGCTATCTTCGGGGCCACCTAAAATTGTGTTCATTATCTACTGAAGATGCTATTGTTAAATCTCTGCAGGAGAGGGCATTGGCTCTATCAGCCAGGGGAGTTAGCCACCTTTATCATCCAATGTGGGCTGCTTTAGCTAGCAAGCCTCCTCCTGGCAAGGGAGTGTTACAGCTTTTTCATCCTATGGCTGTGACTCACTTCTCAGCTGAGCAGCATCAAAAGGTAGCAGATGTCCAGGTAAAGGTCATATTTGCTTTCCTTCATCAGTTCCTCTTATTCTCAGTTCAATTAACATCTGACTTATGGTTAGAAACTCCTGTTAAGTCTTAGTTTTCATCATACTCTGCCACCCCCTCTGTGGTGGCAAGTACTTCTAGACTTCGTTTTTTCAAACAGTAACAGAACTGAAGGAAATCATGATGAGGCTTTTGAGTCTTCCACATCATGTTATATGTTCTACACAAATAGCTACTGACCTTTGACCCACTTCCCTCACTGACAAATCTCAGCCTAGTCTCTCTGGTTTCTATATATATGGACTATTTCTTGATAGCAAGTATAATTAAACACTGAAGTGAGTTAATAAGGCTATTTGTAAAGGGAATTGTGCTTGGGAATAAGTCACACAGGGTCATAGCTAGTAACAGGCTAAAGGAACCACATAGAATTCAAGAACTGTAGAAAAAGAATGCTTAAAATTCTAGGGTCTGGGCAGTGATGATTCAGAGGAAAAGTAAGCAACAAAAGTCAATATTACCCAATTACTAGGGAACAGAGCAGGACTTGATCTTCAAAGTCCATGTGTACATACAGTAACCAGAAAAATTCTGCTAGAACTAGAGAATAATCACTGTGGCCAAATGGTCAATAAAATAATTAGCAATCCTCACTTGAAATGGCAAGACACACACTGAACACCAGCAGCAAAGATGATGATTTGAATTAACTTGAACATGAAGATGTTGAATTAACTTGTTGTTTTGACATCAGTTGTCTTTATGTTCATCTCACTGTGCTGAGACCTAATCCTGGGGGAGCATGACCTGGCATTGTGCTGGGGGAAATAATTCTGGTATGAAAAGATCTAATTTTCTGGCAGAAACACAGAGCAGGGGGAAAAAGTGTAGAAAACCCCCCTCACACACGTTCCCCACCAACGGAAAGTTTATATTTGCATATAATTTGACCCATTAAAGTGAATCTGTATTTCTAAAAAATGAAAGTATGTTAAAAAGATATGTCCAGGGTCACAAAGCCATTCTAATATGTGTCAGAGTAGGAATCTGAACACAGGTTTCCTGACTTTGGGGTCACTTCTCTATTCATTGTCACTCTGTCTCTTCATAACCATCTACCAACTCCCTTAAAATATCAAATTGCAAAAGAGTTGCTGCTCTAAATTGGTAAAAGGACTTTTTCACCCAGAGTTATTTGCATAAATGAAATAATGGAACCAGCAAAAAAAGAAGAAAGAAAGAAAGAAAGAAAATATGTAACATATGGTAAGTTCTTAAGTCTATTTTTAGTGGATTTTTATGGTATATGCAAATGTGTGTATTATAAAGCACTGTGAAGTAACCCTTTAAAAAAATTAAAGATGAATTAAACAATATCAAGAGTGCTTTAGATCTGGTTCTTCCTAAATGTGGAATAATGGATAAGATGACTTCTCAAAATGTCTTTCTGTCCATTAATTTTTATAGTTATCTTTTGTTTTTATGTATCTATCTATACTCTCCTTCCTTCCCCACTATGACCAACTAGCTCAACTCTACACTGTCCTCCTCTCATGATTCCCTCTCTTGCTCTGCTAAGACTCAACCTTGGATCACTCCCACCATCTAATACCTTCACTCCTAACAAAAGTGCTTCTGAAGGAAGATAGAGAAAATTATGAAACTGCGCTGGCTGGGTTCACTGCAAGTTAATTTTACATAGCCTCAAGTGGGCCCTCACTACAGCAAGTCAATCCTTTTACACCTCCTTAATTGACTCTTTATCCAACTCAGCAAGTTTTCCAAAATTTTTCCACCCTCCTTAAACTTTCTATGGCTCCCCCTCCTCAAACCCTCTCAAATGGGAATTCTACTGAAAAGATTGAGGCCATTTACTAAGAGCTTCCTTTTCTCCCCTCCACCTCATTTCATATTACCCACATACCTTTTTGCCACTGCTTCCTCCATAATCCTATTTCACATAATGAGTGGGTCCTGCCCCATCCCAAGGCAAACATATCTATATACACAAGTGATCCCACTCTACCCCCTTCTCTAGCAGATTGCTCTCTCTCCCTTTCATCCCTATTCTCTCCTTGTCCAGTGGCTCCTTCCTTACTGCCCACAAACATGCCACTGTTTCCCCCCATAACAACAATACAATATCTACAACACCTACAGTAACTATAAATATGCTGGTGTAGTTGTGAATCACAAAATGTGACATGGAGGACAGAGTCAAAGCATTTATTCAAATACCAGAAACCCAAGTCCCCAGACAAGAAAGTCAAAGTCATTACAGTAGCCAGGAAGTTGGTACACATAGTAAATGCAGTAAACACCCACATTACCAAGTCTTGAAAACAAAACAGGCTCCCTTAGGCAAATATCCTCCTCTCCTCACTCACTCCCTCAAGCAGTGCTCCTCCTCTCCTCACTCATGGTAGTTGCTCAACCTCCTCACTGCTCATTCCCAGAAGTTCCAGCTCCCAGCAATTCTCGTTCCTGGCAGGTCTCAGCAGAAGTCGTCAGCAGAAGTTCTGGCTGGCTACCAGAAGAAGTTCTGCCACCACAGGTTCTGTTCTCCAAATCTCTTTCCTCTCCAGCCTGGGCCTCTCCTTATCCATGGTGTTAGCTCCTCCCTAACCCACTCCTTCCTGCTATGTCAGCAAGTTCATTCCGCTGTGGGATTCACAAGTAATTGCTAAGTACCAGTTAGCTTGCTAATACAAGGGGCATGGAAGATCTTCAAATCCCATTTTCATTACACTTCCATCCTCTGAGTATGAGCGACAGAGCTCCTAGATGGCACCTATTCTTGTTTCCAGTACTAATGCAGGGATCCCCTGGGATCTCTTCTGCCCTTACTATCGCTAAGTGCCAGACTTCTCTTCTCTCCTAGTGCCACCACTGCCTAGTAGTACTTTCACTCATATGCTGTGCTTCTAGCCAGTGTCCCCAGACCTCTATGTCTGTCTTTCTAAGCTAGCCTGGGTTGGAAAAATGGACAGTGTGACTTTTTCTTGGCTTTCTTACTCAAAATTCAATTTGGTGCATTTTCTAAGTTGTTATGAAAGAGGTTTGGGGGAAGCTAAGGCAAAAGGACTAACTCTCTGCTATCTTGACTCTGCTCTTAAATGTTTATTGATTGAATTTCATTTGTGATTTATCTTCTGTTCTCCTCTCCTCTCTTCTCCTTGCCTCTCCTATTCTTGCCCACCCTACACTCAGCTATGAAAGTGATGTTCCTAAAAATAAGTCTGTTCATATCACTGCCCCAACCCCACTTAATAACATCCTGTGATATTATTATAACAAAAGCCAAAAAGGGGGCAGGATAGGGGGTATCCAGTAAAATAAACCAACAGAGTAATCAAACTGGACAGAAATGTAATGATCCACATCCATAGTCCCTTACTCTCCAAAGAAAGAAATGGAGATACATTTTCTAATCTCTTTTTTAGGGCCATGTTTAATATAATTACACAGTATTCCATTCCGTTTTTTTGTTCTTTCCAATGATAATGTTGATGTGGTGGTATATATTGTTTTCCTGGTTCTTCTCATTCTAGTCTGGATCAGTTCATTCAAGTCATCTCATACTTCATATTTGTCATTTCCTGTGGTAATCCCATTGCAGACACTTAATAAATGTTTATTGATTGATTGTATTTACACATAATAATTTATTTAACCATTGTCAGTCAAAGCCTTTTTCTGATTGAATGACCACTAAGAGGACTGTGGATGAGATATTTTTTCCATTGAAAGAGAGCTAGAGGGTCTCCAGTAGGGTCTTCAGACCACAAAGAGAGCCCTTGCTATCACACAGGGAGCCCATTATACAAATGCCTGCTTGTTCTATGAGCCAGTCTCATTTTAGATGACGTCCAGCATTTGGAAAGCATTCTTTCTCATTCTTGGAGCAATCAGCCTTTGTCAGTTGGTCCTTTTTAATTTTTTCCTTTTTCTTTCACTCCAAGAATTCTACAAACATTTGACATGTGACGATGAGAATTCTAGTAGCTTGAAAATAAACATTACTGCAGTTTGATATCTGTGGACTTTTCTGTCTATAAAAGAGACAAGGAGAGGAGCTGGTAGTGGCACAGGACTTTAGATTGTGAATTTATTCATACACTGTAGGTGAAAGAAGGCAGGTCATTTTTATACCACAAAATAAGAAACAGATAGCGATTTATTCCCACCAGAGTTTTTCCTTTTGTGGGGACTTGATCATAAATCCTTCCCTAGGCTACCATTGGTGTTATGTATCTTACAACACTTGAGAATTAAGAAATGGGCCATAAAGAGAATTCTTCATGACTGCCTGATATTACTTTTGTCAGAGACAAAAAATAGTGAATGAACAGAAATGGAGGGTTTGAGAAGAGTGGTCACATCTCAAGAGTGTTCTGAATTTCTCTGCCTCACCTCTTTACTTCTCTGCATTATAATTGTTTTAATACTATGGTCTAGGTGAGTTAAGATGCTGAGCAGAGAAACATGCCGACATTAAAAGAGGTGAACTACATAAAACTGTTTTTCATGATTATTTAGATGTTCTCTTTAGTTGTTTAACTATTTAAAGATTTTGGTCTCCCATAGGGGAAAAAAGGCTAAAATGATCTCTCCCCAATTTTTTTTTATCTGACGGTTGATGAGATGAAGCCATCTTTCTAGTCACATTTTAAGTTATAGACAATAGTGTCATTAACAATTTGACATTCAAATATGAAAGTGACACCATGGTAAATTCAAAAGAATGTTGAGTTTAGAGTCTTCTCTACGTAGATTTTAAAGCTCTTCACAACTTGGTCCCAAACTACCTTTACAAACTTAATCTGTTTCTTACATTCTCTAGGCCAGACAAGCCAACCATCTTGATGTTCCGTGTGCACAACTCTCCACCTCTCATTTCCATGTCCTTGCATTAGTTATTCTCCATGCCCAGAATGAACTCCATTATCTCTATCTCTTAGAATCTTTACTTTCCTTCAAAATTCTGCTCATCACTTTTTACTTGATCTCTATCCCTCTTTCCTAAAATCTATGATGCCATGAAATGAATCCGAAATTTAACCACTTACTACTTGTGTGATCTTAGAAAGACCCCTATCCTTCTGGGTCTCAGTTTCCCCATCCATAAAATATGGAGATTGAACCAGGTGACCTGTAAGATCCCTTCCAACCCTAAATTTACATTTCTGTAGCCCTATAATCTAAGTACAACTTGTATATCTGATATATGTGAAGGAGGACAGGTCCTTAAATTTTGGAGATTTACTGTGGCTTTCATCTAAATGATGCTCCATATTAGTAACTTTAAAATTTTTTGAAAAGTAATTAAAAGAAGTAACTTGCTTACACACATATCTACATAAGTGCATACAATGTCATTGCCATTGTTTCTATGCAAAGCAGCTAAAAGAAGGAAGAAGATGGTATATGAGAATGAGATACTCCCAGATTATGGCTTAAAATAAAGGATAACAGAGCCTTAATCATGGATGGAGATTACATATCAAGAACTGAAAAGAATATATTTAATTGAGATGATTAATACATTCAGGAAAAGTAACTGTTTACAAAATAAGTCAATAAAATATATAATTTCTATATAGCCAAGACAAAATCAAGGAGGGAAATCCCATTCAAAATAATGACAAAATGAATAAACATATAAGAGACAATCTAGCAAAATACACTTAATACTCATATGGATACAATTACAAAACCTTCCTTAAATTAAAAAATAATTTGTAAAAATGTACTTATAATTTGTAAAAAAATAAGATTCAAATAATTGGAGGAATACTCAATAATCATGGTTAGATTATACCAATACAGTAAAAATTGACAATACCAATGTAATTAACTCAAAGATGTTGTGCTGTGCCAATGAAACTACCAAGAGGATACTTTATAGAGCTAGACAAAAATAATAAAATTCATTTGCAGGAATTAAAAAGGCACTATATAAAAAAGGAGAGTAAGAGTGAAAGGAAAGCACTTCTAGACCTCAAACTATATTTTAAAGCAGCAATTAGCAAAGCTCTTTGGCTTTGATTAAATGAAATAAAATGGGGATAGTGTTTTGCAAATATTAATACATTATGTAAATACTAACTGTTATCATCATCATTACTACTGTCTTAAAAAATAGAAAAGTAGATCAATGGAACTCACTAGACAAGAAAGAATCCGAAATATTTGAACTTGATAATCCAGCATTCAATAAACCTGAAAATCTACATTACGTAGGAAAGAGCTAAATATTTGACAAGAATTTCTGGGAAAATTGGAAAGCAGTATGACAGGTTTAGAAAAAGCAATTTACCACTCTATTACCACAATAAACTCAAGATTATTGCATGACCTAAATATCAAAGATCATAACATAAAATTACTAGATCAGGTAACTTTCAAAGCTGCGGCTAGGGGTTGAATTCTTAAGTCAATAAATAATCATTAACATAATAGCTTAAATGTATATGGGACTTTAAAGTTGGCAAATCATTTTCCATATATTGCCTCATTTTATCCTCACAATAACTTTCTAAAGTAGATGCTATTTATCCTGCTCATTTTACAAATGTATAAACTGAGGCTGACAGGAGTTGTATCACTTGCCTAGAATCCCATAGCTGATTAGAAATTTACTGGACAAAAAATTCACGACTGCAACAATGTACCTGGAGAGGACACCAAAATCTGAACTGAAGGGTACAAAATTATAATGACTGACTTTAATCTCAAAGAATATATATGAGAAGGCACCTAACTGCTTTGAAGAGATGGGGCTATGTGTATAGAAGTATATAAAGTCGAATTTTAAAATATCTTGTTTAATTTTACTGAACTGCTTTTTTCCTTTCTTTTAAACTTTTGGGGAAGATACTTCAGGAAATGGAGGTGATAAAATATCCCCCCCAAACCCACAAAAGATGTCAATACAAATTTATTTTTTGAAAAAGAATGCATTTGCCCAGGGCATTGCAAATACAACAAACAAACCTTAAATGGAAAAGGAAGCACAATGGAGAAAACAATCTGTTTCGGTAGAATATCAGATATTGAGAGCAGTGACAATATAGGATGAAGAATAGCAGTAGAGTCACCCAGAAATTCATAGGAGACAAAAACTTCAAAAACAGAGGCAGCAAAAGCATCTGTCATCTCCATTAGACAAGAGGGCAGACTAGAGCTCCTAATGCAAAGAGGCAAAGTTGACCTCATAGATATCGCTGAGACTTGTTGGTGAGATGAATCCCAGGACTAAAATATGCCTCTGGAAGAGTTTACATTATTTAAAAAAGAATAGAATGAAGAAAAACATTGGGGTAGGAGTGGTACATAAATTTATTAAGTATTAAGAAGTCACTTCCAATTATATTCCTGTCTTTCAAGGTACTACACCAGAAATAAGAAAAAAAATAGTATTTGCACTCTGCATATGGAAAATACTTAAATATCTGTTGCATTGATTTGACAGTCTGACATTCTTTTTGACAACTACAAATAGTCTGAAGATTTTTATTCTATTATAAAATATCAGGCTATTCAACAAGTCTCATAGCATAGAGTCAATGCTGAGTCCATGCAGTAACTATGATATGATAAGAAGAAGAGATAAAATTGATATTTTCATCAGAACACACTATAGGCCCCCTGGACAGAAGAAATAAATGAAGTGTACAGGGAACACATCTCCATCGCCATACCTTCAGAAACATTGTCCATCTATCTCTCGGTTTTGCCCAGATCTGCTATTCTACAGAAGACTACCCAGCATAACTGTTTCCTCAACCAGTCTATACATCCTTCCTATCAATGTCACTCTAGGTCATCTGAGGACTTTTCACACTTAATATAAAGTCTTTGGTTGCTTGAGATGTATTCTTGCTTCATTAAGAAATCAGAGCATTTACTCCCTTTTTTCAAAAAGTAGGGTGGTATGACATAATTGATTTATTCAATCAATACTCCACCCTAACACTAGAATAATAATTTTAATATAACAGATGCTTAACAAATGATTGTTGGATTGATTATAGTGGACTAATAACTCGAGTCTACATGCATATTTCACCTACCCAGGGGGAAGTTTTTTTTTAATCAGTTTTGGGACTTGCTTTGGTGTAAGCTACTGGGACTGGAAGGTGTGTGCCAATTTGAACTTTAGCCCCCTAATCTTAGCCTTTCTTAGACTCCCCCAGGCCATGTTTCATCCTATTCAGCCATTTACCAGGACACCAGATCTCCCTCATATTGTCCTCCTGTTGTGTTCATACCTCCCCTTGCCTTATTTTAGGTTTTCAATTTTGCTCAGGGAACAATCATCAAATGTTACCTTTGCTTACTGGAAAGGACATGACAATTTGCTGCCCTCTGGCACTACTCACAATCTCTGCAACTGCCAACCCAAGGACTTTTCCCTAAGTAAAACATCCACATGGATTGAGTATCTTCCTAGTAGATTGTAAGCTGCTTGTGGTTAGATATTGCATCTCTTTTAGATCTGTATACCCAGCACCTACTATAGTGTCCCAGACATAGCAAGCACTTAGTAAAGGACTCTAGGAAGTCCCCTTCAACTCTGAGATGCTGAGATTCTAGGTGTGATCTCTATGGTTCCTCTCAGTTTAAATCACTTCAAGAGATTTTACTGAAAGTAAGAGAAAACATAGAAACATACAATCATCAGTGGCTCCTTTCACCCTAACTATAAAATACAAACTCCTCTCCCAGTCATTTAAAGTACTTTACAACTTGAATTCTTCCTAATTTAAATCTGCAGTAAAGCCAGATCACCCTTCTAGCTACTCCTCAAACTCCACGACTCACTTTTCTAACTTTATTCTTCAGTTTCAACCTCTCTCCTCCTCACCTTTGCCTTTGAGAAATTTTAACTTCCTTCAAGGTTCAGCTCTGGTATCATTTCCTCTAGTACTTTTTATCAGTCTTGCTGATATATCCGTGTTCTCTCCTTCCATAAATTACCTTATATTTACTTATTGGAGTGCAAGTTTTGTTTAAATTCTCTTCTACTCTTTAGAAGAAAGTAAACTCCTTGAGGAATTTATATTCACAGGGGTAGCTAGGTGGCACTGTGGATAAAACTCCCAACCTGGAGTCAGGAAGACCTTAGTTCATTCAAATCTAGTCTTAGGTACTTACTAGTTGTGTGACCCTGGGCAAGTCACGTAACTCTGCTTGCCTCAAGTTTCCTCATCTATAAGATGAGCTGGAGAAGGAAGTGGCAAAGCACTCCAGTATCTTTGCCAAGAAAACCCCAAATAGGGTCATAAAGAGTTCAACATGACCAAACAACAACAAAAATATTCGCAGCATCTAATGCAGCATGCAACACAGAAGGGTAAATTGTTTTCCATAGACTGAATTTTATAGCTCGTAAATAAACAAAATCTTCCATATCATTTTATGATTCCTGGGGTGGGATCAGATTAGAGAAAACAGTATGCTGTGTATCAAGTACAAGGCTGTCTGATTCTGAAATGCATTTCCCATGAGGTTCCAGGAACTGTCATCTAGAAGTGTAAACATATCCAGTCTGATTTTTATTCAGTTTTTGAAAAAAAATTTATTTTATTTGTAATTTATGGGCTAAAACAAGTATTTCCATAAAGTAGTAAATTAAAAAAATTATTGCACATGAAACTGCAAATCTATTATATTATATTATTATATTATATTATATTGCTATTCTTTTAAAATATATAATCAAATTATCATGTAAATTTCTTTTTTTCTTTCCTGCCCCTGCTCTCTGCCCTAGAATAGCTGCCATTAGGCACAAATATGCATATTACTTATTTTTCAGAGAAAACAGCAACAAAAAAAATAGATTTGCTTCTGTTCTAGGATCTAATTGTCATTGCTTTTCTTAGTCTCAGTGTTCCCATCAGTAAACAGGATAATGGTAACACTTGCCTCATCAGCGTTACCTGTGAGAGCCCACATGTAAAACACTTTGCAAACCTTAAAGCACTATTTTTAGTCCCACATTTATGCGAGCCATTAATGATGATGGTGACAATGCCAAACTGGCTTTCATCTTTGTCTTTCATTTTTACTTAATAATTTGGTATTTGAGCTTATTGGGTATACTTAGCATCCTGTCTCCTCTCTTTATATCTTTCTTACTTTCCCAGATATTCTCATGGCCACACCTGACTTCAAGACAAAGAAAGATGGACTGTTTCAGCTCTTCAAGGGCATTAATCGTTAACTAGGTACAAATAGAGAGAAGACAAAGCAAAACTGAAGATCAGGAGTCCAAATGGAGTTTTCTTGAAAGCTATGAGAGCTTCAACACTCAAAATTTTGGTGAATTTTTTACATGTTATGATTGCCAGCAACATATGGGGAAGTGACAGTTTCTGCCTTCAGTTTGCAAGGAGCTTTTTCCATCAATCCCACAAGTTAATCAAGACAAAAAAGCAGCCTCTTGTCTGTTCCCTTTGCCAGCCTGGAGCAATTTGTTCAGCAGCAGCACTGCTGAAGCAGAGATAAAGGAAATGAACATTGGGAGTTAAACAAAGGACCAGAACTTAGAATTTTATGTGAATTAAAAAGGCCTCTGTAAAATGGAGTGTCAGGGTTAGCCTTAGTTGATTATAGAGATATGACTAGATCACCATTATTATTCTTATTCTTATTAGATTTGGTCTCCCCACCTCCCCTTGGGTGGAAATATAGCCACCATTATGGAACTCCATCCAATGACTCATCAGCAGAGCTTTGGTCTCCTGGCTCCTGACCTGGGCTGGCTCATTCCTCCTTGGGCAACCTGGTAGCTCAGCCTTCCAGAACACTCACCTTATTGGTGCCAAATTTAGTTCAGACAGACTTGGCTTTAGCCTTACTTCAGGAGCATCTCAGAACTCCTGAGCTCAATTGATCCACTGACTGATGCTTCCCTAGTAGCAATGATTATAGGTATGAGACATTACCCATACTCATTTTTTCCCTGTGTGATCTTCCCTTGCTTGGTCCTGATTTTCTCATCTATTAAAATGGCACTGGATTAAGCAATGTTTACAGTCCCTTTGACTTCTAAATCTAGATACAATCTCTTAGCCTTTCCATCTAGTAGGATGTTAAATATGTGGCACTATATATAGAGGGCTGGACCTGAAGTCAAATCTGGCCTCAGATACTTACTAGTTATGTGACAAATCACTTAATCCTGTTTGTCTCAGTTTAGAAGGAAATGGCAAATGACTCAAGTATCTCTGCCAAAAAACCCCAAATGGGGTCGTGAAGAGTTTGAAACAATTGAACAAAAAGCATATTAGACCCTGGGACAGCGGAGTGAGATTCCTCAGGTGGTGCTCTTAGATTCAGTCAAACATTCCCAAATCCCTGTGACACACACAACTGAGTGACTGAGTAACCTTATAGCCCTTTCCTTCTCAGTCAGCTTTTCTGGATCATCATCCATACCCTGCCTCCTAACTGTGGATGTCGCTCGTAGCCCTATCCTCATCCCTCCTCTCTTCTCTTCTCTTCTCTCTCTCTATTCTTTTTCTTGATGATTTTATCATCTTCTGTGAGTTCAGTTGTCTTCTCTGTTCAAATGATCCAGATGTACAGGTCAGATGTACGCTCAGATCTCTTCTGAACTTCTGTATCACCAAATCCCTTTCAGATATCTTAAACAGGATACCACACAGTCCTTTCAAGCTCAACACATACGAAACAGAACTCATTATATTTATGCCCAAATCCACCCCTCTTCCAAAGGTTCCTATTTCTGCCAAGGTCTCTACCACCTATTCAGTCACACATAGGTTCATAACCTTGAAATGATCCCTGGACTCCTCAATCTTTCTGTTTTTAAAAGTTTTATTGACAGTTGTGGTTTTTGTGGTTTTTGTGTCATACACATTTCCATATGACCCCTACTCTATAAAAACTAAATAAGGAAAATGCCTGGGCCCCCTTCCTTCTAACTTTTTTCTTTATTTTTAACTTTTTTGCTTTCGTTTGAATTTTATCACTTTATACAGTTCTATAAAGTAATCATTTGATAGTTTGATTAGTATGACATTGAATAAGTATATCAATTCAGATAACATTGTAATTTTATTGTACTGACTTGTCCTACCCATGTGTAATTAATGTTTTCCCAATTATTTAGGTCTATTTTTATTTCTGTAAACAATTATTTGTAGTTGTATTTACATCACTCTTGTATGTTTCTTGGCAGATAGGTTCCCAAATATTTTAAATATTCTGTACTTATTGTAAATGGAATTTTCTTCCTACTGGATTGTGTTGATGTTTTATAGAGATTCTGACCATTTTTATCTTATAAATTTGCTGAAATTATTTCATTTTATTTTTTTAGTTGACTCTATGGAGTTTTACAGGTACACAATCATATAACTTGCAAAAATGATAATTTTGCTGCTTCTTTAACTATGTTTATTTCCTCAATTTCTTTTTTTGTTATTGTGATAGACATCATTTCTAATACGATGTCAAATGGAAATGGTGGTAATAGATATCATTGTTTCACCCTTGATTATATTGGAAAGAATTCTAGTTTATCTCTTACATATAATGTTAGTTTTTTGGTTTTACATATACACTACTTATCATTTAAGGAAAGTTTTTTTTATTCCTATATTTTCTAGCATTTTAGCAAATGTATTCTGTTTTAAAAAAAGGCTTTTCTGCATCTATTGATGTAATCATATGATTTTTGTCAATTTTGTTAATATGGTTAATTAAGTTTATAGTTTTCCTAATACCAAGCCAACTCTGTAATACTGGTATAAATCTAACCTGCTCACAGTATATAATCTTTGTATTAAGTTCTTTTAGCTTCTTTGTTAATATTTTTTAAAATTATATTTAATTTTCCCCCAATTACATGTTAAAAGTTTTTAACATTTAGGTTTTTCTTTCAAGTCCTGAGTTCCAAATTCTGTCCCTCCCTCCCCACATCCTCTGAGAAAGTAAGCAATTTGATATAAGTTATATATGTGCGGTCATGTAAAATATTTCCATATTAGTCATTTTGTACAAGAAGATGAATAAGAAAGAAAAAAGACAGAATGAAGAAAGAAAAATAGTATGTTTCAATCCATATTTAGACAATATCATTTCTTTGGAGGCAGATAGCATGTTTCATGCTAATATTTTATTTAAAAGTTTTTGCTTCAATGTTCATTTGAGATATTTGTTTATACTTCTCTTTTTGTTTTAACTCTCCTTGGTTTATATCAAGACCATATATGTGTCATAGAAGGAATTTGGTTGGATCCCTTCTTTTTCTATTTTTGCAAATAGTTTCTATAGTACTGGTATTAGTTGTGACAGAGCATGGGATGCCCCAATTAGCCAAAGAATGATCCTTAGAAGTGACCATTCAGATTCCAGTCCAGTGGAAGGATTTTATCTGGAAAATTTTGATTGAGAAAAATATTATTGGTAAGTAACAACTCTGGTGACTACTTTCCCATATCTACAAAATCTTGATGAGAACAATTCAAAGCATTTTGTATGATTTTACTATATGCAAGGGAGATACTTTGATAAAGTATCTTTAAAGTGGCTTTTTGCCCTTCTAAGTCACTTAAAAATATTCATCAAACAATAAGTAAAATGGAAATTTTCATTCTCTATACCTTTTGAAAAACTCATATGACTGTAAAGTTAGGGCATGCTTTACAAAAGTTTGAAGATGAAACAGTCATGCTTCTGCCAAATATTTTATATTCTACAGCATAGCATATCTTCACAGACACGCAATTTATATAAAGACTAAAAAAATACAAAATCTCATTGTGCTTATTCTTGAATATAAAAACAACTCTAATTTGGTAGGACAAAAATTTCTTAAAAGCTCTCCTACAAAAAGGCATCTTCCTTATGCATGTGAAAATCATATAAGATAACTTGAATGATATAATGACAGAAATCACTTTGTTCAATGACTGCTTATTAACATCAAGCGAGGCATAGAACAGAGAAACACGTACTTGCCAAATGTTTGTTATTATCATAAAAAATGCCTAGTATCAAGTCCAAATGGAAGAGGAATTGCCTGTAGATGGTGAAAATCCTCTTGATGCTCCTGTTTGCAGATGGCACTGTGGGTTTCATCAAGTTTAAACACATTATGGAGTCTTCTAAATGTCTTCTAAAACTAGTCACTTAAATGAGTTCGGTCTAACTATTCATAAAGAACAAAAGCAACAAACTGATGAAGAATTCCTATTAGTCCAAATAATGATATGTTGTTGAATCAACAACCTATGAAGGTCTTCTATCTATCTTGAAGAGACCCTATACATAAAGCAACGAACTTCAACTAGAAGTGAACAAAAGGAGAAAAGATTGCTTTGTTGTATCTATCTATTCCTTTTTCTTCCCTCATAAAGCCATTACTATATTTAAGATCTGATGATACCCATATCCTGACTGTTATTAATACTTTGATAAATTGGTGATCACATCAACGTAATAACTCACTTCAGTGGTACAGATTACAACCCAATCATGCCTTCTCATTGTGTAAGACCTTTGTCCAGATTCTTCCATAAATTCTTCACAACAATCTTGTCTCTAGGAAATTTGTCAGTGTTTTTAAGGACTTCAATCTTCTTGAAACAAAAGCAGATGACTATTTTTTATGTCAATATTTTTTTGGTATTGCTGTATGGAGTTGAGTCACCAAAGAGTTAATGTTGCCTATCACCAGTTGGGCAATGGAGAGGTATATGGTGAGTATGAATAGACTGTAACATGTTACATGTAACATGTAAAAAAACTACATAACAGAAACAACATAAATCATGCTGTCAGGGAGAAATATGAACAAAAAATGAGATGATCTAGTCATGTAGAGCAAAGGATACCAATGCACAGCCTCTGTCCTCTGTTGATACGTATACAATACAAAGAAATCTAGACGAAGACCCTACCTGGCTCATGTACCAAGCTGTTGTAAAGAATTTATGGGACGATGTGAACAAAGATCTTACATAATGAGAAGGCATGGGTAAGTTATAATCTGCACCACTGGAGGGAGTAACTACATTGATAAAATCACAGATTTATCAAAGTATTGATAATAGTCAGGAAAAGAGTATCACAGGGTTTTAACTACAGGGAGAGAGTGGAACAGATAGAAACAATAAGAGTTATGGAGATAGACGTCATCAGACATTCAGAATGATTAGATAACAGAGGTAATTTAAAGAGAGGAGAAGAATCAAGGACGACTCTAAGTTTGTGGATTTGTGTAATTTGAGGTGAAGTAATATCAGCCAAGAGAAATAAAAAAATTTGGAGGATGAATAAGCTCAGGGTAAAAATAATGAGTTTCATTTTTCTGTAAAATGAGCATAAAGTACCTAGTGAATATCTACATGGAGATGTCCAACAAAGTGAGACATGGGGCAAGAATTTGATTTTTAAAAAGAGAAAGGACTAGCATACAGAATAGAGAAGTCATTGGCACAGCTATAATTGAATGCATGGTCGGGAAGGAGGGATGGGATTAGGTCACTAAGAAAGTATTGAGAAAGAAGAGATAAAAATACTTTAGGCAGTAATCATTTATGGATGATAAGCCAACAAAAGGAAATGGAGAAGGAGCAATCAGAGGTGAACTAAGTAAGAGCATTTTCACAAAAACTGGATCCAGAACACTAGGATTAGAACTGATTAGGATGAAGCTACTAGTAGAGGAAGAAGAAACAACTCATGAAGAGGGAAGAGAAGAGTAATACAATGTAGTTCCTTTATCACTAAAATTAGTGTAAATATAAGATATACTATACCTTCTGTAATTTATAGTGAGAAGTTACATTCATAGAAGTGGAGTAGCTCAAAACTTAATGACTTCCTCCATTTATTGCCAATAAGCTTTGGTCAGTTAGTTGTGAAATAAGTTTCTTTTACAAATGTCATTATATTCAATGGGAAAAAAGGGTCATCATCTACGTTGCAACTACTAAGACTGGTTTTTAGAGGGATGTTTTTCATGCTCTATGGTAGCCTCTGCAGGAAACGAAGTTGAGAGCATGCCTCCTCTTTTACCATTGGCCTGAAGGCAGTCATGAATCATGATGCTGGGTTCAGCCCTTTGGTCATCTAGAAGGTAAACTCATCAGTTCTCTTGTGAAGTGTAATATCCAACATGTCCACCTCCATTCCAATCCCACCAGTGGGATACTTTAAGAGAAATTGTTAAAGTAAGCATGAGTGCTTTGCAAATTTAGTTATTTGGTTTGGAGCCTCCTTTGTTGCAGTTAGTGATTTACAAGGCTGGAAACTATTCTTCACTTTGAACGAACTTATACTTCCCATTTTAGTTCCTTTGTTAAGTCAGAGCAGATTGGACAATCAGTAGGGGTTTCCTTTGTTAAGTCAGAGCAGATTGGACAATCAGTAGGGGTTTTTATTATTTGTTTGTTATTTTGGCTCCTTAATTTTTCTGATTTCTAACCCATTTCTGTTACTTAGTAATAAAAATTCACATTAATTTTATGGTTATGAAACAGTCCAATTCTCATTTTTATTATATTCTTTAATGAGATAATAATTTTGGATCTAGAAGAAAGCTTAAAGAACATCTGATCCAACACTCAATTTATAGATGAAAAAACTAAGGTCCCAAGAATTTAAGTGACTTTTTCAAGGTAATACAGCCAATAAGTAGCAGTCAGTATTTGAATCCATATCCTTTGACTCTAAAACTGACACTCTTGCAATTGCACTACAAAAATATAGTACAACTATCATCATTTTCACTTTATGAATTGAGAGTAAGGCTCAGGAAAATGACTTATCCAAGGTCACACAACTAGTTAGTAGCAGAATTAGTAAGTAGTAGTATGCAAAATGAAAAAATAATTCTGATGCAAAATTCTGTACTCCTTCCACCATTCCCCTTCTTAGGGACCTAACCTATTTAATCTTATCTCTCCTATGATTCAGATATATCATCCCTCCATCATGATTTATATCTCATGTGTCTCAATCTCTTTCTCATTCTAGTATTCCAAGACTCCATGGCCACGCTCAATGGCTGATAAAAATTTATCACAGTGAATTGCTGAAGTTTTAGACAACAACATGTCCACATTGGGTCAGAAATCTTGAGATTGCTAAATAGTTATCTTGGGGCATATGATGCCACTGAAAGATTTTTTTTCCTCAATAGTTTTCAAGCAAAGGTTAAATAACCACTTGTCATCTGCTTTAATGGGGATTCTTGAATTAGATGACTGTTAAGGCATCTGTGACTGTGCAAAATATAAGGTCATTTTTCTAGAATAACTATCATTTACATGATACTTTAAGGACTATGTAGTGTTTTTCTCACAATTGTAAGGCAGGAGCTTATAGATTATTTTATCTTTTGATTAATGGAAAAAAAACCCACTGATACCTTGAAAAGTTAGGTCACTTCCCTTGAGTCAAACAGTTTGAAGATATGTGAGGCAAGATCTGAGTCTGGATTTTCTTTTTTTTTTTTTCCAAACAAAGTAGCGAGGATTTATTTTACAGGTGTGCTACACTTAGCCACAGAGAAAACAATCAGTCCGGAATGACACAAGTCCCACGGTACAAAGTCAGGAGTCAGGTAGGTGGAATCTGCATGGAATGATGGCATGGCCTTGTCAGAGAGGTCTAAGATGGTGCTAACAGGCCTTTATCCGACGCTGGAGCTATCAGGGTCCTTCCTATAGTGGAAGTCTTCCGAAGATTCCTGCTTTCCTGAGAATATCACCAAAGGTCATTCCATCTCTGCTCCCGTGGCCTCCGTGGTCAGCACAGTCTGGTTACTTGGACCTCTGCCTCATCTTTCTCCTCTTGCGTTTCAGCCTACGCATT
>CM053594.1:194198298-194254321 GCA_028646575.1 Pseudocheirus occidentalis
TACACAGATTCAGAGCAAACTGAGAAGGGGACTTGTGCACTAGGGTGATATTCTTAGATGGGGAGGCTTTGGGTGGTATACTGAGAAAGGAAGAAGCTTCATACCAAAAAAGGAGGAAGTTTAGAAGCAAGAAGCAGAGGTTGACTCATACCATAGAAGCAGAGCAAAATCTCAGTTCTGACATCTAGTTGAGCTTGTATGACAATAAACAGGTCGAGAATCCCAGACCAAAGTGATGCAGTCCTGTCACTCTGAACCAGTAAAATTTCCCAGTTGGCTCATAGGAGTTGAGTCCAGCAGCACTCTATTGCCATCCTGATGGAAACCCAGTTCAAGAATTTAAAGAACTCACATTAGGGGGGACAAGCAATCAGACTTGGCCCTTGTGAAGGGAATGATGATTTTCAATTACTAGTTGTTTGCACAAATACAATTGTTTGTAATACACCTTCTCCCCTTCCTTCCCATTGTGCCTGATGTATATAACCTCCATTTCCACTACAGCAGGATAGCATTCTGATCAGGAGAATTCTCAATTTGCAAATTCCTTATAATGAAACTAATTAATTAAACCACTACTTGATTACTGACGCTTTCTCTTTGGACTGTTGTTTCTTCATTCTCAGGTTAGAGACTAGTTCAATAAAATCCTGTTAACCCTGAATCAGACCACTCTGGAAGACTGAAATCTTTCAGGTCCCTAGCCCATCCCTCCGATCCTGGAATAACAGAATTCTCAAAACCATAAGAAAGCAGCAACAAAACCAACCCAGACCTTCCTTCCAGAAGCAAGGCAGAACCCTGCCCTAATATCAAGTTAATTGGTCAGGAAGAAGGTTGCAGGAAGAGGCAAATGGGGAAAGAAAAAAAAAAAAAAGAATCCCACTATAATGAGCTCTTTTCATAGAAAGGATGTTCAAGTTATAAACCCAAGAATTACTCAACACATCTATAAGAAATTTCTCAGAGAAAAACACAGATTGGGTATAAACTAAACTAGAATTCCTCACAAGAGTATTTTTTTTAAAGGAGTTAAAAGTTTTTATTTGGTTTTTATAAAATAGATTGAGAAGAGTTGAGGGAAAAAAATAGAAAATAAATGAGAGCTATGGATGAAAGAATTGGAAAGGGAATTAATAACTTGGCAGAACAGGGATATAACTTGGCCCAAGCAACACAGAATGGACTAAAAAAGAGCCAATGACTGCATGAGGCAACAAGAAATATTAAAATAAATTCAAAAGTCCAAAAGATAGAAGAAAATATAAGGAATCTCATGGCACAAACAAGTGACCTAGAAAACAGACTGAGAAGAAAAAATATTAGGAATCACTGGAGGAGGTCCTTCCAGTCTCCTTCGTTGATCCCACCCCCCTCCGCGTGTGTCAGTCATGGCCCCGCCGCAGCTACCCCTGCTGTGGCACCCTGCGGCCCACCGCCCTCCCAACACTGCACCTCGCCGTGGCCGCCTCCACCAGTGCCTTCGGAGGTCTCCTGGAAGGAGGAGTCGCCAGCGGGCAGGGGCGCGCCCCCCACCCTCTGCAGCCGCTCAGGAGCGCCCCCGGTCTATGCTCGTGCACGTGCGGGGAGGGGGGGGGGGGGGCTACACGCGGAGGGAGACAAGGCCTTTGATAAATTGCTGACACATGAAATTAAAAAGGAGAAGAAGATCCAGAAACACAAATCCCTCCACAAGATGTCTGGGGATTGGGGCCTGGGTGGGCAAGGGACCAAGGTTAGTCTGGAGATTAGCTGGCGAGAGGATCACAGTCACATTCAGTATTAACAACAGTGTCCCACCAACATTTGATGATCAGCCACCAGAGGGACAGAAAACGCAAGACCAGCAAGAGCCTGAACTTACATCAACCCCGAACTTGGTGGTGGAGGTTGTGAAGGACGGTGCCAAGACGGCCCTTGTGCTGGACTGCCACCCTACAGAGGGCGAGGTTGGACAGGAAGAAGAGGATGAGATCTCCATCCGGGAAGTTAGCTTTCAGCCCACCACTGAATCTGCCTGGCAGGGTACAAACTACAGGCTCAAGACGGATTCCGTGGACTGGACCCTGTATGATTGCTTGATGGACGTCCTGGGTGACCGTGGAGTGGACAACACGTTTGCAGACGAACTGACCGAGTTCAGCACGGCCTTAGAGCACCAGGAGTACATCAAGGTTTGTCAAGCGTCAGTAGGGAGGCCTGAGTCTGCCGGGCTAGTGCTCCCAGGCTGTGCTCCCAGGCTGTGCTCCCCACTGCACGTGTTCTCTCTCTCTCTCTCTCTCTCTCTCTCTCTCTCTCTCTCTCTCTCTCTCTCTCTCTCTCTCTCTCTCTCTCTCTCTCTCTCTCTCTCTCTCTCTCTCTCTGTCTCTCTCTCTCTCTCTCTCTCTCTCTGTCTGTCTCTCTCTCTCTCTCTCCCCTGCTCTTCCTTCCAAGAGAACATTTCTAGAAGCTGTCCTGGAGAATTATGTTCCCTAACCCTTTATTTCCTTTGTCTGCTGGCATTTTTGTAGGACACCACAGAATGATGAGAAAAAAAGCCCTTGGACCCCTCCAAAAAAAAAAAAAAAAGAGTTTTGGACAATCTGAATGTCATGACCCAAAAAAAGAGCCTAGATACCACAGTTCAAGGAATCTTAAAAGAAAATAATCAATATCTCTCAGAACCAATCCATCAATAAATCTTTGTTATCTGCCTACATGTGACAGACACTGTGCTGAATGCTAGGTATACAAAAAGAGACAAGTCAGGTGAGACAACATGCAAACAAATACATACGGGGCAAATTATATACAGGATAAATGGAGATAATCAGTAGAACGAAGGCACCCAAATTAAGAGGGGTTGGGAAAATCTTTTAGTCGAAGGTGGGATTTTAGTTGGGACTTAAAGGAAGGCAAGGAAGTTATTAGAGGAGAGGAGGGAAACAGCTAGACAAAATGTCCGGAGCTGAGAGAGTGTTGTGTTCATGGAACAGCCAGGAGGTGAGTGTGGCTGAATTGAAGACTATGTGTTGGGGAGTAAGGCATAAAAAGATTGAAAAGGTAGGTTATGAAGGTCACTGAATGTCAAACACAATAATATTTAGTCAATAACACTATGTTTGTGTGGAAAAGCAGTACATGAGATGGTTCAAGAATGGCAAAAAGCAGAGAAAATTCTACCATGTCTACATTCAAGTTGATTATACAGCAACAATAACAAAAATTGAGGGCTTAATGCTCTTTCACCAAGTAGTTCTGACCTTGGTGGTTGGGCAAATAGCTTATATAGCCTTGAGTTGGAGTCATGAAATTGATAGAAGGTTGGCTTTGAAATCAGAAAGTCCTAAAACAAATTCTTGCCTCTGTTATATAGGAATTGTATGACCAGAGGAAAATCCCTTGACTTCTCAGCACCTAGGAACCTCTTTAAAACTATGAGTTGCTAGTCTGCATTAGTAGAAGCATTCTCTAACCTGGAAATTCCCCATACTGATGAAATCACAGGTTTGTAGTATGCAGAAAAGGATGTATCTTTGAACTTTGGCAGAAAGATACCATCATCATCTTTGTCCTGAGTTTTGTTGTTTTTAGTGTTGTATTGATTTATGTTGTAGTTGTTGTGTATATTTTGTTTTTTTCCCTTGGTGCTATAGCAGTTCATAATGTCTTCCTATGTTTCTCTGACTTATTTATGTAATAAGCCTACATACCTTTGCTTCAATGTGGATCCTTTCTCAGCTACACTCAAGTTCGGGGTACTGCTCAGGTAGTTGCCTATTCAGATTCCAAACCCGATGACATGTATCAGATCAATCTCTATAATTCATGAAATTGTAGCAGAGAAATTTAATAAAAGAACATAGCAACATGAATAACAAGGATTTTGCTGAGGCATTAAATGTTCTTAGCATGCATTCCCAAGTGACTGACACTTCCAAATATCTCCCAGAAATACTAGTTGATTCTCATTTAACTCCCATATCTCTTCAATACAGTTAGTGACAGAATCTGTTCATTCATGAAAAGGCATTTTAGAGATTAACATGTAGATCAAGATTGATTTAGTCACTTTTCTTTCCAACTTGGTGCAGTGGGAGGTTTGAGAATGCTCGCTTTTTGGCACAATAACTGGGTGAATCCTGAAACCAGGAGCTACAGTCCTCACCATAATTATCAAGGTCCAGGTGGGATTCCTGAACTCAGAATACAGTTTGCCATCAGTACTATGTTTAGCTACCTCCTTGCTCCTGTACATTCTAGCTATTGCTGTCCTTCATCTTATTAACCCTGGGAGAGGTCTATTAACTTTTTAAGTAGGAGAAGTAGAATTTAGCCTAGTTGATATTGGATCACATTGTCATTCTGCAGAGTTCATGAACAGCCTTAGGAGAGGTTCAGTACTAAGAATTTTCCCCACTGGGCAAAATTCTCTCTCAACTCCAAATATTGTGGAAAAACAAATTACTTTCACTCATACCCTCCCACATCCATATTAGTCATTATTGTAATTCCATAATATTCCATTACATCTTTATACCTCAGTTTCTTTGGTAATTTCCAAATCTTTCAGCGCATATTTTAAGTTAGTATTTTTGTTATTACAAATAATGCGGATATAAAATTTTTTCTATATATGAGTCTTTTAAAATTGATTAATAATCACTTTGAGTATAAATCTAGCATTGGAATATCTGAGCCTAAGGGAATGAAAAATTCAGTAATTTTACTTGTATAATTAATTTTTTATAATAATTGCATTAATTTGTAGTCCTGTAGCAGTGAATTAGTGTTCCTCTCTTCCCATATACCTTTCAACACTGACTTTTTTCTTTAAAAAAGTGCCATATCCATTGAATATTTTTCCAATTATTTGTGTCTTCCTTTATTTCTGAAAAGTTATGGGATTTAAAATAAAGCCATATAAATCATCAGCACTTCTGTAAATACCAATAAAACACAGCAGGAGGAGATAGAATGAGAAATTCCATTTTAAATAACTATATAATATATAATACTTTGAATCTATGTCCTAAGAAACACCACTACATGCATACAACTGGAAAACACTCTTTACTCAAATAAAGGCAGGCCTAAATAATTGTAGAAATATTAATTGCTCGCATGTAGGCAGATCCAATATAATAAAAATTACAATATTGCCTAAATTAATTCACTTATTCAGTGTCATGCCAATTACACTAATAAAAGGCTTCTTTATAGAGCAAGAAAATATAATGAAATTAATGGGGGAACAAGAGGTCAAGAATCTCAAGGGAAATAATGAAAAAAAAGTGGAGAGGGAGCATTGCAGTCCCAGAGCGCAAACTATGCTACAAATCAGTAATCATCACAATGATTTGGGACTGGTTAAGAAATAGATTGATTGGGAGGGGCAAGATGGTGGCATAGAAGCAGGAAAACTCCATGAGCTCCAACCATAACCACCTCAAATACCTATAAAATACAACTCTAAACAAATTTTAGAGCTACAGAACCCACAGAGTCATAGAGAGAAACAAATTTCCTGCTAAAGGCAGCCAGCGGGCCAGCAAGAAGAGTCAATCTCAGTGTGCTAGGAACTCAGCCCAGCCCCATGTGAATGTGAGCCTGTGGTTTTAGCCCCAGGGTGGCTCCAACCAGCAGTGGCTGGAGAGAACCTTGGGAGAGTGAATCACCAGCAGCTGTGGCACCTTCCAGAAACATCAACCCATAAATGCCAAAGAGAAAGTAAAAGGTGAGTGGAACAATGTTGGAACTGGGGGTTGGGGGTGGGGATGGAGTGTGGTCCACCTCTGACCCTGGAGCAAGAAGCAGCAGAGGCGCTGCAGCAGTGCAGTTGCTTCCACATGGCTGCTTCAGAGCTCCTGGCCTACAGCTCGTAGGAGGGCCACGTGACCATTCAGAGGGGTGATTGCTCCTACTTTAACCTGCCTGGATCTGGATGTTGGTCTTGGGTGGTTGTCCTGAAGTATGTGACCAGTGAGCTAGAGTTTGTGGGCGCTGCAGAGATGGCACCCTCCTAATAGCTCTGGCAACTGCAAAATCAATTTGGAACAAAACTCTCCTCTCTGGAAGTAGAGTTCTAATGTGGTAAAGAGCTCAAAAGTCAAGTAATTGACTAGCAATATGAGCAAGCAAAGGAAATAAAGCAAGCACAGCAATCAAATCTTAGATTCCTTTTTGGGGGAGAAAAAGGATCAAAACATGGAATGGGAGGAAGACAACAAAGTCAGAACTCCTGCATCAAAAGCTTCCAAGAAAAATATGAACTGCTTTCAGGCTATGGAGGAGCTCAAGAAGGATTTTGAAAATCACGTAAGAGAAGTGGAGGAAAAATTGAGAAGAGAAATGAGAATGATGCAAGAAAACATGAAAAGAGAGTCGGCAACCTGACTGAAGAAAATAATACCTTAAAAATGGACTAACTCAAATAGCAAAAGATGCCCAAAAAGCCAATGAAGAGAAGAATGCCTTAAAAAGCCAAATTTGCCAGATGGAAAAAGAATTTCAAAAGCTCACTGAAGAGAATAATTCCTTCAGAATTACATTGGAGCAAATGGAAGCAAATGACTTTATGAGAAATCAAGATACTAGTAAATAGATCTAAACAAATGAAAAAATAGAAGGCAAAGTGAAATATCTCATTGGAAAAACCACTGATCTGGAAAATAGATCCAGGAGAGATAATTTAAAAATTACTGGACTACCTGTAAGCCATGATGAAAAAAGAACCTAGAAATCATCCTTCAAGAAATTCTCAAGGAAAATTGCCATGCTATTTTAAAACCAGAGGGCAAAATAAAAATTGAAAGAATTCACCAATCACCTCTTGAAAAAGATCCTAAAAAGAAAACTCCTAGGAATGTTGTAACCAGGTTCTGGAATTCCCAGATCAAGTAGAAAATATTACAAGCAGACAAGAAGAAACAATTCAAATATTGTGGAAATACAATCAGGATAACACAAGATCTAGCAGCTTCTGCATTAAGGGATCAAAGGGCTTGAAATGTGATATTCCAGATGTCAAAGGAGCTAGGATTAAGACCAAGAATCACCTACCCAACAAAACTGAGTATAATGTTTCAGGGGAAAATATGGTCATTCAATGAAATAGAGGACTTTCAAGCATTCTTGATGAAAAAACCAGAGTTGAATAGAAAATTTGACATTTAAATACTAACAGCAAAAGAAGCATAAGAAAGTAAACAGGGAAAAGAAATCATAAGGAACTAATCAAAGTTGAACTATTTACATGCCTACATGGAAAAACAATAATTGTAATCTATGAAACTTTTCTCAGTATGAGAATAGTTGAAGGGAATATAAATGTGGTGTGTGTATGTATGTATGTGTGTATGTATATATTTGTATACATACATATATGTACACATGTGTATATATATGTATGTGTCTGTGTAGGAGAGTATATGTGCATATGAATATATATGTGAGTGTGTATATATGTGTACAGATATACATAGACAGAGGGCACATGATCAGTTGAATAGGAAGGGATGATATTTAAAAGGTGAAATTGAGAGGTGAGAGAGAAATATAATGAGAAGAGATGGGGAGAGACAGAATGGGGTAAATTATCTCATATAGAAGAGAGAAGGGATAACTGTTACAATGGAGGGGAAGAACAGGAAGGCAAAAGAGAATGGATCAACCTTACTCTTATTGAATTTGGCTTAGTTAGGGACTGACATACACACTAAATTGGGTATCTTGCCCTACAGGAGAGTAGTGGGGGAAGGGGATGAGAGGGAGGATGATAGAGGGGAGGGCAGGTTTGAGGGGAGGGTAGTTAGAAGTACACACTTTCATAAAGGGACAGGGTCATAGAAGAGAATAGAAAAATTGGGGAATGGGTTAAGATGGAGGGAAATATGGTCAGTTTTTCACAATATATCCAATATGGAAATGTTTTGTATAACTATGCATGTACAACCTGTATTGAATTGCTTATCTTCCCAGTAAGGGTGGGTGACAAGGGAAGAAGGGAAAGAATCTAGAATTCAAAGTTTTAAAATCAAATATTTACAAAAATATATATTTTATTATTTATTACATACAACTGGGAAATAAGATATACAGGCACTGGGGTATGGAGATCCATTTTGCCCTATTAGAAAGTCAGAGGGATGGGGGAGGATATAGGAGAGAGCAGACTGGAGAGGGATATACAGTGGGATGGCTGTTTTGGAGTGATAGGTAGGGGAAAGACAAGGAGAAAATTTGTATCTCAAAATCTTGTGGAAATGAATGATGTGAACTAAAAGAAAACATTAAATTTAATTTAAAAAAGAAATAGATTGATCAGTGGAATAAATTGGGTAATATAATATGCAGAAGCAAGCAAGCATAGTAAAACAGTGTTTGATAAAATCAAAGACCCTAGGCTACTTGTGTAGACACTATTTGACAAAAGCTATTGAGAAAACTGAAAAATAGTTTGTCATAAACTAAGTATATAATCTCCAAATGAATATGTGACTTAAACACAAAAAGTGACATTATAAACAACTTTGATGAAAAAAAGAGAAATTGCATTACAGATCTATGGACTGATCAAGTCATAAAAATAATAATAATAGTAATAATAATAATAATAATAATAGCTGACATTTATATAGCACTTGCTATATGTCAGGTATTGTGCTAATTTACAATTATCACTTCATTTGATCCTCACAACAACCTGATTAGGTAGGTACTTTATTATCCCCATTTTACAGATGAGGAAGCTGAGACAAAGGTTAAGTGACTTACCCAGGGTCATATAGCAAGTAAGTAGCTGAGACTTCATCTGACTGCAGACCCAGCACTCAATCCACTGTGTCACCTAGGATCACAGAAGATAAAATTTAAAAGTTTTGCACAAAGAAAACCATTGAAGCTAAAATTAGATTTTATTTCTATTTATTTTTATTGAATTTTATAAGGATAAAGTCCATTTCCCAATTGGTAGATGATCAGAAGATATGAAAAGTCAGTTTTCAAAGGAAGAAATCCAAACTATCAATAGTCACATGAAAAAATATTCCAAGTCATTAATAATTGGAAAATGCACATTACAAGAACTATAAGGTTCCATCTATTAAATTATACCCATTAAAGTTACTAAGGTGTGTCATACTCTGGAAGCGAAAGGAGGAAGAGGAGAAGGAAGAAGAAGAAGAAGAGGGTAAGGAGGAGGAGAAGGAATAGAAGAAGAAGGAAGAGGAATGAAATAGCAGAGGGGAAGGGAAGTGGAAAGTTAGAGGAGGAAGAGGCGGGGAGAAGAAAGAAGAAGGTTCATTTCTAAAAAAATATTTATAGCAGCTCTTTGTGTGGTGGCAAAGAACAGGAAAATAGAGATTCCCCAACATTAGCGAATGGCTGAACACATTATGTTAAATGAATGTAATGGAAGCCAGTCTAGATGAAACGGCAAGTTACCCTGAAGAGACAGGAGACAGTATGTGCTAGGCAGGTTAGGCAACACCATCTCCTTAACCTATATCTTCCCTAAAGCCTGATGGATACAGCCCAGGACATTGAGCCAAAGAATTTTGGGACTAGTAGTGTCCCCTCAAACCACCAGACTTACTACCAACCTAACCTCCAGATCTACCATTAAGGGGAGCAATAATTCTTGAGAACAGCCCCAAAATCCTCACCGCCACTAGCAACAATTGATAAGCAACTTTCACCATTAGGTAAATAAGCACAGGAGTTCTAGAAGGAGCAGCACTCCAGGACCATTCGTCATGATTCAGGAAGATGCCTCCTGTGGAGAAAGGGCCAACTCTCAACTTATAAGCATTTATTATGCAACTGCTATGTGCTAGGTGCTTTGCTAAGAGATAGAAAAAAAGGAAAAAGATAGTCCCTGCCTTAAGGATCTCACAGTCTAATGGGGGAGACAACTCCCAAATGTAGCAAAAACAATCCAAACAAATATATGCAAAGCAAGTTGTATACAGGGGCACTTAAGGGGTGTACTGGGCCTGAAGCTAGGAAGAGCTAAGTTCAAATCTAGCCTCAGATACTCACTAACTGTGTGACCCTGGGCAAGTTACTTAATCCTGTTTGCCTCAGTTTCCTCATCTCTAAAATGAGCTAGAGAAGGAAATAGCAAACGACTACAGGATCTTTGCCAAGAAAACACTAAATGGGGTCATGAAGAGTCAAACAAATGAAGCAACTGAACAACAAAAGTTATATATAAGATAACTAGAAAATAATCAAAGGAGAGAAAGCACTAGAATTAAAAGTGGGTCAGGGAAGGCTTTCTGTAGAAGGTAAGGTTTTAGTTGGAACTTAAAAGAAGTCAGGGAGGTCAGTAGTTAGAGCAGAAGAGAGAAAGCATTCCAGGCATGGTAGACAGCAAATGTCTTGACCAAGGGATAGAATGTCTTATTCATGGATCAGCCAGGAGGCCAGGATCAAAGGGTTGTAAGATGTAAAAAAACTAAATGTCCACTAACTGTCAACAATTTGCTACTCATAGGGCAGAAAATCCACCTATCCAAAATAGGAAGGCACCCCAAAGGCAAGAAGTGAGACAGCATGTACCAGGTAGTTCAAGCTGCCATCACCACTTCATCAATCCCCCCTTTCCCCCAACCTACATGTTGATTGCATTTAATAATCAGATCTCTATAAGAAAAAATGTCTGTGTAACACACTTTTAAGCTTAATTGGCATTATTAACATTTTCTCAATCACTTTCTTAAATCTAGAAACCAACAAATTAAATCAAACCCTGATTTGTAGCATTTGACAATTCACACTGAAAATTTAACAACCAGATCTTGAGAGTCAGTCCAGCACATCCCTCCATACACATCCAGCTCAAGATTCTTAACCCAAGTGTCTTGGGAATGACAATGATTCCATTCCAGTGACCCTTGCCATCATCCTGAGAGCAACACTTCTGGAGATGTAGCCTGGCACATCTATTACAAACCTAGAAATGTTCCTATCACCAAAGTCTTTGGCACTGTCAAATGTTTCAGTATTATTTTATCTATTGAAATCACATCAAAGTACAAGCATCACCAACTGATTTTGAAGAACACTGAACGGATCATGGGACCTTAACACTGGACTTATAACTGAAACCTTCCCTATGAGTTGTCTTCCTTCCCTTGAAAGCAGGGACGGTTGTATTTTTCTATTTGTTTGCCCAACTCTTATCATAGAACTTTGTACATAGTAGATACTTAATAAATCCTTCATTCATTCAATTTTTTTCTTCTCAAAGAAATGATAAAACAGATGGTTTTATAGAAACCTGGGAATACTTGTATAGACTAGTGGAGACTGAAGTAGAACCAGAAAAAATCATATGATAATAATGTTGTAAAGACAAATAACTTTGGAAGTCTTAGGAACCCTGATCAATTCAATGAACGGCCATGATTCCAGAGGAACTAAGCATATTCCTTCCTAACAGACAGATAATAGATTTATTGTAATTGAGGCATCTATTTTTTGGACCTGGTCAATGGAGGAATTTATTTTAATTCACTATGCATATTTACGACATTTTTTTAATTGAGTGGCAAAGTAGAAGGGAAAAATAGTTTTGTTAATTAAAATTAATTTCTTAAAAAAGATATTATTCTTTAAAAAAGATATTATCTCCTCCTAAAACTCTGAGGGAGGTAGTAGCTATCCCAATTTGTCAGTGGAAGTGGGAGTTTGGAAAGTGAACCCAGAACCCATGTGCTCCACATGTTAGGTTTTCCTTGTAAACATGTCTTCCCGTTCCTTTCTTTTTTAATTATTCTTTTACTTTATTTGGTTTATTCCTTGCTGTTTTGAAGTAATGAAGTGGCTAGGCTGAGAACTGATGGTTTTTTGAAAGAAAACACCTCAATTTCTTGAAATCATAATGTGAGTGAAGGAATAGATGATTTATAAGTTCTCTGTCAGTTCTAAAACTTCCTTAAAAAGAATCTCACAGGATTCCTAGAGAGAAAACATAATAAGAAACTTTGAACATGCTTCTCTATGGGGAGGGAATGACACCAGATGCTTTTTATGTATTATCAAAGCCCTGTAGCTATAAGAACATTGTGCTGCCTGAGGCACTGTCACCTGCCCTTTATCTGATGAATTGGTTCTTTTTCTCAAACATGAGTGAAGCTGTGCTTATATCTTAGAAGGATGTCTTTTCGGGTACCATTACTTCAATAAAGACCAGGATTGGATTATAATAGTACAACAGTACTTGGAAACCAAGACACAATCTAGTGACACAGAGGGGGCAGGAGACATCATTATTTTTTGTAACTAGAATTGAGTGCCTCTATCCCAGAGACTATACTTTGGGGACATAGAGATATCCCTCACATCTACCCCAGGTCAACCTTCATTATCACATCTCAGGGAAAGCTTTAAGGGAGAATCTGTGAATTTAAAGAAGTGGCAATTGCATTTGTTTTTTTTAACTTATAACACAACCCTTCTTGATGTTCCCAGTAGCACTGATTACTATGCTCATTGGAACACATGGAAATTGAGGTAGAATTTGGATAGAGCTGCCTCATTTACAACCCATAGCCTCCTCTATTCAAACAGATTTTATTCCAGTAGAAATATTTGTTCTTCGTACAACCAGGAAGCTGTGAGTTCATCTTCTGCATAGATACACGGCTCTGCCTCTAAATTATTTTCATTACTCTGAAAGCACTTCACAGAACTCACTAAACAAAATGTCTGCCAGGGGGCAGTCGCATGTAATACTGTAACTCCCAATGGACCCAGTGGAATTCAATGAAACCAACTAGCATTTTATGGCAAGTTAACCTTAAATTAAAACCTCATGCTAACCCTGTCACATTGAGTTAGAAATAAAGAATTGTCTGAGGGCTTGCTATTAAATCATGTTGAAGGATCTTTAAAAAAAATAGAATGAATGAATAAAACAACAGCTTCACACACCAACATCAAAAGGAATTTCCAGGAGTGGTTGCTGTCCAACCCCATCCTATACAGGTGTCAGGGTTTGTCACCTTCTCCGACCCTGTGTGATGTCATTCAGCTTCACACAAGCATGCAAAAGTCTATAGAAATCAGAACAGCACTTGAAGGATATCTTTTTAAACTAGTTCACAGAGAGATAGGGGTTTTTTGTTATTTAAAAGATTTTTATTAGAGGCACTGGAACTATGATAATCAGATATTATATGACCTGGCCACTTGAAAATATGACTTTAAATTAACTCATAAGCTATGGAATTTAATAGTAATCAAGGAATGAGATGTGGGGATTCTGTATCCACAAAAAGCATGATGGCTCAACTGGGACATTGTGTAGAGTGTTAGACTCGGAGTCAAGAAGACTTGAATGCAAACCCTACCTTAGACACTTACTAGCCATGTGATCCTGGACAAATCTTAACTTCTGGGAAGCTCAGTTTCTTCATTTGTAAAATGACTTCAATAGAAACACAGGGTTATTTTGAGGATCTAGGTTGTGTAAAGCACATTGTAAACCTTGTTATTCCTCCACAAGTTGTCATCATTATCATTATCATCATCATCATCATCACCATCATCACCATCATCATCATCATTATCATCGTCACCACATCATGACATCTCACATGTATATGTACTTTTACTATTTATAAAATATTTTCATCATGACAATCCAGTGAGGTCAATAATTGTAAAAAATCAACAGCCACTAAATTTGTGACTCTATCCTTCCCCATACCATGTAGGTTAGGCTAATTCTTTCCCTAATAGGCATGGATCCTCTCCTCAAGACTCGATTGGCCAAGGGGAAAAAGTCTCAAGTAGCTTACCTGCTTATATAGCTCTCTGAACACCTAAAGGCATGGAAAAATTCCATTCAAATTTCCTGCTGTTATCACACTTTGCCCTTCTGATCATAGAAGTTCATATGGAGACTAGGGAACTAAATACTGCCTTCTCTGCTGTTGCAAAGTAAACCTCCTTATGCCAACTATTGAATAATCTAAGAAAGTGGCATTTCATTATATCAGACATACACTATCGGGGGACCAGTATGAGCTAGGTCCAGCCCATAAATCTAGTGTATTACTATTTCCATTTTATGAATAAGAAATTTTAATTAAGCTGTTAAGTAAGAGAAGTTAAGTAATTTTTTCCCGAGGTCACACAGTTAGTAGATGGTAGAGCTGTGTAGCACCAATGCAATATTCACAGTGCTGATGGCTACTGTGAATCTGCAGGCATAGTTCTCAATCACCAAATATAACAGACTCTCCACAAAGAAGACAGAAACAAAACATTTATTTAGACACCAGAGAGCCTAATCCCAACACCAGGAAACTGAATCCATGAAAGCAATAAAGAAGTTAATAAATCATAACACAGCAGGAAGCCATCTCACCCTTTAGCCTTCCCACAAACACTCACAAGCCCGGTTGTCTCCTTCAGTGCGTCCTCTCCTCCTTCCAGTTTTATCTGCTCTGACTCCAAGCTTCTTGTGGGCTCCATTCCATTCTTCAGCAAACCCCTCCCACCACAGGGTCCATGTGATTACATTGAGTCTTTTAGGGGGCAGAGAAGATCTTCAAATTCACATTGCTATTACAAGATGGGACTTGACATTTAATAATAATAATAATAATAATAGTTATTATAGTTCACATTTATATAGTGCTTGAAGATTTGCAAAGCACTTTCCATATGTTTTCTCTCAGGATACCCACAATGATTCCTTGAAGTAGGTGCCATTATTATCCTCATTTTACATATGAGGAAACTGTGGCACAGGAGAATTAAGTGATTTACCCAAGGTTACATAGCTAATTAACATCTGTGGCAGAATTTGAACTCAGTTCTTCCTGATTACAAGTCCTAAGCTCTAACCACTGTGTCACCTAGCTCCCTCAGGAAGACCCAGTCTTTGCCTTCCAAATTTTCTAGAGATGGATCCATTGTGAAAGGTATAAATGAATAGTTTTATTTTAGATTACATGCTATAATTACATAGGATCACAGTATCAATGAACCACAGGGTTTTCCAGTTAGAAGGGGCCTTAGTGGCCATACAGTCTAAGCCACAGCCAAGAAGCATTTTCACTAACTGCTCAAGCCTCTGTTTGAAGTCCTCTAATAAAGGAGAATGTTTTGCCTCCCAAGGTGGCTCATTCCACTTTCTTTGGTAGGAAGTTTTTCCTTCCATTAAGCCTAATTTTTTCTCATTGCCACACAACTCTTATGTTCTCCCTGGGTCTTCTCTTTCTCAGGCTAAGTCCCTTTGTTTAAAAAAAATGGTACCAAATGTCTACGACTTTGACCCAGAGATCTCACTGCTATGCAAAAAAAAGGAATTAATGATAAAAGGAAAGGTTTCATATTCACCAAAATATCAGAATAAGAAACAAAAATATAAAGAAATGTTTGCCACATGTAGGACATACACACATGTATGTATGTGTGTATGTATGTATGTATGTGTGTATGCATGTGTGTATGTATTTCTCTTTCTTTAGATTGGATATTCTAAGAGGTACAAGTTCAAAATCAATAAAATAATTAATTGATCAATCAAGATGGCCCAGTAGGGGGGTTGACACATAAACCCAATATAATTGAAATTATTTATAATATACCTCCAATGACTCTCCCTTCCTCAAGTTATTTTAGAAACATTCAGTAGAACCTGGAAGAAAATAATAATTTCATAAAACATTTTCTGCTAAGATGGTTTGGGAGTTCTGCAATAAAAATTCAGTGTTTCTCATGTAACAGGGAAAGGAGATTTTATCCAAGATAATTGGCAAAGGACCCAAGAATGGTCATAAACTCTATGGACTATAAGGAATAAGAGTAGATTGCCTCTGGTCTTTCATAGTTAGCCTCTTTGTTAAGATACAGTCAAGGCTAGCAGCTCTCTCTTGAAGTTCTAGAAAAGCTAGGAGACACTTTCTTTCTCTCCTCCCCACCAACTCCTTAGCAGTGGCTATGGCAACTATGAGCATAAAACATGGACCCAGTATCCTTGTAGGGCTGTAACTCTGGATTCACATAGATTGAATTCAGTCTTGGAGGATTCTATCCCCAGAGAAAGGGGAGATTTAATTTAGTTTCTTATACTCTCTGACTCATTATGCCCCTACCCTGGAATCCTGAGGAAAATCTCTTATGCAGAGACTAAATATGGTTCACATTTAGTATCTCCCCTAAAAGGGATTAATAAGGGCCCTTCTAGAAAGGTACTCACTGAACAATGTAGTACATATCAGTAGACATCAACTGGTTATTTCCTCTATCACAAAAGAAATTCTTGAAACATAAAAGACTCATTTTTTGACTGAGATGCAAAGGTAATTTGTCATTCCTATTATATTTTAGGATGCAGAAAAGATTCATGGGACAGTTATGGGACTGTCAAACAGACTTCCTTTTTGCCTTAGTCTCCGCCTTCTGAGCAGCAATTTGGTCCTCTAAGACATCCAGATCCTAGTGTAAGCTTGCAGGTTTCAGATTGGTCTCCTCTCCCAGTATTCCTTTTTTCCTATTAGAAGCAACAGAGTTACAGGAAGGACTTCCACATACTGGTCAGCACCCAGGAACTCCTGAAGGCTTGTAGACTTGACTTTGTGAGGTAGCCACCAGAGCTGGAAATGTCCATTCCTCTGTATCATCTTTCAATCTCTTATGCTGGTAGAAAGAGCACATAGCAGAAGAAGCAGCCATGAATTTGAGGTCCTCACTTAGACCCTCTAGACAAGCCCACGATTCCTTATATTCACAGCTACCATAATTGCTTCTGGGCAGAGTAGGTAGGACATGGGGAGTGAAATCCATACTCCTGCTCTAGATACTTGAGGAAAAGCTTCTATTGGCTATGTCCCACAAAGAAGCTTCCTTCAAATAGACCAGAAGCCAAATCTCCTTATTTCTTACAACCTACAAAGTGGGTGGCCCTTCTTGTCTCAGTCCCAAGTCCTCTATGGCATGATGCCCATTCCCCAAACCCACCCCATCACAGAGACCAAGCAACCAACCAGGTTCCAGTGGTGCATGTCCTTTGTTGTTGTTTTTATCCTTCGTTTTTGAAGAAGACGATGACATCAGGAAGGTGATATCATTCATGACTTGCAAGTGAATTGGATTCAAGTGAGGGACAGCTGTGTTAAGTCACGAGCCTCATTTTCTCCTCTGCAGCCATCTGGGCCCAGTGGCAAGATATAGATCAGAATGACTCAAGATGGCCTCGGCATGTCTTTAAGGAACAGGCCACAGCACCTGTTTCATCATAAGGGTTCAACTCCATGGGAAATGTTCTAATTCATCCCACCTCAACCACTTAAGGTGTTCAGAACTTCCTTTCTCAAACCCAATCTTTTCCTCAGTCAGTATGCTTCTCATCAATGCCACGCCCCAAATTATCAAAATAAAAACAGTCAGATATCATCAGGACAGCAAGTAGGTGGAAATACTTTACTAATAAAGATTTATACAACCTATTCAAGTAGTAGTAGAAAAGATTTGCCTACATGATGGCAGTACTAACTTTGCTTGCCATTTGGTTAACAGACCATTATAAAGGACTGTCTGAGATGAACTTAGTAAAGTGAAAGCAGCCTTGGAAAAATTAACAGCAAAGTTTGTTCTCGTTTGCACACAAATCAATACACCCCCAGACTTTAACATGCATATACCCTCCTACTTGTGCCATTTATGTGCTTTCTCAGAGCTTTTCTACCCATTAATCCAAATAATGGTCTTTGTAGAAAAAGAAAATCAGGTCTCAGCAAAACCTGATGCAGTCTTTTTTCCTCCAATGTGGAACTGAAAACATTTATCAAAATGCAAATCCTTTTTTCCCCTCTAGGTTCTTTAAAAAAAATTATAACAACAAAAAATTGAAAACTATCTTTAGATCAGAATTTCTTATAATTGCTAACAGTATCTCAAAAAATTTAGTGCATTTTTAAGCTTTAGTAGCTTAAATATCTTTGATAGTTTAGAAATACACTAAAACTCTTGAGATACCTTCTCTCTCTCTCTCCCCCATATATATACACACATATATGTGGGTGTGTATATATACATGTATATATATATACATACACATACACATACACATACACATACACATACACATACATATACATATACATATACATATACATATACATATACATATACATACATACACACACTAACCAAATTCCAGCTGTGGCAGGTCCAGCTTAGCTGAAAAAGTTTCCATATGGGTCTAGCAATAGGCTATATGTCATCTAAGGACCAGTATAACTAAATTTAAAGATACTCATTAACAGAAGCTTGACTATCAGATGATTTTTTCTTCTCAGACGAGATCAATTAAGTAACAAGGGAATTTCAACCTCCAAGGGAATATGGTCATACCATGGAAATTTTAGAAATGGTTTTCTTGAAGAACTGTAACTAGAAAATAAGCAACTGGAAAGAATTCTGGATAGAGACCTAAAGAATCACCCACTTATGGAGGTGAGACCTTGAGTGAATCCTTTAATTTTCTTGGGCCTTATTTCCTCATCTATAAACTCTAGCTGAAGGGCATACCTGACAAGGCTGTCAAGAAGATTGAAAGAAACAGTGTAAATGAAAGCAAGAACAATAATTGGGAATATTTTCATGTGGGGCAAAAACAATTCAAGAGTGGGAAGGAGGAGGCAAAGAAAGTCATTCCTGAGAGAAAGATGGATAGTCAGACTCTTCCCTCATTAATAGGGCCCTCTGTATGTAGAGGCAGCTGTCTTCCACAGAAGACAGCCTCTACATTGGTAACCAGGTCAAAGGCTGATTTCCTCACTTCTATGACACCAACTAAGCAAAATCATCTAAAGGACATTTAAGGGTAAAATGAAAGAAGAATAGCAAGTAGAAGAAAAAGGAAATAAGATTTGTAAAATACTTTATAGCATGTTCTTTTCTCCAACAATGGCATCAGAATGACCTCAGATGGAAACTAATATCACAATGTGTTTATGAAGGATGTAGAAATAGCACTAAAAAGAACAAAGATTGGAAAAATAGCTGGATTTGACCAAGTGTACAAAGACTAAATCCATGCTGGAGGCAACATATTTATGAGTACATTGGGGGATAGAAGATATCTGAAGGAGAGATACCAACGGAATGAAAAAATTCTTGAACCTTATTAATAAAAAATAAATGACCTACATCCTTACTTTCCTAACTTTACAAAATCTTTTAAAGTCAATTATGCATGAATGGAGGGCATCCTTAATGAGGGTTTTAGTAGAGAATAAGTGGGCTTTTGTAATTCTCAACAATAGACTTCTTGCTCTGTGAACTATAATCAAATCAATCATAAATTAAATGATCATGATAATTGACTGTAATATTTTCCATTCACCATCCCTATGACTTCCCAGACTAAAACACCCTTTCATGCCTATCACCTCCCTCTGTGTGCTGTCTCTCACTATTAGAGTGTAAGCAAGGATCTCACTTTTGAATTTTTATCCCTAGTGCTTAGCACATAGTAAGCACATTGCCAGTACATAGCAAGCACGCAATAATACATATTTTTTTTACCAGTTCGTTCATTCTTTACCTTTTAACAATTGACTGAAAGACATAGAGAAAATAAAAAACTCCCACTGCATTTCTGGTTTGTTGATTTTGAAAAAGCATGTGCTTTAGTACAGGGAATTGCTGTGGTATAGGCTCTTTTTTGACAAGTGTCTCCCATCTACACATCAGAGTCATTAATGATTCCTTATATTTCTTGTATAACAATGGAAATACCCCTATTCAATGACCTTCTGATCATGAACATTATGGAAGGCATAAACTGGAACATGCATGTTCACAAAAGGTATTTGCCACAGCAATGGAAGCAATCTTAACAAAGCTCAAACTGAAGAGAGATTCTTTGGATGTAGGAAGTTTCTCCAAATGCTCCTGTTGTGGAAGAAATTATGCTGATTGTTTCAAACCTTAGAGCATTTCAGAGACTCTTGGAAGAAAGCTACCATCCCTCAAAGGAATTTGGCCAAAGCATTCCCACAGAAAAGGACAAGTGAATGAAAAGTGTCCCTTGCTCAGATGATAATGTGCATGTGGATGGATAATCTATAAAGCTGAACAACTAGTATCTGGGGAAGGTAGTGCAGAATAACACTCAGTTGGGCCTATGATTAAATAGAAGAAGGAAAGCAAGTTGAATTGCCTTCAGGAAATAGCAAAGGTCATTTAATAATTCCAAGCTTTCCATGAAAGCAAAGGTCGATCTTTTTAATACTAATATTCTACTAGTGTTGCAATACAGCAGCAAGACAGAGACTACAACAATCTCTAAAGAATTAAAAAGAAATATCACACATAGCAATGGAAATATGCATGATGGATGTGAACAGTCTGCAATATGTAATCAATGAGAAATTTTAAAGCACAAAAGGTGAAGATGTTATCAAGAAATTGTATGATAGGAAGAGAATATAGACTGAAGATTGGGCAAAAGTAAGGTATGAAAGATGAAGAGCCAGAGGACTCCTCCTGATACCTTCCTGATGTCAAAAGAAAATGGGGAAGGCCTCTGGCCCTTTGGGTGAACCCCCTTTGACAAACTCACTGGAGGACATAGAGAAGAGTTTAGCCAGCTAGGCTGGCATAAGTGATTTGCAATCTGCATCATTATAGGGAATTTTTAAATTGATGAGATCACAAATTCATTTGAGTACTTGAATTATGACTCTGAGGAAAGCACTCTGGATACAAATGTACATTATACAAATTATCTATGTACATTATATAAATATCAGGGGTCTTTATATAACTTAGTATTATTCCTCATCTTTTTTTTCTTCTACTGTGAATAACGTTTGTATTTTCAGTCAAAAATGATTTTGACGGAAAGCACTGAAAAAGTTTTAGCATAACTTGACACAATTAAATCCTTAAATTCCATTATAAAATGCATAGTAATAAAATGCATGATAATAAGAAAATGAAGCAATAGGAGATAAATTGGAAGCTAAGACTTCATGAAGGGCACTTCACAGAAAAGATTACATGCTCTCCTTCCAAAGGATTTGGATTATTGTTCATCCCTACTTCTATTTGGCTTTCTCCATTTTACTAAGCTAGCTGAATTATATAAAAATAATAATAAGTCTCAAAAATGTCTCTTTCATCACAAAATAATTAAGATAATTTAGTAAGAGGTAGAAACGACCTTGGTGGCTGGCTGGTCCAAACTTTTTTCATTTACAGAGAGATGAAATGATTGACCAAGTAGCACACAGTAGGGCAACAGAAATTCAAACCAAGGTCCTTTGACCCTAAATCCAGCATTTTTTTTCACTGCCCCATGCCATCCTTAGCCTTGTTCTTTTGGGGTTTTAATGTGATATCAGAAGAGGAAAATTAGCAAAGTACAATATTTGTCTTCAATTCTTAATTGTTACAGAATTGAAGTTTCAGCAATTCAGATTTTACTTCTTCAGGAAATGACTTGCTCCACAGAGATGTAATGCCCTTTACCCAGTCAGACATTTAGATATTTCTTTATTCATACTGGTAAAGATATCCATCTAGGAGACATTGCAGAGAGTATTTTATGTTCACTTGTTCTAGTCAATTCTTCTTTATGGGATTTCCTTGAGAAATTCACTGTTTCTTCCTGGTACAGGAAGCCTGTCTATGAAAGAGTTACTTATTGCCTTCAATATATGTCAACATTTATTGCTTTGCTATTAACCCTTTAACTCTATCTTCAGCTCCACTATTCTGATAACTATTGCGATTGTTTTAAGAAATAAGATAAGAAGGTATTAGAAAAAAATGGAAGAAGAATGGGTATGAAAAATAAGACAGACATAGGATGGTTTTACATGTGTGTATCTTTAGATATATATATGTATATATATATATATATATATATATATATATATATATACTGCATATGTATGTATGTGTGTAATTGTAAATAAATTGTAAAATGGTGGCCGTCTCTAGTGTGGGGTGGGGGAGGGAGAGAGGGAAAGATTTCAGGACTTAAAATGTAACAAAAATTTTCATTTAATTTTTTAAAAGAATAATAAGATGGAATAAAGAAGGGAAGGGATTGAGGCATAGCTGATTTCAAGAGACAACGTGGCAGAGTGAATGGAGAGCCATTTTCAGAATCAGGAAGTCCTTGGCTGAAGTCCTTTCTCTTAATCTTAGTGCCTTCCTCTATGACTAAATTTGCAGTGTTTGAATCTCTTCTGTCCTACTGTGTACTGCTAGGTCAATCATTTCACCTCTTTGTAAATTGATCTCCAATTTACCTGTATTTATAATGTTTATATATAATTATTTGCATGTCATCTCCATCTGTGAGATCGCTAAGAACAGGGTCTCTCTGTCTCTCTCTGTCTCCTCTGTCTCTGTCTCTCTGTCTCTCTGTCTCTGTCTCTCTCTCTCTGTCTCTCTGTCTCTCTGTCTCTGTCTCTCTCTGTCTCTCTCTCTGTCTCTCTCTCTCTGTCTCTCTCTCTGTCTCTCTGTCTCTCTCTCTCTCTGTCTCTCTCTCTCTCTCTCTCTGTCTCTCTCTCTCTCCTTTCTTTGTATTCCCAGCACTTAATACACTCTCTGGTATATAGAAGACACTTAGTAAATGCTTTATGACATGACTTGATTCTGACACATAATGGGTGTGTGGTCCGAGGTGCCTCATGATCCAGGCAGTTCTCTACAACTTTAAGAAGCAGGGTAGCTATTGATCTGAATTGATAGAGGTAGTTTCCTGACCAGGATTTCACCATATCTTTGAAATCACAGATTCAAACTTGGGAAGGAAGGTGATGCAGTACCTTGAGGACCATGCCTGGAATCAGGAAGACCTGAGTTCCAATCTAGCCTCAGATATTTGCTTTTTGTGTGATCCTGGGCAAGTCACTTAATTGCTGTTTGCTTCACTTCTCCCGTTTGTAAAATAGGAACAATAATAGCCCCCACTTCCCAGGGTTGTTTTAAAGATCAAGTGAGATCATAACTATGAAGCCCTTAGCACAGTTCCTGGCCCATGAGCATTATATAAATGTTAGCTGTCATTCAAGCGCTCCCTGTTCTCACATCTGTGCCCCAAGTCACAGAACAACACAACCTCAGAGTCAAACAGGATCTCAGAGACCAGCTAGTACAATACACGCCAGGCCAAGAAGTCCTTTCTACAGCATCATGGCCAAGAGGATGTTCAGACTTCCCTCTAGGCCTCAAGTGAGGGATTTCTGGAGACTTCAAGGCCAAAGTGTGTCACGGCCAAAAAAACCCAATCTAATCTTTGGTTGCATTTGTTGAAACATGTTGAAAGACGACATGGTGTAGTGGAGAGACTTGAACTTGGAGTGAAGAAGAAATGGATTAAAAGAACATTTCAGATGCTTAGTAGCTGGGACCACAGGCAAATAATTTCATGTTTCTGCACCTCAGTTTCCTCATCTGTCAAGTGAGGGACTTGGGATTGATGACCTCCTTTTCAGATCTAAATTATGATTCAGTGAAAAGCATTACAGTTTAACTGTACCCCATCTTTCAAAGTATAATCACTGCTCCTCTGTCTCCTTTGATGGATCATCCAAATCGTGGCCTCAGATATCTATCCTAGACACTCTTCTCTTCTCTTCTCCCTCTCTTTTACTTCACTTGGTGGTGATATCAGATCCCATGTATTTAATTAACATCTCTACGAGGATGATTCTCTGATCTATGCTCTACCTTTTCCATCTCAAACTTCCTGTTGACCTCCAGTCTTGCATCTCTAGCTACCTTTCAAACATCTCAAACTGGATATCCAGCAGATGTCTTAAACTCAATATATCCAAAAGACAACTCATTATCTTTCCCCTAAATCTTTCCCACCCCTTCCTACCTTCCTTATTACTGTAGACAGCGATGTCATCTTCCTCATTCCTTAGACTCACAACCTAGGAGTCATCCTGGATTTCTCTTTCTTGTCTCCCCATGTTGAATCTGTTGTCAATGCCTGCTGATTTTACCCTTGCAACATCATTTGAATATAGCCCTTTGTCTATAGACAGGGGTGTACTGGAAAATGTTTAACAAGCAGCTCTGTGCAAGGGGGGAGCAGTGGGCATACTAGACACACTTTTAAGTTTAATCTGCAACACTTCCTCCATAACTCTTTTCAGTGTCAATAACAATTAAACAATAAATAAAGCCCTGATTTGTTGTGTTTGCCAGTTTCCAAGTTGTAAATGCTCACACTGAAAATTTAACAATTAGCTCTCCTGAGCTAGTAAGAGCTAGTTCTAGCATACCCTGCCTACAGGAATGAAATTATAGTTCTTCACCCCCTCAAAAATAGCTCATTATGAATAAGGATTTAAGGAATCTCAGTATGGAACACTTTGCAGACATTAAAATTTGTTCTCAAGTTCCTACTGTCATCCAAAAAGTAGAAAGTATCTTATACAAATTGTATGTGACATGATTGATTACTGGATATTGGCCTTAAAAGACCTGGATTGCATTAGAATGAGCAACTAACATTCTAGCAAAGGGGGCAACACAAAAACAAAATCCATAAGGCAAACTATCCTTCATGTACCCTAATAATCCCACCTTCCTATATCATTTTTTAATATATTCAATTTGTTGTTTTTCAGTCATTTTAGTCATAAAATGCGATCCTATTTAGGTCACATTTTCTTGGCAAATATATTATAGCAGTTTGCCATTTCCTTCTCCAAAATATCTGATAGAACCCCTAAAACGTAAACTGTAAATATAAGAAGATAAGGAACGTCCGGATGGTGATATAATGCAAAGAACCCTGGGCCTGGAATCAGGAAGACCTGAGTTCAAATCTAACCTCAACCCTTACTGGCTATGTGACCCTGGACAAGTCACTTAAGATCTCTCTGCCTCAGTTTCTGCATCTATAAATTGGAGATAGTAGCAACACCTTTCTCCCAGTGTTATTGTGAGGATCCAAAGAAATCAAATCATAAAGCACTTAGTGCAACAACTGGCACATAAGCACTACATAAATGTTAGGTATTATCATCATCATTATTATTATTATTATTCATGGAGTGCTTTGAAAGCCTCAGAGTTCTACATCAATTGTCCTCCTGGGGGAAAGCTTTTATGCCATAGCCAAGAAGGACAGTATCTGCCTAATTTCTTAAGTTTTACCCATGTATGGTGATTGTGACAGGGAAGATACTCGCCCATCAGACTCATTCTCTGGAATGCAGACAGAAGAGGAATAACAAAGCAGGGCATTTTTATTCACCCGCCCCCATAGACACAAAAGGGGGCTGTTCTCATGCCTGCATATCTTTCAGAGCTATCTATCCACTGCATTGGCAATGAAATTGAGCAGACTGGGAAATTAAAAGGCAATAACAAGGCCCGTCCATCCGTTCTTTGTTTTCAATCCATCAGCTCCAGAGCAGTAAAGAGAAACAAGCAATCTTGGTTTCTGTCCCCTTATTTAAATGTTGGGTTGGTTTGTCTTTTTTTTTTTAATCAAGATTTGATCATTAGCATTTCTGTCTCTTTCGAGCTCAAAAACAGAGGCTCAAAAAAAGAAGACCTCTGGTCTGGTCTAGGGTTCTGCAGACTGGGCAAGTCTGAGGTTAAAAACAGCATTTGAAACCTGCCCTGGGTTTGCTCTGTGTCTTATAACCTGATTCCAGAAGTCAGTGCAAGACTCACAAGGAATGAAATAGCTAATGGCTATGCCTGAGGATCTGGGGGGCAGGTCCCTTTCCTCTTTAGTTCATTAGTATAGTTTTAAGGATTATGGAGTTTAGCCCAGGAAAAGTAATTGGATCCAGAGAAGAACTATGTAGGACCAAAATGGAACACAAATGAGATGAAATCATCCCCAAAAAACTGCATTGGAAAAGGAATATGAGATTACTTTAGATTAGGCTCAATCCTAAACCACATCAGATGGTTGAAGCTGGAATCAGGGGGTTAGAAGTACTTCCAAGGGTGAGAAGTAGGCAATCAATCAATCAATAAGTGCTCTATTAAGCAATAACTATGTGGTAGGTGGTGTGTTGGGACCTCAGAAATCAGCTAAAGGAATTAGCTCTTCCTGAGTCCGAATAACCTCTATAACAAGTGGTCCTTCTTAAAGATCTTTCCTGCTTTACCACTGATAAGAGTAAGTTACTACCTTCCAAAGCCCATATTCTGCTTTCGGATAATTCTAAATCAGGGTGGGGAACCTGCAGCCTTGAGGCCATGTGTGGACCTCTAGGTATTTAAGTGCAGCCCTTTGACCAAATCTAAACTTCACAGGGACACCATAGGTTTCCCATCCCTGTCTAAATAATAAACAATTATTTTTACTGACATCTAACCTGCACCTCTGCCACTCTGTACCATCTACCTAGGGGTATAATCACTCTCCTACATTATCCTTCCCTCTAAACCCATAACTAACTTCCTTATTTCTGTCAAGGTTATCACCATCATTATAGTCCCTGCAGTTTGACATCTAGGCAGCATCCATTAATTCTTTACACCCAAATCAAATTAGTTGTGATGTCTTTTCAATTTGGCCTCTGAAACATAACTTATGTCTGGCCTTTTCTCTATTCTCATACCCCGACCCTCACCACCTCTCATTTAGAATACTGAACTACCTAATTAATTCCTCTACATTAAGTTTCCTCCCTCCCCAATCTACCTTCCACACAGATGCTAAACTGACATTCTTAAAGTCCAGATTTGACCATGTCACTCCTCTGCCCACTTCCTCTGAAGATAAAAGGCAAACCCTTCTATTTGCATTTAAAATCATTAACAATATGCCTCTAGCCTATCTTTCCAAGCTAATTACACATTACTCTGTCTCATACACTATTAGTTGTTTAGAGTTTGGTTTTTTTTTTAAGTCCTGTCCAAGTCTTTACGACCCCATTTGGGGTGGTATGTTTTTGTTTTTTGGTGGAGGTACTGGTCTTTAGCTCATTTTACAGATGAGGAAACTGAGGCAAACAGGATGAAGTGACTTGCCAAGAGTCACATTTGAATTCAGGAAGATGAGTCTTTCTGACTCTAGGCCTGGTACTCTATCTACTGTGCTACCTAGTTATCCCCATATACTCTATGCTCCAGTTCAAAACTAGCTTAGGCTCTGTTCCTTGTAGAGAACATTCTGTCTCTTGGCTGTACTTTGCATAAACTGTCCTTCCTTGTTTCTTGGTACTCATATCTCCCTTTAAGACTCAGTTCCAATGTCACCTCCCTCAAAAGGCCTTGAGGGATGGCCTCTCTTGTTCATGTCCACACACATGTCCATAATCACTATGTATTTGGGAGGAAGGGAAGGAGTAGCCTGTATTTATTATAAGCGAGCAGGTTGTATGCCCTCCTCTGATGAAGCAGAATATAAGCTATGAGTCTCTGTATTTGTATCTTCCAAACTGAGCACATTGTCTGACACGTAGGAGCTTAATAAATGTTGTTGATTAATGGATCCCACGTGATCGTCCTTCAAATATATGAAGACAACCATTACATATCCCATAAGTTTTCCTCTCTCCAAGCTCCCTAGTCTCCTCTGGCAATCCTCCCTGATCTCACATTATTGGTCATCATGCTCTGTACAGCTCCAGGTTGTCAGTGTCCTACCAAAAAGGGGACACACGGAATTGAGCAAGTTACAGATGTGGTCTGGCCTTAGCAAAACTACTATCACCTCCTTCCCTATGTAGCTGGCAAATTGATTGATATTGGCAGTAACTGCTTTAGGATAGAGCTTCTTAAACTGTGGGTCTTGACCACATATGGGGTCATGAAATATTTGGCCATGGTCCAAGACTTCTAAATGAACAATGACCAGAAATTAATTAAAAATCAAATGCATAACGAATCTGAGCTGTTTCTGGCAGCGCTTGACCATGTTGCAGTGAGTGCCTTCCCTGCAGCCTTGGTTCTGAACATGGAGCATGTTCACTTTGCATTGTGCAAGCTGTCACACCAAGCAGTGTCAAGGAATACTGCCAAAACATGAAAAGGGGTCGTGAGAGGAAAAAGTTTAAGAAGCCCTGCTCTGGGATGTAAATAATTCATTTGCATATATTTGTTTACCTGTTGTGATGTCTTTTCTATTTGGCCTCTGAAACATAACTTACTTCTGTCCTTTTCTCTATTCTCATACCCTGACCCTCACCACCTCTCATTTAGAATACTGAACTACCTAATTAATTCCTCTATGTTAAGTTTCCTCCCTCCCCAATCTATCTTCCACAAAGATGCTAAACTGACATTCCTAAAGTCCAGATTTGACCATGTCACTCCTCTGCCCACTTCCTCTGAAGATAAAATGCAATTAACCCACCATTAGAACATGAGCTTGTTGAAGGAAGGGGCTGCCTTTTGCCTTTTCTTGTAATCCTGATACTTAGTCTAGTGCCTGGCACAAAGTAGGTGTTTAATTAATTGTCTGATTGACTGACTGACCAAGGAGAGAGAGATTGCTGTTGATTGGAATATATAAAAGGAGTGATCTAAACTTGAAAATGGGGTTTGGCATTATTAGTTGGGTGACTTTGGGTAAATTACTTGACCTTTCTGAGTTTCAGATTCCCCATGGGTAAAATAAAGAGGTAGTAATGCCCACATGAAGCAGCTAAGTCTCTCATTGGCTAGAGGACTGAGCCTGGAGTAAGGAAGAACTGAGTTCAAATCTAGCCTCAGATGACTTACTAGTTGTGTGACACTGAGCAAGTCACTTCACCTCTGCTTGCCTTAATTTACTAGAGAAGGAAATGGCAAACTACTCTAATATCCTCGCTAATAAAATCTTATGGATAATATTAGCATGCTATAGTCCAGGGGAGCATGAAGAGTCAGACACTGGACCAAACTGAACAGCAACAAATGCCTGCAAATATTGCAGTAATCAGCAATATCTTCTTGAATTGCATTGAAACCTACTAGTTGAGCACCCATAGGCACAACTTAACATCTCTCATTCTTTTTCCTTCCTGGACATAATAAAAGCAATGATCTTATAGGACTGTTTTGAGGATCAATTGAAATAATCAAGGTAAAGAGCCTTGCAAACCCTAAAACTCTATATAAATGTTTATTGTTATCTTCTAGTTAAAGGAAGGCATTCAGAGGTTTTGAGCAGCAGAGGGCTTAGTCACAAAATAGTATTTTAGTGAAATTATTCTAACAGCAGATTGGAGATGGCATGATATGATGGATCAGCTGCTGAGATCGGGGTCAGGAAAGCCTGGGTTCAGATTTTATCCCTGACACTGTGTGACTATCAAACAAGTAATTTAGCCTTTTTACCTTAGGTAAATCCTTAGGATTTAGCTACTGAAAGCCGTCTGTCACTCTCTGTGTTGGTAAAGGAAATATCTGATATGTCAAATATTTTATGTATTCTAGTAATCTGACAGTAGCAGAGAAGAGAGCTCAAAACTAAGAGAGAAGACTGATGGTAGGGTAGTGAGGTGGGAATGGAAAGAAAGAGACAATTGTGAATATTTGAGAGGTTACTAGTCAGACAAGAAAACAAGAGAAAGGGAATGAGCCAGAAATGTCTTCAAGGTGAATAAAGAAACGATGGTGTCATTAACTGGGTGCTGTAATGGACAGAGGGCTAAACTCGGATCAAGAAGATCTGAGTTCTAATCCCAAGAAGTCACTTGATCTCTGTCAGACTCAGTTTTCTCCTCTGTAAAATGAGAACAGCTATAACACTTTGACCTCACAGGATTGTTCTGAAGATCAAATGGGGTTATATATGTGAAGCACTTTGCAAAATTTAAAGTGCTTTATAAAACTAAGATGATTATTAAATATGGAAGTCAGAAAACAGATCCAGTTTTGATGGGAAAAAAATCCAGCATTGCCTCTGCTATCATTTCTTTTCTGAAATCTATTTCCTCTACTTGAAAAAAAAATGTGTTGCCTTAGGTGACAGAAGGTGTCATACCTACTGATAGCATAAAGAAAAAAAAGAGAAAAGGAAAATAGGAACTTGGAGAGGCCAATTTGTAACTTTCATGATGGAAGTAGAACACTGAAGGATGAGATAAATCCATCAAGAAGGATATATTAAGTGCCAGACCCGGTGCTCAGTGCTGGGTATATAAAGGTGAGATCGTATGCAGACATGCTCATTACTCAATATATGACTTTGGGGTAGTTCATACTATAATTTCCTTAAACATCTTAAATTCTCTCAGCTGAGAATTCTCTCACTTCTACTGTGACATGCTCTTTGAAATTGTAACTCATCATATATGAGCCCACAATTTCACTGCTACAACTGAGTCAGGAGGGTGATCAGGGAACCCAGGCCATGATCACAGTTCAGAATGGGGCAAGGAGCAGAGACAAGGGTGGAAAATACACACCCCTGAGTAAAAGGCAAAGCCCTTGGGGGAAGCTTAGTGCATCAGATAAAAAGTCATTTCACTGAGATGGCATATCTTGTTTACATGTCTACCAAGCCTACCAAGGCAGTGTCAGCGTCACTAGCTTAAAATTTGTTAGCTGGTTCATATACCAAGTTCTCTGATCTTTTAAAGTGGAAGCTGCTATTCCCTAAATAATCCTGACTGTGGCTCTGTAATATTTAAATTGTTTCTTTCTGGCTGTTTGCAGTATTTTCTCTTTGACCTGATAATTCTAGAATTTGACTTCAGTATTTCTTGGAATTTTCACTTTGGTATGTCTTTCAGGACGTTTTCAGTGGACTCTTTCAATGACTATTTTACCCTCTGGTTCTAGGATATCAGGGCAGTTTCCTAATTCCTTGAAAGATGCTGTCCAGGCTTTTTTTTATGATCATGGCTTTCAGGTAGTCCAATAATTCTTAAGTTATCTCTCCTGGATCTATTTTCCAGGGTTTTTTTTTATTTTTCCATTTTCTTCTATTTTTTTCATTCTTTTGATTTTGTTTGATTCTTGATGTCTCATGGAGTCATTAGCTTCCGCTTGCCCAAATTTAAGTTTTAAGGAATTATTTTCTTCAGTTAGCTTTTGTACTGCCTTTTCCTTTAGGCCAATTCTACTTTTTAAGGAGTTCTTTTCTTCGGTAGATATTTTACCCCAATTTGTCCAATTGTATAGTTTAAGGAACTGTTTTCATCAGCCAATATTTGTCTTCTTTTCCAAGGTTTTGACTTTTTCTTGCATATGCCTCTCATTTCTTTTCCCATTTTTCTTCTACTTCTTTTTTTTTTTTGCTTTTTGGAGGGGAAATTGGGGTTAAGTGACTTGCCCAAGGTCGCATGGCTAGTAAGCATTAAGTGCCTGAGGTCAGATTTGAACTCAGGTCCTCCTGACTCCAGAACTCCAGAGCTGGTGCTCTATTCACTGTACCACCTAGCTGCTCCTCTTATTTGACTTTTAAAATCCTTTTTGAGCTCTTCCAAGAAGGCTTCCAATTCATATTTCCAGAGACAAGCACCTTCACTGGCCGTCGCAGTAGTTCAAAGGGTAAAGAAAACTAGAAATGGGAACAGTGCCATAGGTATAGCAAGTAGAATCAAATTTTTCATAGCCAATATCTTAAGACAAGAAACAGCATAGAAATCTGTCAGCTTCCACCTTTGCAGGAAATACCAGAGAAGCAAGTAGACTGACCCTGTTGAGTTATTCCCTCTAAGACCCACAAAAAAGGTCCTTGCAGGTTCTCCTTTCCCCTCTATCTCCTCATTATCTCCAAACATCTTGGCTGGATCCTGCCTAGCATACAAGTCTTCTTGGTTTTGTTTTAATATTTGGTCTTTTTAACTTGATTTGATTATCTTGTCTTAAACATATAAAACAGCACGTTCACATTTGAAATACTGTACATAGCTTGTTTGTAATGAGTTAAGTGTGGAGGTAGGGTCGAGGAGAATGAACTGCTGCTTGCACTAGCTTACATGATCAAGTTGGGCAGCCAAACTTTGATCAATGGTTAGAGAAGAGAAAAAAAATCTCTCCTCTAGTATGGAGGCTCCAAACTTTGATATACAGAAAACATTAACAGGTTCTCTGAAATGGCAGGAAAGAAAGGTTGAATTGATTCCATGACACTATCTCACCTGAAATTACTTAAAAACATGAGGTTTTATTGAGATTCCAGGGTCTTCTCTGGGACTTCACAAATATGAAAATAAAGACATTCCCTATGCACAATGAATTTACATTCTAATAGGGTAAGGCAAAACCTGTAGAAGTATAGAGGTCAAGGAAGGATATTTTAGTTTGGAAAGTTAAGGGAGTGTAATGTGAATCTGAAGATCCTCCCTGCCCCTATGCCCTTGGTTTAAGTGGCTCTGAGAACCTTCCCTGATTTGAAAGTATACTCTGCCCCCTAATAGGCTGAATGTGGTCACATGGAGCCTGTAGCAGGAGGCTTGTTTTTTGGGAATGCCCATGCCTTGTTACTTTGTAATTGGACAGTGGGTCAAGAGGGCTGCAACATTCTCTGACCCAGGAGAAGGCTATATATATATGCCCTGATGTGAGAAGTATGATATAGAATAATTTTGTATATATGTGTATGTATGAATATATGAGTATGTATATACATACATACCTATTTTGGTTCAATGGTAGCCATCCCTGGGGTGAGGAGGGAAGGCTAGGAAAAAAGAAATTTATGTGATAATTTTGTTGTATAATGGGAGGAAATAGTAAGTTGTAGTAAGTACATGGTAGATTTGCAGTTTCACATGCAATCATCTTTTTATTGTACTGTTATGTAAATACTTGCCTTGAAAATAAAATAAATTTGTATTACAAAAAAAGAATGTATGCATGGGGGGAAGTGATTTTCTCTTGTGTTAAGGGGTAAAATTGCTTTTATCCTACATCACCTATTTCTATATGCCTTTCACAATTACCTCTTCAGGAAATAGGGTGCAATGGAGATCAAGAGCTTGTAAAATTGAAAAAAGAAAGCTAAACATCAATTAAACTAGTATGAGGGTGGCTGGTTTTTTTCAGTGAATATACATGTAGAGAGTTCGGGCATAATATCCCTATTTATTCTAATATCCATGTAAAAATCATCTGAGTAGCATTAAGCAGGTTTGTTTAAAAAGACCAATTATCGCTTAAGGAATTGAACCCTCATCTCAATTTTCATCACTAGAAATAGTAGTGGGCATGGTAAAATCACCATAGTAGAATAGTAGAATCAAGAGAAGAGAGAAAGAAATCACCTCAGAGGCCTTACAGTGCAGCCCTTTCATTTTACAAATGAAGAAACTGAGGCCCAAGGAAATTAAGTGAACTAAAGATCACCTAGGAGTACTTAACTACACACTCACTGAATTTTTATTTCCCACAAAGATTTTTAGGTGTCTCTTAAACAGGTATATGGGAAATTTTCACATGTACAGAAATAGTTTTGTGATTTATATTATATTTTAATGCATTTTACCTACTCTGTATTTCCCATTATATGATAATGTTAAAAATGAAAGGAATGGATTTATTGTAGGTATACCTTCATTTCTTTAGTCTTTGGAGTGAAATTTTTATTCTTGGGGAAATTATTTCCTTGAGAACTCAGCTAGCATTTCTAAATATGGCACTTCCATTTTTCTTAACCATAAATTAAGCAGTCCAGAAGGGTGGAGGAAGTCTAAAAAAATTCACTTTCTCTTGTCCTTTATTTGAGGCCTCTTCTTTTTGCTGCTTACTTGTGATTTTATTCTGCTGTGAAACATTTTGCCCTTGGCTTTGCTGGAATGCTCCCTCCTCCATCTTTGTAGGGCTAATCCCTTTCATGGCAGTCTGAACTTGTGTCATTGCCTCCTTGTTTCAAAATTGACTACTGTTCCAAAAATTAGTTCCTACATAAAGAACTACTAGCTTGCTTCAGGAATATTCATATTAGAAGACTCAACTTTAGGAAATAAGAATTTAACTAATAGCAAAATATTTCAAGTCCCAAGATGGGGCAGGGTTGAGAAACAAATTTCTCTTTGACCATGATAAAATTTGCTCCTCTCAGGCCAGGCATGCTCTTTCTTTTGTAAGTTGAAGGTATAAAAATTCATTGTCTTGTGGAAAAATCTCATTTTTAACATCGTCATCAACACATTATGACTGTGAAAACTTGTGTTGACTTTTTTTTTAAAGAAGAGAGAATAAAAAACATATTCTGTTGGTTTCACCAAAGGCAAGATGTTTTTCTTTCTAGCAGTATCTGGCATTAGCAGTATATCTTAACATCTTTGGCAGGCTTGGAGGGCGGGGAGAAGGAATGATGTGCATCCTGATAAACTAAACCCTATCCCAAAATAAGAAGAGAAAGAGATTTATCAGCATTGGTAGTCATTCAGATTTAATCTTATGTCTATGAAATCTTCACCAAATGCAGCGCCATGAAAAGTAAATTTTGTGCAATGACAAAGGCAGGTTTTCCAAGTTTTGAATTAGTTTAATCAAGATAACACCTGAGAACTCTACAAGGTCAGGAAATTTCACCCATATTGGCCTGTCCTTGACTAAAGTTGATATAACTCTATTGTGTAGATTGAACCCATGTTTACTGTTTCTGGACTAAAACTCGCTGTTTTTGTCATTTATTATTGTTCAGTCAAGTCTGACTCATCATGACCCCGTTTTTAGTGTTTTGGCAAAGATGCCAGGGTGGTTTGTCATTTCCTTCTCCAGCTCACTTTATAGATGAGAAAATTGAGGCAAACAGGGTTAAGTACCTGCTTCTGGGCTGGATTTGAAGTCAGGAAAATGAGTCTTCCTGACTCCAGAGCCAGCACTCCATCCACTGGGTTACCTAGCTGTATTTACATCATGTCAACCACATGGATGTCTGGCATAATTCAGGCAGAGTATCCAAATGAATGACTAAATTGATTACAATTCATCTAGTAATTTTGACTGTCAGACTTCTTCAGCAAGTGTACTGGGTATGAAGGAAAGATGGAACTCCCTGCTCTTCTCTACCCTGTAAGCTTGCACTCTGTGTGACTTCATCTCCCCATCATCTTCATTTCAGCAGTAGTTTCCAGTCTGATTACGAGTCTCCTTGATTTAAATAAGGGTCATTATAGTAATGTGTTCAATGCAGTATGTGAGGCCCAAGGGGTGATACTGGAGAAAGCTGCAATCAGTATGTCAGCCTGGTATAATTCCAGGCACCAAATATTTCGACACCACTTGTCTCCTTGGGTCTTGAAGATCACAGCTTAGGAGGATGGCAATTCCTCGTCACTCTGGGAAGCATGAGTGGTAAACTAGCAGGAGCTTAAAAGTTATACATGCTATTTTCTACTCTGAAGAGTAAAAGATGACCAATCTTGTGAGGGAAGTATGGATCAGTTTTAATCAATCAATAAACATTTATTAAGTGGTTTACATTATAACAGACACTGTTCTAAATCCTGGTGATACAGAGACAAAAGTGAAATGGTTCCTGCCCTCAAGGAGACTATATTCTAATGGATGAGATTGCATATACAAATACATATAGATTATATACAAAATTAACATGAGGAAACTTTGGTTGAGAGTCCAGTAGCAGCTAAAGGAGTAGAAGGGGGAAGTGATTAGGAGAGGCTTCATGTAGAAGGGGAAATTTAGCTCAGTGTTAAAGGAAATTAGAGAGTCCAAGAGGCAGGCAGAAGTAAGGAGGGGAAGGAAGCAATATAAATATATAAGATAGCCACTGCAAAGTCAAGGAAATGGATTATCAAGTGAGATTTTAATTTTATCAATCATAGGAGTAAATGTGAGTTGTTCTTGGGGATACCCTAATATTCAGAATCATAAGCAACCTCCTAATGACTCTGGAGTGGCCCAGGAACTAGGGTGTTGTTGTTGGGGGAAGATTCTCATCTCTCTAAGGACTCTTCACCACTATATCCACAATGCCCCACAGTGCAATGTAGCAGCAAGCACCTTAGTATACCCAGGACGGCCTGTTAGCACAGGTTCTTTGATCCGCTTTTCTTAAAGGAAAGCACCTTTTAAGGGTGTCAACAATCTTCGTTAATTACATTCACTAATCTCCCTCTTTCAGAAATTTTCACTGAGTGTCCCCAAAGTCTGGAATGCTTTTTTCTCTTCACTTCTACTTTGTGTCTTCCCTGGCTTCCTTCAAGTGCCAGCTAAAATCCCAGCTCCTATAAGAGACCTTTGCCAATGTCTCTTAATTCTAGTGCCTTTTTTTCTTGTTGATTACTTGCCACTTCTCTTGTATGTACATAGTTGTTTGCATGTGTCTCTCCCATTGGAATGTGACCTCCTTGAGGACAGGAATGTCTTTTGCCTTTCTTTGTATACCCATCACTCAGCACAATTACTGATACATAGTAGATGTTTAAAAATGTTTATTATCTGCCTGACATCTAAGGGCTGATATGCAAATGGTAAACAGCTGTACTTCAGGATACCAGGTAGCACCATATAACACGATTCTGACTCAGCCACCTTCTGGATCTTAATCTGTGATCCTATATGCTAAGTGATACAAAGATAGAAAATTATATAACCCTTGACCACAAGGAGTTTACATCTTACTCGGTACATATGGTATACATATAATATGAGCTATGGGATGGCAATACTGGGAGAAAAGGAGGATCCAGACTAATTGTTCTAGGAAAATTAAAGGAAGGAGATAATACTTTCAGTTGGGGGAATCAGGGAAGTAATATGAAGGAAGTGGTACCTAATCTGAACCCTAAAGGAAGAGGAGTATTCTGAAAGAATGTATTCCATACATGGGGCATGGCTTGTAAAACTACATGAAGGAAGGAGATGGGTATTACATTCAGAAAACAGCTGTTGGTTCAGTTTTCCTGGAATGTACAGAGCATGAAAAGAAGTAATATAAAATAAGACCAGATAAGTAGGTTGGGACCAGATTAAGAATAACCTCAGGCAAAGATCTAATGCTGCCAATGACCTCAGAGTGTTACACGTGGAGCAAGAATGCCTGGTTTTACAGACAAAGGCCTATTGCTATCTTTCTGCTGTTCTAATTCAATTACTAAACTGAACATCAGAAGGATCATGGTCTCAGACACTGGGCCTGACCCACAGTTCAGTGTTTACCCCTATATGTGTAATATTTTATGCATATATCTCATCCCCTAGCATCTTAGAACATCATTACTAAATTGGTACTATCCTTCCAGTTTCTGAGAACACAGGTCTCCATCCTGAACTTCCTGGTATCATCACTTTCCTAGATCCCTGAAGAGGAAACACTTCAACAATGAAGTGTTTCATTACCCCAGGACCTTGGGAAGGTCAAATATGAAACAAAGATCCTCTTCAAAACAGAGATAGCTTCCATGAAAGGAATCCTGAGTAGGAAATCTTTTGTTTCCAGAACCTTACCCAAGAAAAATCAAAGCAACTTTATGAATTCCTAGGCATTCTGGTAAAATTTAGGTTCTGCACAATTCTTTCAGAGTATTTTACAGTAGTTCTGACAAAATTGTCCAAGAATGAACTGATGGAGCCCCCAGAATGACCCCAAGCACAAAATGGACAGCTGGGTCCCCTTATCTCCATTTCAACGGAACTACAGAATTTAGAAGTATAGAATAAAACATGATATAAACTAAAAAAATCAGTGTCTGGATTATTAATAATTGTGACACATTCAGGAGATTCTAGAGGTCCCACAAAATCCCACATTATGATGACAAAGAAATCTAATTTATTACATTTTGCAGGGTGATTTTAGGTAAGTCATTTCATATTTCAAATTCTATGTTTTTCCATACAGGCAATGTGGTCTAATGGATAGAGCTAGCCTTAGAGACAAGAAAACTTGTGTTCAGTTCCTGCCTTTGACACACTATAGCTATGTAACTTTAGGCAAGTCAGTACTCCTTTCAGAACTTTACTTAAGGGGTAAATTATTTACCCATTTGCATTGATAGAAGGTGTTTCTTCATAGCATCACAACCCTCCCCCCTTTACTCCAAGAAAGGTTATTTCTTATATGTAAAACATAGTAGAACTTGGAGGAAAAAAGGAGTTGCTATTTCCATGCTTAGATAAAGAAGCCAAGGCAAAAGACATTCAATAACTTACAAAGCAAATTAGTAGCAAAACAAAAAAATGAATTATTATAGGCAATCTATTTTAATTGAGAATAGTAATATTCAGAAGCAAAATGTCTGTTTTCTTTTTCTTAAAGTTTCTGGATATAGATAACCAGTTTCATTTAAAAGGAGAAGCTAATTTACTGATTTCAATTTGAAATTGCAGGAAGAAGTCAGGAACCATGTCTAATTTATACAAATTAATTGGTGTCACCCATAAAAGGTGAGATCTTTAAAGACTGTAGTGTCTTCCCCTTCTGATCTCTGGGAATGGATCACACAGTATTCTGCATATATAATGTTTTAAATTGGATACCAGCTAGGAAACATTTGAGGGGGAATTTCTATAAATAGCTAGTGTTGACATTCTGCTTGCTAAATAGCTGTTGCAGCTGTGAATGAACTAGTTAATTTATAGTTCCATTCCAGTTGTTTAGTTGGATGCCCATGGGGGCAGACTTAGTAAGATTTAAGGTCTCAAAAGGTCATGTATTTGGACTGAAGAAACAGCTTTTTGTGAATATTAGCACAGGATTTCTTTTTGTCTCAGCTAGACTTGTTTCTAAGAGAGGCAGTACACCCCCAGATCATAATGAGACAGATTGGTATGAAGAACAGTGGGCAGAGAGCTGTCTGGGTCAGAGAACTTGGGTTCAAATCTTAGCTCTACAACTTAATACCTGTGGGACTTGTACACATCCCTTCACCTCTCTTGGTCTCAGTTTCTCTCTCCCTACCTTGCAAAGGAGGAGGATGGACTACAGAGCTTCTAAGGTCCTTACCAACTCCAGGTCAAGTATCCCATGAGCCTATAAATACGAGTATCAGTCTTACACCAGAGTCAAAGAGAATATGGGAAATGAATAGCATGTTGGCAGAGAAGGAGGTAAAATAATAGGAGGAAATGAAGAGAAAACTTTGCTACCTCCTTTCCTTCTGTTCCATCCCTCTCAGCTGTAGGGATAATTCAACAGAATGGATGGAATGAACAAATGATGTTAGGCCTGGGCAAGGGTAAGATCACCTCCAGTGACCAAGTCAGAAGTTAATGGCCAAAATGAAAGGCATATAAAGCTAAAGAACATAGAATGGCTCCATTTTTTCCTTCACTCTCCAGTCTATGAGCAATTTTGGTTGATTCTACCTTAAAAACATTTCTAATATCTGTCACATCTCTTTACTCACCCTACTATCATCTTGGGTCAGGCTCTTACCTCTTGCCTAAATGATTACAGGAACCTTTCAATGAGTCTTCCTGCCTCTTCTCTTCCTTCTTCAAACCATCCTTCACATAACTTTTTACCATGTCATTCTCTTCTCAAAACTTTCAGGGGGTTCCGACTGCCTATAGGATATTTACTCTTTATCCTGACACATATTTCCCTCTGCAAACAATTCACCAAACATGTATTAAGTACTTTTTACAAGTGCAGAAGTGTGCTAAAAATCTGGGAACACAAAGACAAAATTGCAACATTACCTGTCCTCAAAGAGCTTATATTCTACACACACACACACACACACACACACACACACACACACACACACACACACAAAACCCTACATTATAAGAAAAATTGAGGCACAAGTTGGGGGGTTATCAGTGTGGAATACTGCATTCACTGTCAGATATGATTGATGTATTGATGAATTTTGATGAATTTTGTTTTTCTTATTGTTTAATTTTTAATATTCACAAGTGAATAATTTAATTTAATATTAACAATATTCACCAGGTAGGGCATTGGGAGGCTAGATATATTTGGAAATGAAGGTAACACAAAAACAAAAGCTATCACCGTGATTTAAAATACGAAAAAAAAAAATGAAGCTGGGGAGCAGCGACACCTGGGGCTTTAAGGAAGGGTTCATGGATAAAGTTGTACCTGAGTTGAGTCTTGAAGGATGACATGAATTCTGAGGATGTAGAGATAAGGGGCACAATGGATAGAGTGTTGGGCCTGGAGTCAGGAAGACTCATCTCTGTAAATGCAAATCTGGCCCCCCATACATACTAACTGTATGACCTTTGGCAAGTCACTTAATTTTGTTAGCCTCAATTTCCTCATCTGTAAATTGAACTGGAGAAGAAAAGGGCAAACCACTACAGTATCTTTGTCAAGAAGACCCCCAAAATGGGATCAGGAAGAGCTCAGTTCATATAGTTTTGTTCTTTCTATTTACACAATGGCAGTCCTTGTCCAAATTGTCTTACTGGTTCTCACTTCAATTTGTATCAGTCTACATAGATCTTCTTACACTTCTCTGCAGTGAACATATTCATCATTTCTTACAGTACATCACTCATGTACCACAATCCGTTTAGTTGTTCATCAAACTATGGACATCCATTTTGTTTCCAGTTCCTGTCTACTACAAAAAGTGCTACTACAAATGGATACAAATGTTTTGGTATCCATAGAGCCTTTCTTTTAATCATTGATCTCCTTTGGGTATATGCCTATGAGAAGGACCTCACAATCAAAGAGTTATAGACATTTTAATCCCATTCTTTTATGGACCACCCAAATGCTTAGAGCCAATATACTTCCAAATAGCTTTCCAGAATGGAGAGACAACCCTAGTAATGGAACTTTAGTATCCCTAATCTTTTCCCATTGCTTACCACATTGATTATTCCCATCTTTGCCAACTTGCTTAGTGTGGCACTAAACACCAGAGTGTACTAATTGATATGTACCTCATTATTATGGTGTATAACGATCTTTCATATGCTTTTTAACCATTTGCAATTATTAATTTGAAAAGTATTGTTTTATATTCTTTCACTACTTATCCATTGGGAATTTTTAGATGTTTTATATTTATGTTAGTTTGTGATGTATTCTTGGATATAAGACTGTTCTCAGAGATATTTGGTGCAAATATTTTACCCATAATGATGATTTTCCTTCTTACATTAATTCAGAAGTAATTTTTATTTCATGTAATCAAAAGTAGTTATTTTATCTTTTGTGATCACCTTTATCTTGTTTAATTAGGAACTCTCCCCCAGCCATGGCTATGATAAACTAACTATTCTTTGTTTATTTTGTGAATTAATATTCAGATCACGTATTTATTTTGAGTTTATCGTGGAATATGTCATAGTTGTTAGTCTGAAGTTCATTTATTGTCAAACTCTTCTCAGTTTTCTGCTCTATTCTTATAAAATTGAGGGCTCTCAATTAAGAAGATTTTTTTAAAGAATAGTAATAGAAGGATGGCTCACTCATGAAGATCTTGGTTCTAGTCCCATCTCTATTATGTGAGTGACTAGGAAAACCATTTAACTTTTCAGTGTACCAGTCAACTCTCTAAAACTCCAAGTTGAAGTTTGAATTGGTAAAGGGAGTTTCCTCATTATCCATTACCCACATCAATAGAATCAGCCCAGATCAACTCCTCCACCCCTCCAAAAAAGGAAAATATGACAGATACCTGAGCAAACTGACAAATTCTCCAATGAACAAGCATCTTCCCAGTCACTTACAGTCCTGAATATTAGCATGCCTCAACTTGGAGCTCAAACTATGTACACCCCTAGATCTAGCACTACACTAGTAGGTCTGTATTCCAGAGTGAAAAAAAAAGCGAGGAGGGAAGGACCTATTTGTACACAAATATTTATAGCAGGTCTTTTTGTGGTGGCAAAGAATTAGAAATAATGACTGAACAGGTTTTGGTATATGATTGTAATGGAATACAATTGTGCTGTAAGAAACGACAGATTGATTTCAGAAAAAACCTGCAAAGAATTGCATGAACTGATGCAAAGTGAAATGAGCAGAACCAACACAACATTGTACATTGTACACAGTAATAGCGATATTTTATGGTGAACAACAGTTAAGGACTTAGCTATCAGCTATCATCCTTCCTTCTTGAAGGATGAACAACAGCAGCAACAACAATTCTCAGGAATACAATGATCCAACACAATTCCAAAGGACTCATGATGAAAAATGCTATCTGATGTGTTGCCTCTGAATGCAAGTGTACTCATTTTTCATGTTATGCTTTTTTTTGTTTGTTTGCTTTTCCTTTTGGTTGGTTTCTTCTTTCACAAGACGACTATAGAAATAAAAAATTATGCATACATATATACATATATAGTATACAAATATACATATGTGTTCTTGTGTAGTGACTCATTTGATTTAGGCCCCTGCAGATTGTACTGAGTGGGACCCACAACTGGTTTTTGCTCTCTTCCTCTTTGTATAATGATTTGTGCAGTTACCTCTGTAGTTTCCTGAGGCACCCAATGAGTGTTAGCAGGCATTGCTGCATGGTATAGTTTCTGGGGGTGGGGTGTAGGTGTACCCCACCCACAAGGACACTTTTCATTTATTCAAAAGTTCTACAAATTGCTCTCTGAAGTACCTGGTTTTCTCATGCTCAAAGTTCACTTGATCTGATCACATGTCAAGTTCTTAGTACAAAGTAGTGACACCTACCTCCATACTCATATTCAAAACTCATCCTCACTAACATTGTCACAAAAATATCCTCCCAGACAAATTCTTCTAATATTTCTCTTTCCATATCACACCTCTCAAAACGAAGTGATCACATACCTATAAAACTCTGAGAACCTACAAAACCCTGAGATTACTTTTTCATTTTGATGCATCCTAATAGCAGTCAGGCAGAATTATTGGCCTCTTATTTTCCTAACAACTCTCAATGGCAGAAGAAAGAAGGGGAATCTTATACAACAGCCATCTGTGACTCCTTCCCCGCCTCTTTCTCTCAACTCCCCATCATTCCAAAGATCCTAACAGTATCTCTTTTCACAAATCAGTCCTGTCCCCTTCTCTTTGAATTTATTGTGCCTTAAATGTCCCAGGAAAAAAACAACGTAACTCTTCATGTTACTTTTAAATACTCATTTTACCAAACCTTTCCAAATTTCTTCCATGGGTCCTCTCCTCTAACCATCTCTAATAGGATTGGCTAGCACATATGGTGGTCCAGAAACTTTCTTTGGTCTTTCCTTCTTGCTATAATCTTTGTCTCCAAAATTAAAAACAAAAGCAAACAAAAAAAAACAATGCACTCAAGAGGCAGCATAAGACTTTGAGGTCAAAGGCCTGGGCTCAAAATCTGCCTTTGTTACTTAATACTCTATGACTTCAGGCAAGTTGCTCAGTTTTACTTCTCTTGGATTAGTTTATGGTCTCCAACATCCCTTCCAAGTCTTAAAATGTCTTACCTACTAGTATTTCTTCCTATCCTTTGTATTATAAGGTTTCTCTAAGTTTCTTCTCCCTCACTCCCACAAGATACGAATCAGGTTGTACACTCACTTGGATTGCTGTTGTTTAGTCCTGTCCGACTCTCCTGTGTGGGGGGTTTTCTTGGCAAAGATACTGAAATGGTTTGCCACTTCCTTCTGTGGATTAAAGCAAACAGAAATTAAATGACTTGCCCAGGGTCACACAGTTAGTAAGTACCTGAGGCTGTATTTAAACTGAGGTCTTCCTGACTCCAGGCCTAGTGCTCTGTCCACTGATCCATCTAGCCACCTTGGATAAGGGGAGGGTAATTAAACTAAAGACTCAATTGTTTTGATGGAATCATGGGAGAGATCTCAGGTATTTCCCTTCAAAATCTGACATGTAAGAATTTCATTGCATAGATCAGTGAGAGGAAGGGGCATTGTACTGTTCTAGAACTTATTTAAAACAGTACCTGATAAATAGTAAGTCCTCAATGAATGCTTATTGATGGCATAAACAGATTATCTGGTAACTTCCTACTTTTTTGAGGTAATTGCTAACCTCAGTTACTTCTACCTACTGAAAGAATAAGTGCTCTCAGCACCATCTCAGCTGCTTCTGTTCATCCTTCGTTCTGGAAGAGAACCATGACATCAGGGAGGTGATGCCATGACATGTGAGAGAATTGGATTTAAGTGAGGAAGGGCTCTGCAAAGTCACCAACCTCACTTTCTCCCCTGGAGCCATCTGGGTCCAGTGGCAAGATATAAATCAGAAAGACTGGAGATGGCCCAGGATGCAGTGGGAGACCTTGGCCTTTTCAAGGTAAGATCTTTAACAGGTATCAGTTTAACTGAGGCAACATCCATTTAGTGATTAAGGTTTAATGAAAAATGAGGCAAAGATTCACCTGGGAAAAACTCTGGTCATACTACTCTAGTTTACAGCCTTGCTGTACACTTAAGTGCAAGCTTCTCCTTTCCATCTATGAAAGCTACCTGAGGATCCTCTTTTGCCAGTATACTGAGGTATGTGCTAAATGTCAGATGGCATTGGCCAAAAAGAACTTGTTTCCTTCAAAAATAGACTGCCTGTGGCATAGTAGTTAGTAGTAGCTTGTGCCAGGACAGGGGGCAAGATTACCTGTCTGAAGTGGTTTTACTGTGCTGAAAGGTTGGCCTTGAGCTTCTGGAATTTCTTCCCTCTGCTCTGCCCCATCTCTCCCAAATGATCAGGGGTAGAGAGCTGAGACACTGGCATGAAACCATTGCTAAAATTCCCACCATACTTAATCATGAGTCATGCCTCTGCTCTTACCTCTAAACTCAAATCTACTGCCAAGGCTCAAAAGCTCTATACTCCTTCCATATCTCTCTGGTTTTCTACATGCCATATTCTAAGTATACTTTGGCCTCTTCTTCCTCCTCTTCTTCTTCCTCTTCCCATTAAAACCCTGACTATAGGCCTTGGGACAACAGTCTCTGATTGGTGAGTTTTCACCATATTTTTCCCACTAGGGTACTTTACAACCATTTCCAAACCAAGTCTCACAGTACTATTATCTTCCCCCATTAGAATGTAAGCACCATAAGGGCAGGCACTGTCTTGATCATATGTATGTGCATCCCCAGAACCTGGCACAGTACAGGGCTCATAAGTGCTTGATAAATGCTCATTTATTCATTCATACACACATGCTCAACGCAACCACAGATTTGTGAATCCATTCTATCACTTTCCCATCTACCGGAAACATCAATAGACCGACTTGAAGTATAAAGCTACTATCCCAACCCCTAAATCCACTTTGGACATTTACTTCCATTTTCAGTCGCCCCACAAAATCAGAGACAGGAAATCTTCCACAAGGGGGCAAACCTCTACCTTTCTTTTCCTCATTGAGACCTATGGCTTCCCAATCTCTTCAGTAGCTGGGTGAAATTAATCAATTCAAGATAACTAACAATCTCTGGTAGCAGCAGACCCCACTTAAAGTGGGGCTTCCTTCTCTGTTCAGTACTAGAGAGGTAAGGGAAACTCAACAAATTCAATTTTACAAACATTTATAAAACACCTACTATATTTCATCTCATACCCAGCAAACTGACAACGATGACAAAAAATGAAATAGTCCACATTCAAATGGCTTATAGAAAGATGAACACACTAACATCCTGCTTAATAAATTGTGAATTGATCCAACCAATTTGGAAAGCAATATGGAGACATGTCCACAATTTAGTCATAATATTGCCCATAATTGCCCACAATATTTGGCCCAAAGATCTGCTTGGTAGGACATATACCCAAGAAAGTTGAAGATGGAAATAAAGGTCCCATGTACTCCAAAATATCTATAGCAGCACATTTTGAAATAACAAAGAACTAGAAACCAAGTATATGCTATAAATTGAGAAAAATCTACATTTTGTAATGTAATGGTATATTGCTGTACTACAAGAAATGATAAATGTGTAAAACAGAAAAACTTGAGAAGATGAGACAGAGAGAGAGAGAGAGAGAGATGGATATATATATACATATCTATCTATGAACCAATGTAAAATGAAATAAATATAACCAAGAACATAATGGACAATGATTATGACTATGTAAATGGAAAGAACAAAATTGAAACAAAACAAAACTGAATGATAAATGAACACATAAATAAACTTGACCCTGTTGAAGGGAGAAGATGCACTTTTCTCCTTGCTTTTCAGAGGTGGAGCACTATGGGTATAGAACATCACATACACTATCAGTTAATTAATGTGTCAGTTTGTTGAACACTTTCCCTCTTTCTTTTCTATATTTGTTTACAAGGAGTGACTGTCTATGTAGGAAATGGAGGACAGATATATGTGAAAATAAAGGTGATGCAAATACACACACACACATATATTTATTTGTTTGTTTTCAGGCAAGGCAATTGGGTTTTACTAACTTGCCCAAAGTCACATAGCTAGTAAGTATCATGTATCTGAAGCCAGATTTGAACTCTGACTCCAGGGCCAGTGCTCTATTCACTGTGCCTTCTAGCTGCGCCAAAAGATACACACACACACACATGCACGCATGCACACACACACACATACACACTCACACTCACACACACACATAGATTATTATTATTATTTAATGATCGTTGCTCAGTCATGTCTAATTCTTTGTGACCCTATTTAGAATATTTTTGGCAAAAATACTGGGTTTGCCATTTCCTTCTCCAGCTCACTGAAGCAACCACAATTAAATGATTTGCTCAGGGTCACACAGACAGTATCTGAGGCCAGATTTGAACTCAGGAAGGTGAATCTTCCTGATTCTGAGTCCAGCACTCTATTCACTGTACCACCTAGATGCCCCTTTAAAATAATCGTATACATTTAAATGTACCACCAGGAGAGTAAAAAACTATTGCATGAAATAAAACAAGGATAATAAAAATTAAATAGCCATGCATTCTGTAGGGGATTCATACTGGATAGTGGCCAGGATAATGAAAGTGGGCAAATCCATATTTTCTTTTTACTGGTGGCAAATCCAGTTAAGCTAATAGAGCTGCTTTCTATTTTTCTTTGTTTGTTTTCTACGTATTTATTAATGTGATGGTCCCAGTTTATGATTTGGATGAAATAAACATAAATCTTGTAAGTCACCCAAAGAAAAAAACTAACCACCTACTATGTGTCAGATATTGTGGGAAACATGAGCAGATTGCATATACTGATGAATGACAAAATAAACAGAAACAAAAAAATAATACATTAAGTGAATACATCAACAGGCTTGTGCTTTGGTAATATCATTTGGCAACTATATGAAGAATGAAATGAAGAAAGCACACACTGAAAGCAGAGGGACCAAGTAGGAGGGTACTACAGGAGGTTAGGCAAGAGGTAATGAGGACTTGAATTAAGGTTGTGGCTGTGTGAGTGCAGAGAAGGCAGATGTGAGAGATATTTGGGGTATAAAGTCAACAAAATATCTTCTTCACACTGTTGTCAATAACCTTTCTAATTCACAAATCCAGTTAGGGGCCTAATAAAAATATCTTTGTAGGGCAGAGGCATGACAGTCATAATCTGTCATGTACCATGAACTTTGGAGGAGCTGATTTCAGAGGGTTCAGAGGAAGGTTAGGTAGGATTCCACACACTAAATTTCTACTGGGGAAGTTAGTCCAGGAGAGATGGGAAACTCAGAAAAATAAAATTCTGAAGATACAATGGAAAACATTTATGTTGAGGAAGAAAAATAGAAGTTGTCTGAAAATACCACTACGGATACATAGGGAAATAATCAATCAAATTTTTATTTTTAAAAGATATGTAAAGAAGATGGAAACAAGGGCAGGCCACTGTAATGTCAATGGGTTAATAAGATCTTCTCCACCCATTAATAAGCCTCACATGGAGGCCACTGAAGGAGGGACTTGCCTAAGGAGGAGCTTGCTTAGGGGGAAGCTTAGTTGTAGAAAGGCTTCCATACCTTTGGGTACTAAAGTCACAAGGTACTGAGTCACAAGGGTTGTGATGCCTTCTGACTCTGAGAAGTGTATATATACTCTGAGTTAGTATTTTGCTTTCCAGGTGTGCTCATGAGAAGGATCTTTTCATTTCCTGGTTGAGATTCTGAGTAGTTGTATGTTCAGAGTCCCCTGACTGCTCAGATGTCGTCTCTCTGCTCGATCCAGTGAGGAATGTAAAGTGTATAACAATATTGCTATATTCAGGCAGTCAGAGCCCTGTCTGTTGGTCTTTATGCTAATTTCTCTACCGGTATTTCTTTGCAGTTCAGGGTGCTGACCTTTCCCCTGAACTAGTGAATGTGAATTAAAAGTAGGATTGTTAACCCCTTTTTGAGCAGTCTTTCCTAGAAAAGCAGATCAAAGTGCCTGTACCAGCAGGCCATTTGGGGTATGCTAGCGTGCTTGCTGTGGCAGCCACAGATGAAGAAAACAAGAATGGTGGCATGGTCCTGTATAAAAAGTTCCAAGACAGATTAAACTTAGAAGGCTACCAAGTAAAGTGAAAGGTAACCAAAATGGTTTTGTGTTTCTTTTGTTTTGTTTTTAGTTTTATAATGATGAAAAGAGACAATATTAATGATAATTAGACATATAGACAGATGATAGATAGATAGATAGATAGATAGATAGATAGATAACAATAAAGCATTTAAATTCTTACTATGTGCCATGCACTACAGACACCAGAGCAAACAGAATATTCTTTCCCTCAAGAAGTTTATACTTTAAGGAAGATACATACAACTATATTAGAAAGTGGGGGAAGGATACCTTTGTGGAAACATGGTGAGAAGACTACAGGAAGTAACAGTGACCCAGGGACCTGGTTTCTCCAAAATAAAGCAAAAATTTCACCCATGAGCAAAGGGCTGCTTTTGGACAGACTCCTCCACATACCCTTCACTACTATATTAATGTAGTATAATGTAATAAGTATAATAATGTATAAGTAAATGCAGTAGTAGACCTCTGCTAAGAGATCTTCACCCTCTGCCCCCTAGTCACATGCCCCCACCATGGTGAAGATCAGGAAGGCTGCTAAAAATCCAAGTAGGCAAAAGAAATTGCCTCCTCCTTCAAAGTAGATAAAAGAGAGTGAGGATGAAAACATGTCAGATGATGAAGAAAACAGAGTTCCCTCAGAAGAAGGGTAAGAAGTCTATTACTACACCAGTAAGGAAGGTACCACCAACAAAAAAATCATTTTTGCCACCACAATTGCCAAGAAAGCAATCATGATTCCTGGTGAGAAGGCAGCCATGGCTCTTTGCCAAGAAAGTGGTTACCCTAGCCAAAGCTGTCATCACACCAGGCAAAACTCGAGGCACTCCAGCTAAAGCTGCAATGCACCCTGCCCCCCAACCAAAGAGACAAATGATGGGAAGAATGCCAAGAAAGAGGGGAGTGAATCTGAAGAAGATAGTGAAGATGAGGAGGGTAACGAATTTGAACCACCCAAAGCCACAAAAATAGGAGCAGCTCCAGCCAAACAAGACTCTGAACATGAGGAGGAAGGAGATAAGAAGGAAGATGAGTGATGAAGATGAAGAAGATGAGAGTGACTCTAAGAAGCTATAAGTACCACAACTGCAAAGGAAATCTGCTTCTGTGAAAACCAAGAAAACAGAAAGGAAGGAAGATGAAGATGAAAAGAAGACACTAATGAGGAAGATGAGGAAGAGGAAAATATGCCCATCAAAGAAGCACCAGAGAAGAGGAAAAAAAATGAACCAACAGTCTCCAAAGCCAAGAAACAGACATTGAAAGCTAAAGTGTCTACAAGTTTCAGTCTCTTTGCTGGCAGCCTGAACTTCAACAAAACTATTTCTGAGCTAAAAACTGGCATCACAGACTTCTTTGCAAAAAGGACCTTAGAGTTGGGGATATCTTCATTGGCACCACCAGGAAGTTTGACTGTGGCATTTGAATCAGCTGAAGACATGTAAAAAGTTCTGAGACTCAGTAGCTCCTAAGTTCATGACTGAAATGGAATAAGAAAAGGCAAAAAGAAAACACAAAACACCAAGGATCTGCCTTATAAAATAATTCAGGAAGAGCTCAAGGAAGTCTTTGAAGACGCAATTGAAGTTAGACTTGTCTGCACCAAGGGTCTGACACCCAAAGGAATTGCCTACATTGAGTTTGAGACAGAAGCAGATGTGGACAGGGACAGGAAGAGAAACAGGAAGCAGAGATTCATGGTTTGGTGATCATTCTGAACTACATAGGGGAGAAAAGTCAAGAACAGGAGAATTCAAGAGGTAGGAAGAATAATTTCTAGAGGAGGAATGACAACAGGCAGGCAGACATGGAGACACAGGTGTTAAATAAGCTCACCCACAGTACCACTGGAGAAGATCTGCAGGAAGTGCTTGAGAAGGCCATGCAATCAGCTTGCACCAGAAAAACCAAGACTGAATAAAGAATGTGTGCTATTGAATTTGCTTCTACAAAAGATGCAAAATAAACTTTGAATTCTTGTAACAATATAGAAATTGAAGGCAGAACAATCAGGCCAGAGAGAAAGGGGCAAAAGACAACACACACAGCACCAAGCGGTCATTCCTGCAAAACTTTGTTCAAAAAACAACAGAAGAAATATTGAAAGATTCATTTCATGGCTCTCTTGGTTCCAGGAGAGTCACAGACAGGGAGATGGGGTTATCCAAAACCATCATCATGGTTTTGTGAACTATAATTCAAAAGACGCTAAAGTTGCAAAAGAGGTCACAGAAGACAGCAAGAATGATGGAAATAAAGCAGCTCTGGGATGGGCCACATATAGTGGCTTTGGAGGCTGCAGTGGAAGTCATGGTAGCCATGGTTATAGAGGCCTTAGTTGCCAAGAGGCAGCAAAGGAGACTGAAGGAGTTTTGGCTGAGGGTTCCTTGTCCACATCCACTTCTGTCTTAAACTCAATGGAGGTAATTCCTTTGGGTGTTGGACCCTTTGGCTGAGGAAATTTTGGAAGTCAGAGTGGTTTCCAAAGCTGAGGAGAAGTAAAAAACAAGTCACAAGAAAAGAAATTAAAGTGTGACTAGTTTCTCCCCATACTTTTCCCCACTCAATAAACCACAGTGGCTCTCTATCACCTCCACAATCAAATATAATATCCTTTTATTAATGTACAAAGCCCTTCATAACCTGCCTCTCCCACCCCTCACCTTTCTAGTCTTCTTAAACCTTCTGTCCCTCAAGTGCTCTGAAATCCAGTGACACTGGCCTCCTTACTGTTTCTCACACAAGATTCTTCATCCATCTTCTGACTCTAGGCTTTTTCACTGGCTGGCTCCCATGCCTAGAATTCTCTTTCTTCTTATCTCTGCCTCCTGGCTTCCCTAGTTTCCTTGGCTTACTTTAAGACTCAGCTAAAATCCTACCTTCTACAGGAAAACTTTTCCAATGCCCTTTAATTCTAGGACCTTCCCTGTTGATTATTTTCAATTTATTCTTCTTATATAATTTATCCTATTTATGGGACAGTTAGATGACACAGTGGCTGGAATTCTCAACCTGCAGGCAGAAAGAGTCATCTTCATGAGTTTAAATCTGGCCTCAGACACTCACTAGCTGTGTGATCCTGGGCAAATCACTTAACTCTGTTTGCCTCAGTTTCCTCATCTGTAAAAATGAACTAAAGAAGGAAATAGCAAATCACTCCAGTATCTTTGCCAAGAAACCCCCAAATGGGGTCATACGCACATGACTGAAAATGACTAACAACATCCTATTATCTAATTTATCCTATTCCAGTGTATCCAATACGTCTTCTTGTACATAGTAGTTTGTATATTGTCTCTCCTGTTAGACTATGAGATCCTTAAGAGCAGGGCTTGTATTTTTCTTTTCTTATCACTAGCACTTAGCACAGTACCTAGCACATAGTAGGTGGACAATAAATGCATATTTACTGACTGACATGTGAAAATTGGTTAAAGGATCTGGACATGCCTAGAAATAGGAAGGCTTGGAGCACATAATTACTGCCTTTAAGTATTTGTATGGATGTCATGTGGAGTAGAGATTAGGCATGTTCTCTTTGGTTCTAGAAAGAAAGGATCAGAAGTAATCAAAAGAAGACAAAACCTAGCAAATTTAGACTTGATACCAGGAAAAAAAAATCACTAACAATTAGAGATATCAATCAGTGGAATATGTTCCTCCTTTACTAGACATCTTCAAGCTTAGATTGGATGATCACATGTCAGGCATATTATACTAGCAATTCATTTGGGGCTATTTATTGGACTAGATGACCCAGAGGCCACTTTTAACTTTAAAATTCTGTGATTCTATGACTTCCATCCAGGGAGCAAGTTAACTGAGGTTGACAGAGGTTAAAGGCCTTGCCAAGGGCTAGAAAGTTAGTGAGTCAGTAAAGCAGGACTTGATGGTTTATGACTCCAAGTCCAAGGTGATCCAAGTCACCTACTTAGGTAGTCAGACTGAACTGGGTGTAATGGTAATGGGAATTTGAAGACCTTCCCTGATTTGAAGATTTTCCCAGCCCCTTAATAGGCCAAATGTAATCACATGGAGCCTGTGGTGGGAGGAGTTTGCTGAAGGGTGAAGCACAGCCCACAGGAAGTTGGGAGTCAGAGCACCTAGAGAGTGGGAGAGAGAAGACACACAAGGAAACAGTGAGGCTTGTAAATGTTGGTTTGTGGAAACACTAAAGGATGGTGTGGCTCTCTGCTGTGTTATGGTGTATTAACTTCTATGTTACTATGACAGATTTGGTGTTCTGGTGTCTGAATAAATGTTTTACTTCTGTCTTCTATATGAAGAGTCTGTTATATTTTGTTATTAAGAACTGTGCCAACATATTTACAGTAGCCATCGGCACTCTGAATTTAACATTGGTACTACACTAGGAAAACAGGCTCTTTCAGTCAAATGAGGAAGAAAATTAATTGCCTTTGATAAAGATTCAACCTAAGAAGGCCAATTAGTTTCCTGCAATGTCTGCCTTATCTCTATTGCACCTGTAAAAGACATCAGCATCCTCATAGTATATTCACTATACATATGTGTGTGTGTGTGTGTGTGGCCTCACAGTATATTTACTATATATGTGTATGTACATATGTATACACAGAGATATACATTGTATATATATATATGCATATGAAGTATATTATTAATATACTTTATATATACTTGTACATATAACAAGGATTTATATGCTTGATACATATGTATATATACACATATATACATGTATCATACACATGTATACACACATCCATTTCTAAGGTACCTTGTTATAGCAAAAAGAGCACTGGATTTAGAGGATCTGAGTTCAAATCTCAGCCCTACTATTTATTTCCTGTGTGATCCTGGAGAAATCACTTTTAGCTTTCTGGGTTTTAGTTTCCTCACCTGTAAAATAAAGGAATCAAACTCCAAAATACTTTCTAGCTCTAACCCTGACATGAAAATGGAGAACGCTTTTTATGTAATAGGGTACATTTGTCAAGATGTGCAGTTAATACCAATGATCAAAAGATCCCTAGATTTTCCAGTCTGTTACTGCCAGAGCATTTGAGGGGGCAGACCTGTTGGCGGCTCCAGTGGAAAATGGGGACAGTCATTGCAGAATGTGAACTGTTTTACTGACATTGTAGGGGATATTTCTGAGGCAGAGGGTCAGTTGAAAGGACAGCAGTTCACCTATACCAAACCATTCAATTTTCAATTCAATAAATGTAATTGCTTTTATACACAGAGCATTGTGTTAGCTACTAGAGGACATACATAATTTAAATAAAAATAGTGAAAGAAAATTTCATTTCTGCACCTTAGTGGCCTTAATATAGAGAGTTTGTTTTCTTTTGTTATAGCAATGGTGGTATCTTAGGGTTATGTCCATATGGCTACATGGATCGATTGCCTACACACTAATTATTAACCAATTAAACAGTTCATCTCATGGTCAATTCAATTTGCTCATTGAAACATCTGAAATAAACAAACTGAACATATCACACTCCTGACTTTTAAATTATTTTGATGACTACGTTTTCAGCTGCGATTAAAGCTGTGATGACAGGGAAAACAGCATAGGAATTAATTCCAATCACATGCAACCTGCCCATAATTTAGATTTCAGAGACTGGCCTAAGGCTCAGAGACATTAAATGTCTGACCATAAGACTATAAATCTAGAGCTAGAAGAGAGGTTAGAGGTCATATAGTTCTAGTCCAACACTCTCATTTTATAGATGAAGAAATTGAGACCCAGACAGATTAAGTGACTTGCCCACAGTCACTCAGGTAATAAGTAGCAGAGGCAGGTTTTGAATCCATATCATTCTATCCAGTATGTCATTGACAAAAATAATTTAATTCTGTATTTTGGTCATTTGAGTAACAGTCTGTAAAGCAATGTATGCTTCAGGAATAGCCAAGTTTGTTTTGGGCAATTATCAGCTTTCCCACCTCTCTCAAGAAACAGGGTTCAAGATTTCTTGTTAAAATTGTCTGTGGAGTATTTTTATTAGTTATGGTAATTTATGTTTTTAATCTTGTTTGTTAATACACCCTGAGGCAAGGCAATTGGTGTAGAGCTACAAAAGCAAGAATAAATACCACATGAATCAAATGCTTTAGGCCACTACATTCTAGGCTTTCTCAAACTAAGTAGGTCAAAGTCTTTCTCTGAAATACCAAAATCTTTGTTTCTTTGTGATCTCTCAGGTAAGTTTTAATAGTTACCTATATTTTTAAAAGGCATAAAATTCTCAACAGAGAAAAGGTTAGAGCTTACAGTAAAGAGAGATTTTGTATTTTCACACTGACCATTTTCTTTTGAGAGCTCCTGAATCTAATTCCTGAATCTATAGTTTTTAAAGAGGAAATTTAAAATTTTCCTAAACTTAAATAAAAATCATATGTTAGTGCTTGGAACTTAGAGGGTTACTTTAATTTCTCAATAGCATATTAATTCGGTTAATTAATATTCTTCCTAGCTTTTGACTTTCCCTTGGCCATAATAAGGAATAGTTTTGGTCTAACTCCTTTAATTGTAAGTTGGCCCTGGACACCAATTGTCACGTTAGAATGGTGTCTCTTGGGACGGCTAGGTGGCACAGTGAATAGAGCACCAGCCCTGGAGTCAGGAAGACCTAAGTTCAAATCTGGCCTCAGACACTTGACACACTTACTAGCCATGTGACTTTGGGCAAGTCAGTTAACCCCAATTGCCCTCCAAAAAGCAAAAAAAAAAGAATGGTGTCTCTTGGAATTCTGCACTTTAGAACTTCCAAATTCGGATGTCCAGGCCCAGGATGACAGGTCTTTGAAGCTTCCAATTCATATGAAATTATTTGAGGCACTCTTTGCAATCTCCTCTGTTAGATGATCATTTAAAAAATTCCACGTATACAGAAAAATAGTATTTTCTAAATTATCCTAAGTGTGTGGGATATACCCTCTGTGAAGACTCCTCATGGTTGTGGGAGAGAGACTGTCTTGAAACTGGAGACAGGTTTTAGTAAGACCCGAAAGGCCTACGTTCTGGTTTCCTAAGAAATTACACAATTTATGACCCTTCCCCCTCCTTTACTGCCCCCTACTTCGACTTTGGGTTTGCCAAATTAGGACATGTACTTTTGAATTGGCTGTGTCCTGTTTCCTTGTTCTTTGTCTCTGGAGGGGGGTTCAAGCCCAGATTGTAAGCCCGCCCCCCAGACAATGGGAATGAGGGACAGTGGTAGGAGGGGTTGGTTTACACTAGGGTATATGACAGAACTTTATCTTCTATGACCTGCCTCCTTCCACTAGTCCATTCTAGTGGAGGCAGCCCCCCTTTTCTCCCTTTTCTTACCTTGAGACATTTCTGAGTTTTATAAAATTTGGGTAGGGGATTTTGGGGGCACCCATGTGTAATGGTAATCAATTTGTTGGATATTTAGGGGTAAGTATGGAAGGTGTGAGCTCTGTCTGGAAGGTGTGAGCTCTGTATGGAAGGTGTGAGCCTTGTCTGGAAGGTGTGAATTCCCCTGTTGACATGGAAGAATGCTACTGGCTGAGACACTCCCCTGTTGACTTGGGAGAATGCCAGTGTTTATAAGCAGGAGAATTTTATAGAGACAGACAGATTTTGGATTTGGTTCTTCAATGAAGCTGACTGAAGATATGAACAGGATGGGACTTTGTTTGTTGGTGGCCTGGCTGATCCTTGAGTTCCAGGCAAGAGAAGTCCTGAAGGGTTTGAGGTGTGCTGAACCTTGTGAACTTCAGTGTGTGCC
>CM053594.1:194254821-194269864 GCA_028646575.1 Pseudocheirus occidentalis
GTATATAATATTGTGAACTGTTGAAACTGTGAACATTGTACTGAATCTGATTTTGTAATGGAATAAACAGAGTGTTCACTAATACTGTGTAATCCGAATCTTAAAAGCTCTTCACAGTAGCATTCTCTCAGGAATTTACTGCTGATTGGATTTACACCATGCCATACACGTTAGCATCATTACACATTGAAGCTTTAAATTTGTCAACTATTCTGAACCAAATATCAAGTAATAAAAGTTCAATTCAACAAATGTCTATTAAACACTATATGTTAGATTCTGCAGGTACATAGTACCTATCAATTGATAATCAATCAATATTTATTTAGCACCTACTAAGTGCCAGGCACCATGCTTTATGAAGAGGATACAAAAAAAGTCAAAAGACAGTCCCTGCTGCCAAGGAACTTACATCTAATAAAGAACTTGGAGAAACCAAGAGGTTTGATTCAATAGTCTTAATTATATCTTAATTTCTAATAAAGCCTGGGATGATATTTAGCATTCTAAAATACTTCACTATGAAATGCATGGCTTTATTCTGGGCAGCTCCACCATGGCTTCCAATAACATCTATTGGGAAAAACCAGTTAGTGAGAATGTTCTCCATTTGTCACATCAGACCCAGTTTCATATTTTTCTCTCATATCATCAAATTCTAAATAAAGTAGGCCTAGAACATTGATGACTCACTTTTTTTTGTTAGTTTATCTCGTGGAATTTTCTCTTAAAAGGCTGCCAAGAACTGGAAACATATACTGTTGTACCCTTCATATGGTGGCTGGTTAGATTTAGGGGTAGGGAACCTATGACCTCTAAGTCACATGTGGCCTTCTGGGTCCTCAAGTGTGGCCTTTTGACTGAGTCCAAGCTTTACAGAACAAGTCCTTTTATTAAGGGTTGTTCTGTGAAGTCTGGAGTCAGTCAAAGGGCTACACTTGAGGACCTAGAGGGCCACATGTGACCTCAAGGCCACAAGTTCCCCACCTGTGTAATAAGTTCATCGGAACTAATGGGAGAAAGATTGGTATAGTAGAGAAATTATTGTATTTGGAATCAGAGGTTCTGATTTCAAATTCTGTCATTGCAACTTACTATATGTATGACCCAAACAAGTATTAATAATTAATATTAAAATAATGAATATAAATAAATGACTGTTTTTCATATCTGTTTACATTTTCAGGGAGGGAGTTGGACTAGAATTGTGCAATGGGAAGATTGATGGCTATAAAGTCAGAAATTGTTGCTGTTCAGTCTTGTCTAACATGAAGAGTTGTCATAGGACACAAGATCTTTCTATGCTCCACTATCTCTTCCGTTTTTGTTTTTTTGGAAGGGGGAAGGCAAGGCAATCAGGGTTAAGTGACTTGCCCAAGGTCACACAGCTATAGTAAATGTGTCAAGTGTCTGAAGCTGAATTTGAACTCAGGTCTTCCTGACTCCAGGGCTAGTGCTCTATTCACTGCACCACTTAGCTGCCCCAACCACCACTATCTCTGGAAGTCTGTCCAGGTCCATCAACTTCATTGTTTCCACAGTATTATCTCATCCTCTGCCACCCCCTTTTCCTTTTGCCTTAAATCTTTCCCAGCATCAGGGTCTTTTCCAATGAGGCCTAGCTTCTCACTATGTGGCCAAAGTATTTAAGCTTCAGATGGAGTCAGAGAACCTGGGTTCAAATCTAAGCTTTGCTATTTACTTCCTGTTGCATCTTGGGTGAGTTGCTTGACCTCTCTGTGGCCCTGGTTCCTCACCTCTAAACTGAGAGGCTGTACTTGGCTTCTAAGATTCCTTTGAGTTTTAAGACTATGATCCTACAACTATTAATTCAAAGTAGTCTTAAATCTAGGACTTGAGGTTGTAGCCTTAATCCTGTATATTGCAATTAGTTCTTATGTTTTGAAGGCATTATTTTGAAGCCGTTTCTTTATAATTATTGCAATGTGTTACAATCTGCTTGCACCTACTCTGTGTCTTTCATTTGCCTTCTGGATAATATTTGGTTTAAATTCTTTGGATATCATAGTGTTCCATGACCTGAAGCTATACACCACCACCAAAAGAATATCTGTATTAAAAAGGTGGGCTTTTTTTCAGGAAGAAACTCAATGTCATTAAAAGAATATAGTACTTTCCTGAAAGTAATCTAGCCTTTCCTACTTTTCCCTGTCAAGCCTGGCTTTAACCCCTTGTTCATTTGCCATATTTGTACAAACTACTGTTGGTTAAATTCTGGAGATTCATGGACTATACCTCTAACTACAGTCACCTTTGTTTCAGGGGTGCAGCACTCATAACAGGAAGTGGACAATACATTACAAATTTATAACAAGTGATAGGAAAATAAAACACAAAAATTCATGACACATAGGTGGAGATATTATATTGGAAACACTTGATTAATTTTTTTCTTTTTCAAAAAGAAGGTTCATTTAATAGGAATATATATGTGTAGAGCCTGTATGAGATTGCATGTCTCCTTGGAGAAAAGGGAGAAAATTTAAAACTTATGGAAGTGAATGTTGAAAATTGAAAAATAATAAATTGAAAAAAAAAGTTCATTCCAGAGGAGATAGAGGTTGAAGTGATTGTGATTATAAAGATAAAAGGCATCAATAAAAGTTTTAAAGTTAGATACAGTACATGGCATGCTAATGATAGGTCAAGAATATTTTGGACAAGGAGTCCAAAAGAAAAAAAAACCAATTTTATTTTATCAACACTGACCCATACGTGAAAAAAAAAAGGTTGTCACATTTCTATTTCAGTTTCCTAAATATTCAGAGAATGACATATTAAGGGGTTCTTAACCTTTTTGTGTCACGGACTACTTTGACAGTCTGGTAAAGCTTTTTTAACCCCTCTTCCAAAATTATGTTCTTTTTTTTTTTTCTTTTTTGGAGGCGGGAAGGTAGAGCAATTGGCATTAAGTGACTTGACAAGGTCACTTGCTAGTAAGTGTTAAAAGTCTTTGAAATCAAATTTGAACTCAGGTCCTCCTGACTCCAGGGCAGGTTCTCTATTCACAGCGCCATCTACTGGCCCCTAGAATGATGTTCTTAAATGAATGAAATAATTCCTATTATAGCAGAATTAGAATGTCTTTAAATAATAATAAGACTTGTTTTCCAATTCATGGGCTAAAGAATGACCTTGTACAATTATGTGTGAGCATGAATACATAGTGCTATTGATTGACCTTTTAAGTTGGGCATTTATTGGTTGACTATGGGAGGGATCCGCGGAATTTGTACTCCATGATACTACCCAGAAAATTGTTACAAAATTAGTTTTATTTTCCTTTTTTTCCCAAGCAGAATATATAGGGGATAGTTTATTTCCCCACAACTTGTAATTCTAGAAGGTGTGTTGATGTAAACACAACCAGAAGAGGAAAACCAGACAAGACCTGAAAATAAAGGGCAGCAAAGGGTCTAATACAATGGGAGAAATCAAATGAGTGAGAATCTAAGTAGCAAGTGGGTGATTTCTTGACTAAAGGAGTCTTGTCAGGGAATTCTATTAGTAGAATTGATTCAAAGGAGATAGAAACTTAACATTTAGTCTAATACCTACATTATACTTCATGGCAGCTTTACGTACTCAATTTGTACAAACAGTAATTTTAATTACAGGGTGTGTCTATAGCTACTCAGTACTGAGAAACAATTATTTTCAAACCTCTTCTATCCTTGCTTCCTCTGCCTCTGGCAGTTGACTGCTGGCCCATCTCATAGATGAAAGACTTGCCAATTCATACTGAACGAGTATTCAAACTCTTCTTCAGAGACTGCAACTTGGATGGGTTGGTCCTGTTGTTTGAATGCAAAATGTACCCTTGCCAAAAAGACTAATTTACGGAGGGCTCACACAGGGCAAGCATTCACATGGTGGTCAAAAGAAGTGATAGAAGGACATTCTCATGGTCTCTCTTAAGAACTTTGGAAATGATTGTGTGACAAGGGAGACACTGGCACAGGACCACCCAGCATGGTGTGCCCTCATCAGAGAAGGTGCTCTATGAGCAAAGCAGAATTGAAACAGCTCAAAGGAAACATGGGATGCAAATTTAGAGAATCCAACCCAAATGTGCTCAGGGACTATTTGTATCCGACACAAATTCCAGGCAAATATAGGTCTTATCAGTCGTAGTGAGACACACTGAAACTTGACTCTAACATAGAGATGTTATTTTGCTCCTCTTTGAGTGTGAAGGACAACAACCAACCAACCTATTAAATAGATCTATAGTATATTTTAGTATTTGGCAGCTGGACTGGGCGACAACAATTAGATCAGAAATTCAGGTCATCAATCAATCAATAAACATTTATGAAGTGCCTATTATGTGCCAGGCACTGTGCTAAGCACTGGGGATACAAAAGATACTAAAGACCCCTAATGAGCTTACATTCTAACAGGGGAGATAGCATGCAAAAAATATATACAAAAAAAGCTACATACAGGATTAAGAGGAAATAATACGCAGAGGGACGGTACTAGAATTTAGGTTGGGGGAAGGGAGTTTTGGAAGGCTTTTATTATTGTTGTTCACTGTTATCTACATCATATTTTAAGTTCCCAGTAACTGGACTGGGAAATTTAAGAATTAAATCAGAAATTCAGGTCATGAACGAACCTTGGCACCTTTGTTCTTTGTATGAGCTCATGGCCACCAATGTGTTTCTCAGAGCCCACTCAAGGCCTGGAAGAACCAGCTCTTTCTAATCTCTAGGAGAACAGGAGTCAGCCATAACATGAGTATCTCTTTCCTAACCTCCTCTTTCTCTCTCTTCAGCTCCATCAATGAATTACAGGGATTGGAGATGCCAAAGCATAAAGCTGGAAGCAGATGTAAAATATAACACCTTATTTCCCCAACAATCACTGCCATAAGATCCTTGAGAATCAAGGAAAACTGGCGCATATCAGAAATGGAACTTTTACTGCTTAAAACAGAGGAGATGACATTATAAGCTGCTATCCTCTCCCTCAGCCGCCCCTCCTTTTTTTCACCTGTTTTGAATTGAGCTGGATTCAGACTTCGTGATTTGTTACACCCACATCTACAGCTTTCCTGAGGGTAGGGTGGGCTATGAAAAATGTCCTTCAATAGATCTTATTTGGCTAAGTACATTTTATACTTGGGTTTTATCTCTTTTTCACTTTCAGTGTGAATGCTGATCTAACACAGAATCATTCCTTTTGGAAAAAAAATTGCCACCAAACTCAAGAACTAAAATGTGTGGGAGAACATGATCAATCTTTTTGTTTGTTTTAAGGAAAAATCCTATACACCTAAAGAAATAGATTTAATTCAGATTGGGGACAAGACAGGAGTTAATTCACCATTTTGACCACATATTTCCATCCAGCCAATCAACCCAAGCCAACCACATAGAGCACAATTTTCCTGCAGCATCAATAGTGGTAGAGCCAAAATTTACTGTCAGAGTACCTTAGAGACTTATTCTATCTCTGTCCATGTAAATAGAGGGCCAAGGTAGATTGAATTTCCTGTCCGTATGTTTGGGTGAAATCCACATATTCAGTTTACATCAAGATGGGAGGCTACAGTAACAACAGGATGACCCATTTCTCACATATATAATAGAAAGGATTCATATCAGGTATGAGTTGGTCTAAGTGCTCCCTGAAGTCCCTTCTAGGCATTGATATCCTATGATTCTATGAAATATGCCAAGGAAGCTGGAGATTCATTATTTATCCAGATAATTCAAATATTTTAAATGACCATATTATGTAGCCTCCATTTCATGGATAATTCAATTTAACAAGCCATTATTAAGTGGCTGCTATGTGCCAGACATTGGGTTAAGTATTGGAAATGCAAGCCAAAAAAGTAACAGTCCTGTCCTCTACTGTTTTTGCTTCTTTAGTGTTTAATGTGTTGCACAGCCTCAGTGGAGAAATGTTCATGTTTATTCTCACCCTTCAACGGTTGTTGATAATTTCAGCAAATGTATGAATATAGCAAGAATTATGAAGACACAATAAGAATATAATATTTTCTTTTCCATTACTTTCTATAAGAAAAATTACAACTTACGTCCTCTCTTGCCCTGCTTTATCCATAAGATTTGAAGTTGCCTTATTTCTTTCTATTTGGAGATAGTTACTGTTTTTCTCACTTGTTGGATGGTAAATTATAACCCTTATTGGCTACATTGTGTGACATAAATATTCATCCAAAATACCACACTTGCTATCTCTTCCAAAGATCATGTGTTGTAATACCCTATTTAAGTGAGCAAATCTTATATTTTCATATTTCAATGGTACCTCTTATGACAGTGATGATTTTCTTTTTTTCCATGAGATACGCACTATGCAATTTGGGCATCCTTTTTAGAAATCAGAATCCAGTAATTTCTCAGCAAAGAGATGTCTCTTGTAGGACTTATGAAGAGCTGGCAATTCTCTAGTGAAAATCATATCATTCATCTTTATGAAACACTACAGTCGCACCTCATTTGGATAGAATTTAGCAATATGGCAGAAGAAATCAAGGAATACCACAACCAATATTTACCAAGTATCTACTATGTATGCAGCACTGTGTTAGGTATTAGGGATATGAGAACCAAACTAAGCATTCCTTGCCATCAATGGGGCTTATATTCTGCTGGGAACACAGCTGAAAACCAATAAGTAAATAGTAGCCAAGTGTCAAAAATCCCATAGTTTGTTACAGAAAATCCCCACCTACCTTCAGTTGCAGCCAATTAACTTTCACTTTGCACACAATTATAATAAGCTCTGATATCAACCTTCCAACATTAATTCAGTGACTATCTGCACAATGTCAAACTATGCCTAAATCCTGGTATCATTGAGGCATAGCCTATGGTTGTATGAACATAATCAAAAAGTTCAGGTGCCATATATCTTCTAAGTAGAAGGGGGGTGATGATGGTGCTCAAATTCCCTCAGAATGAAGGAAAGTTGATTGTTTAGCCTAATTAGTTTTATTATTTCCTGAGTTTAATTACATCTAGGAAAAATACTTTGGTTGGTGATTTTTCAATTTTTTTAGGGAGAATAATGCTTGTGGAGAGCATGGCATGTTGATATATATAGTTAAAATTGAGAGAAGGAAAAGATGTGTTTCTCAACCTGGGCCCATAACAAGGAGAATGGGATCTTGGAACATGTATATCTTGAAAGTATGTTTCACACAAAATGCATTTTTTTAGTTTAGATCAGTCTGTGGTTTCTTGTTTGGGGTCAACTTCTACTATGCCATATTTGAATAAAGTGCTGGTTATGACAATATCTGAGATCTCTTCAAGTAGTTGAGAAATAAAATATGTATCTTTAATTAGTGGCAAGATATCAGAAGTAATGTGATTATAGCTAGAAACTAGAATATGACCCTAAATGTAATTAGGATGGTATTACATTCCTGTTACTTCTATAGATCCTGAAATCACATGATTCTGGAGTTGAAAGGAAACTGAGGTCATCTAATAAAATCCCTATGGGAACAGGAACATCCTTCCAACATCCTTGAGAAATGACACCCAGACTTTGCTTAAAGACCAGTGGTTCACCATCAACACAGGATCGTTGATTTGGAGCTGGAAGGCGCCTTAGATATCACCTACCCCAAACCCTTAATTTTCAGAAGAGGAAACAGATACCTAAATATGTAATATAAGTTGCCCAAAGTCATACATGTAGTAAATGACATAGCTAATATTTGAACCCAATTCCTCTGGCTCCTAGTTGCACCTCCTAAGGCAGATCATTCAAATTCAGGTAGATCACTCAACTTCTTGAGTAAAGTAATGCTTCCATTAAGCCAACAACTGCCTTTCTGCAAATTCCAAGCATTGCTCCTCCTTTTGGGCCAATTCTGTGCCTTGGGGAGAAGCAGAATAAATCTAATACCTCTTTTACATAAAAATCCACTAAGTATTTGAAGATAGGTCTCATGTCTTTCCTATGTCTTCTTTTTTTCAAGTTAAAGAACTTTAGTTTCTTCAACAAATGTCAGACAATACAGTCAAAATTCATCCTACCATCTGTGTTGCTCTTCCTAGAAGACTAACTAGTTTCTCAATGTCCTTCCTATCCTGTGGAAACCAGAAGTAAATACCACTCATAAAGTAAAGCAGAACTATCACCTCCCTTGTCCTAGATATTATGTCTTTGTTTATAGTCTATAATCACATTGAGAGGGAGTGTGGCTTTGCAGATAAAGAACATGCTGCAGAGTTGGGAAGGTCTAGATTCAAATCTCACCTAATATAAAATGTTGCTTGTATTTCCTTTCAAAGAGGACCAATGACATCATGGGGTGATATTTTGGCTCAATCTTGAATTGGATTTAAATGAAGTAGAATTGCACAAAGTCATCAGTCTTACTCTCCTAGAGTCATTGAAATACAGAGGAAAGATGGAGGTCAAGACAAAATTCATGGCATTCACTGACCGTGTAAAGGTATGACTATAAGGAATAATACAGGTTCTGATCTTCATGGGGAGAGGGTTTTTCTTCATTGTCATTCCATTACACCAATGGGTCATAGATCTGGTCCAAGAAAAAAAAAGATTATTGGGTTGTTTGTTTTTTGGCTGCCATGTAACACTGTTGTTTGCCACGTTGAGCTTGTATTTCATTAAAATCCCAATATCACCTCAATCATCCTATACTTATGCCATTAATTCCTTTGCCTGAAGGGGAGGATTTTATATTTATGACTATCAGATCACAACTCACCAGATGTGGCCCATACTTTTAAACTGCTGAGATGTTTTCAGAATCTTAATCTTACCCATTGTGTTAGATATCATTTCTCATTTTGTATCATCCACAAATGTATAGCTAGGTCACTGATAAAAAGCATTGAACAACATAGGGTCGAGGACAGTTAGCTCCCTGGAGTAATCTACTGTAGTATTCCACTCAAAGTCAAGTTCACTAGCCTAGAGGTTGAACATACTACAATGTTCCCTTTACTGAAAATCAAGACACCATTTACCCTTGCCAAGTCCCATGGCACCTTTTTCATTCTCCAGTTTTTCAGAGATCTCTCACCATGACTTAGAAACCAAACTCACAAATTCTTTCAGGAAGCCAGGATGAACTTTGTCCAAGCCTAGTGACCAGAACTAATTGAGTGCATTAGGTTTTCTTTATCCATCTCCAACTTCACTTGACTTTCAGATCCCTATTAATCATTCTTCCTATCCTCTATTACCACCATCCACTAAGAGCAGTGGTCCTATCATTCATTCCACATTCTTCTTGGTTCCAACATAGTAAAAATAAAACAAAATCTCACTTTGTTTTCCTTAGCATTCTTCACCAGTTTTAGTTCATTTTCAGCTTTAGGGCTCCTGAATCTTTTCTTTTAGGAACCTACTGCTCCTTTATCCTATGTTACATGAAATGGCTTTTAGGAATAAAATTGGTCAAAATATAAATTGGTAAATGTTTCCATGTACAATGTGGGCTTTGGTCCCTTTATATAGACTTCTCTATCGGAATTAAAAGTATCACAAGATCATAGATTTAGACAGCAAAGGGACCTCAGATCAAATAGAATCTAACCACCTCATTTTACAGATGAGAAAACTGAAACCCAGAGAGGTTAAGTGACCTGCCCAGGATCACACAACTGGTAAGCTTCTGAAGTGCAATATGAACCTAAATATTTTGTGATTGGGCTATCAGAATTTCAGTATTATCAGTTTCTAATCTCCATATAGGCATGAATTCCTCTGTGGCATTTTTAGTCATGAAATCTTACTCACCTTTTCCCTAAACTCTTTGAAATCATCTCTACCATAATTTAGGGTATAATTTGACTATTCTCAACTTTCCATCTCCTATCTCTTATGAACTCTAATGTTGAATGGGTACTTTCCCCTAAGCTTTCCAGCATTTCTGCTTCAGCAAGAAGTTTCTCCTTTTGGTCAAAATCACATGCAATAGAGCAGTTCCCTGTATAATTTTCCCCACCTTTTGAAGAAAGTAATTACCATTAATTCAGATCAAGAGTTTATCAGATACTCTGCTTTTCAGCACAGAGAGATCATTAGTAGATGTCTTGCCAGTTAAATTCCCCGTCATGCTTTTATGGCAGTTTTGTGGTCTCTTCCCTGAACCCATTAGCCTTGTCTTCTTTCTGGCTAAGAGCTCTGCATTACAAACTCACCATAGTATCACATTGCTTCTCCTTTTATTGATCCTCACCTGGAGAACCAGGTGTTCCTCTCCCCCTTCATTCTGTAATTTTTCTCATATAAGCATATTGTTAACATGCAATGCTGCTCTATAATTTCTTTAATTCAATCTCTCTTTTTGGGGAAAAAGGTCTATCTTTCCATAGCCATATTATTCATTAACCTCACTCCGCTAAATTTCAGAAAAAAATGTAATTATCTACATGCCTTAATAACGCCATTTCACCTTGCTTATGACATATACTCCATGTACATGTATATAGATGCCTGTGGCCATGGTTTGCTAGCTAATCTCTTCCTGAATATTTTCGTTTGTGAGTTGATATGCTTCTTCATAAATTTCACCTGCTCCCCACTAGTCCTGTTTTCTCCCTCCCATTTCATTTTCTTTAATGGAAACACCATTTTGATTACAGTTGTAAGTTTCCAGGGAAATGTTTTTTTTTTCCTAGTCCTAGCGTTTTACTAGTAGAGAAAGGGTGGAAAGGAACAAGCTTTTACCAGAAACTCTGCTAAGTGCATTACAAATAATATCTCATGTGATCCTCCCAACAAACAAGTCTGTGAGTTAGGTTCTATTATTTAATCTCTGTTTTATAGTCGATGAAATGGAAGCAAACAGAGCTTAAGTGACTTGCTCAGAGGCACACAGTAAAATCTGAAGTCAGATTTGAACGCTTGGTCTTGCTGAATCCAGACCTAGTGTTCTAACCACTGCACCTCCTAGTTGCCTCAAAATATGCACATATATAGGGGGAGAGGCCAAAGATGTGTGGGAACAATATACGTATACAGTTATCCCTTCCATATCACAACTTTCCTCATCTTAATTTCGCTATCTCTCTTATTGGCATAAGAAATTAAATGGGATTTTGGGGGCTGGAGTTTTGTGGAAGCCACAGACAACATGCAAAGACCAGCAGATGACACAGACTTATAACCCAAATACTTAACCCAAATTTTACAATAAGGCAATACAAACCCCTCATAAAAGAAAAAGAAAAAATTCAACCTTCTCTGCTACAAAGGGAGGGTCAAAAAATTATACTCAGATTTTTCCAGCTCACAGGGGCACTGGTCCCCAAACCCCCAGGAGGTGGAAAGGATAACTGTATAAATAGATGTAGGGGTGTGTGTATGTGTGTGTGTGTATGGATGTGGGTGTAGGTACAAATTATAAAAGAAAAACAAAGTAATTTTTTCAGATGGGAGTGAAGTACTAGCAGTTAGAAGGAAGAATCTGCTTTTTTCTTTAAAGTCTTTACCTTCAATATCTACAAGTGAGAAAAACACCACCTATGTTTGTCTTCAATTTCTTGCCCAGGACTTCATAATTTTAAGCCTAAATAACTTACACATAAATACGGTAAGTAAGTAATAGAATCCATTTATTAAGGTCTAGAAATTCCTTAGAGAACACTCTTTGCATGCTGTACCTGTACCTAATACATTATTAACTTTGAGTACCAACAAAATACAGTGATCATACAGAATGCACATGAAATTGTAGTTTTTGTTTGTTTTGAATGAGTTTGTTGGGTATCAACATTATCACGTGGTCCCAGGGTTCAACTGTCTGAGTAAGCCATCTCACTTCTTGGGCTCTCAGTTTCTTCAATTATAACATAAGGTGGTTGAACCTTTGTGCGTCCTCCCTAAATCTATGATCTTCGAGTGTTACTCCCTTCCCCAAAAATGTTTCTTAGGCTCCATAGAAGTATTTCATGAGATGGTAAATTCTCTTATTATTGTATTTATATGTCCTGATAACCTTCACCTACTCTCCTTGAGTACTGTGTTTTCTGTACTGTGTTGGCTACCTGAAGAAACACAGTTGATTGGGTTTGTTTGCCCACTTTGCTGTTAGGAGCCTTCTTGCTTAAGCATCCTTGTCAATGACTTAACAGTTGACCCCATGTTACATTCTAGATATATATAGTGTAGATTAGAAGGGCAGGGTAGAATGTCCTTACCCTCTCAGAACTATAAGTCTCAGGAAAGAGTAGTCAGGGTAAGGTCACAAACTAAAGAGGCTATTAGGAAGAGGAATCTAATTGATAAATCAATATGCATTTACTAAGGGCCACGCATCACTAGAGGTACTCAGCGAAAAGGCAAAAACTAGAGCATCTCTTACCCTCAAAGAGCTTACAGTCTATCAGCAGAGACAATGCATACATATATATTTATATATATATATGCACACACACACATATATACACATGTGTATATGTGTGTGTGCATATAAATATAGATTATGGATATATACCCAAGTATATATAGAATAAATACAAGGTAATAATGGGATGGACAGCACCAGCTAGAGGAATCAGGAAACTCTTCATGTAGAAGATAGTGCTTAAGCTATCTTAAGGGAAATAATCTTTGGCCATGTTGAATTTGAGATGTCTCTGATTTATACAGAGTGAAATGCCCAGGAGGCAGTTGGCTACATAGGATTAGAACTCAAGAAGGAAAATGGGTTTGGATCTATATATCTTGGAATCATAATTGCAAAAAGTGATTTTTAAAAAATGGTACAAACTAATGAGGTAATCAAGAGAAGTACATAGAGAGAATAGGGTCCCGGATAGAGTCCTCACTATAAGTAAATGTGACATGGATGATTATACACAAAAGGGGGTAGAGGAGGAGTGACCAGATAAGTAGAAGGAGAAGGGTATGATGTTACTTTGTTAACCAAAAGATTGAAATCAAGAAGGGAGAAAAGTGAAGTGCAAGCAGAAGTAACAGCCTGAGAAAGGAACAGAAGCCTTAGAGGTGGAGGAATAGGACTGAGGGGTAATTCATTCAGTTCATTCAGTCATTCAACCATGTCCAACTCTTTGTGACCCCATGGTCCATAGCACACCAGTCCTTTCTATCCTCCACTATCTCTTCAAGTCTAAGTTTAGAAGCTCATTGTTCCATGATACCATCTATCCATCTCATCCCTTGCCATCCCCTTTTCCATTTTGCCTTCAATCTTTCCCAATATCAGTATCTTTTCCAATGAGTCCTAGGTAGATAAAGGAGAGAATGGATATAGAAAGATCATTTAGGGGTGAAAATGTAACTAAGCAGGAATTCTACTTTAACAAAGTTTATTTCCTCCATACACAAAGTTAGCCATCAATGGTTTTCTTCACTAGGATTCTACTCTAGAGACCACATTTTAAAAACTTATTTTTGCCCAATTACATGTTGAAACAATTTTTAACATTTCAGTTTTTTTAAGTTCTGAGTTCCAAATTCTGTCTTTCCTTCCTTCCTTTTCCTTCCCCTTTCCCTAATATGTTATGTGTATGCAATCATGCAAAACATTTCTATATTATTCATTTTGTACAAGGAAGGAAGGAAGGAAGGAAGGAAGGAAGGAAGGAAGGAAGGAAAGAAGAGAAAAGAAGGAAGGAAAAATATTATGCTTCAGTCTGTATTCAGACAACATTAGTTCTATCTCTGGAGGTGGATAGCATGTTTATCATTAGTCCTTCAGGATTATATTGTATCATATTGCTAAGAACAGCTTAGTCATTCACAGTTCTTCACCATACAATATTGCTGTTGTGTACAATATTCTCCTGGTTCTGCTCACTTTACTTTGTATCAGTGCATCTTTGTCTTTCCAGGTTTTTCTGAAATTATCCTGCTTAGAGACCATAATTTTACATAGTTAAGTGATAGGCAAGTGGTATTTAACCCTGTTATTAGACAGGCTAACAAATTTCATCTCAATTCTGACATTGTTTCTATTTCTTATATTAGTGAATATTATATTATATTTCTTATATTAGTTTTATATGTATATATATATCTTATATTTCTTATATTATTTCTTATATATCACTGTTCCAAGGAGCTACTTCCTACTCTTCCTGGGAAGACAAAGACAAACCAAATGTTTACATCTTTATTTTCCTTAATCATTTTGAAGAGATTATTTAAGTCATCCAACACAATCACCTCGCTGTCCCCTGACGGCCAGAATCCTTTCATTGGGAAACTTAAAATTCATATGATTCTCATTACTCTGCTGTAACACCATGCACCAGCAGATTCCCAAAAGAATGCTACTGTGAACAGCTTTCAAGGTTTTGATTACACAGTAATAGTGAACACTCTGTTTATTCCATTCCAAATCAAGGTTCAGTACAATATTCACAATATAATATTCACAATGTTACATCTTATCACAGAAAATCACAATATGGTGTTCATAACAGTTTAACATTAGAATGGCCACACAGTTTTCACTACAGTGGTAACAATATTTAGAACAAGGAACAAACAAATAATCATCTGGTTTCCCTAAGGGAGAAACCCTCCTTACTTAATCATTCAATCAATTCACAATACAATAATCAAACTTCCACTCATGGGGCAACCATTAACTTAATCAGTCACTAATTAATCATTAGAAAAACCACACAAACCCTCCACCCCTCGGTGTCCAGCAAACCTCAGTTTTGTCCAAGGGGAGGCTTTTTCTTCATCTTGACTCTCGGTGGTCCCTCTGATTCCCTGGATCCCCTTCCATGTTTCCAGCTCCCTCCTGAATCCACCAAACAATCACCTGGATTCAGAAGCAGACAGCTGCCAGGTTTTCATCCAGTCCTTGGAGATAGCCCCCAGGTGCTTGTCCAGTCCTCAGGGCAGTCCCCGGCACACACTGAAGCTCACAGTGTCCAGCACATCTCAAACCCTTCACCACTTCTCTTGCCTGGAATTCAAGGATCAGTCAGGCCACAAATAAACAAAATCTTATCTCAGTCATGCTTCTTCAGTCCTCCAGCAGTTCAGCTGGCCCTAGGACCCAAAAGGAAAA
>CM053594.1:194277688-194300171 GCA_028646575.1 Pseudocheirus occidentalis
GGTAGGGGGAAGGGTTGTTAGAAGCACACACTTCTGTAAAGGAACAGGGACAAAATAGAGAATAGAACAAGGAAGGGGAGGCAAGATAGGAAGGAGGGAAATATAGGCAATCTTTCAAAATATGTCCATTGTGGAGATGTTCTGCATAACTATACATGTACAGCCTGTATTGAATTGCTTGTTTTTCCAGTGGGGATGGGTGATGAGGGAGGAAGGAAAAGAATCTAGAATTTGAAGTTCTATAATCAAATGTTATATATATATAATGTATATATATGTATAATGTATATGTACATGTACATGTATATATGTATGTATGTATGCACATATAATTATTATTATAATTATTATTTACATGCAACTAGGAATTAAGATATACAGGCACTGGGGTAAGGAGACCCATCACGCCCTACCAGAAAGTCAGTGGGGTGATGGGGAGGGATATAGGAGAGAGCAGATTGGGGTAGGGGGTATACAGTAGGTTCACTGTTTTGGGGTGGTGGGTAGGGGAAAGACAGGGAGAAAATTAGTAACTCAAAATCTTGTGGAAATGAAGGATGTAAACTAAAAATAAACAAAAGTTAATTAAAAAAGAAAAAATGAAAATTACTATCTAGCACAAATGATTCTTTGAGGGTTTGCTGTTGTGATGAATCCATATTTTTATCTATGTGGTCCATTGCATCTATCAATGAGGATCATAGCACTTCTCTTTATCTTCCTGTGTCATTGTCATTCAATAAATACTCAACTGAGGATTCACTCAGCATATTTAGGGGCTTCTAGTTCTTTTAATATTGTATGGTTGTCAGGGAAGCTTTGGGGCTTTCCTGGTATCATTCTCTTACCCTCACTACATGGTCGGTTCACTTCCTTTTTGGGTCCTACATCTATTGGATGATGTTTTTAGGCCACTTCTCATTCATGAATCCTCATAGATAATATGCTGTGGACTGCCTATATCCATCTCTTTGCTGCCCTTTGGTTTATTTTTCATTTTTATTTTTCCAGGATTGTGACATTCCATGATTCATAGCACTCTAGCATCACAAGGAAAATATTAGGGCTAAAGAGATCAGCTTTTTTGACCATGAGTAACTTAAGATCACTGAAAATCCTGCATGGTATCTAAAATGAAATATAACCTAGTTTTCTCCTCATCTCTACTTCTTAATCCAGCTCATTATCCAAATGCATTATCTGTCCAAGATGTATTTAATAACGTACTAATTGAAAGGTCTTTGCATCCAGCTTCATGTCACAGTCTAAGTAAATTACTTCCTTCATCCACTTTGTTTTTACATTTTGTATTGCTAGACCAGTTACTTTGGCAATACTATGGATTTCATTGAGGAAGCTTTGAAGTTTTTCAGAGACTGATAATAATATCAAAACCATCTTTAAAAAGTAGGATTTTTTGCATTCCTCTATAGGAAGTATTTCCATTAATCTGCCAAGCCTGTTAAGTAAGTCTGGCATAATGAAAAGAGCCCTGCTCTGGATTTAAACCCTGAATCTGTTTTCTCATCTATAAAATAAGCAGTCTTGTCTAGATTTCATCCAGAGTCTCTTTCACTTCCAACATTCTGACATTCATATTTCTCTGTTTTCATCTTATTAAATGATTGAACAAACTTATCAATAATCACTTCTGTCTTTTGTGTTGCTGGGAGATGTCTTGTTTGAGAAGGGCCTTCAAGAATGCTTCTAGCTTTGTCAAGTCAAATCTTTTTAGAATATCAACCAGTACAGACACGAGATCTTGTCTTATCTACACTTATGAGTATCATTATAAAGTATGCTCATTAAATATATTGTGTTTTCTTTGTTTCACTCTTTGTATTTTTATTTTATTGAGGATTATCTTGTATTTAGACTATGCTAACAAAGATTTAATAATTTTTTTTGTTTTTTTTTTTGGAGAGGGGAGGGCAGGGCAATTGGGGTTAAGGGACTTGCCCAAGATTACACAGCTAGTAAGTATTAAGTGGTAATGTGTACCAACTTCTTTATTACCATGGTTGATTTGACTTTCTGGTATATGAATAAATATGTTGGATTTGCCTTTGAGGAAAAGAGTTCATTTTATTTTATGATTCAACCCTGGAAATATATCTGTACATTCATAGCAGTTGCTGTGGGTATCACATTGGTGATATATGTGGTAGTTTCTAATACTTTTTTGAATACTTACTGTGTACAAAATACTGCATTAGGCAGAAAGCCAAGATGGTGGAGTACAGGCAGCAACCCAGCTGAACTCTCCTAACATTGCCCTCCAAACAACTTTAAAATAATTCCTCAATTAAAATTTTGGAGGGGTAGATCCAAAAAGGGGTCAAAATGAGTCTTTTTTCCTGTCTAAGAAAATTTAGGAGGTCAGCAGGAAAGTTCTGTGACACTATGTTGGGGGCTGGCTGGGAGTGTGGCAGCAGTATAAGTGGTGACTTTGGAGGTGGCTGTGACAGTGGCAGCACCAACAGTAGCTTTGGAAGCCCTCAATCAAGTGACAGAAAGGGGATCAGAAAACTGGTCAGAAAGAGATTACATGGCTTTATGTATAAAAAGTTAAACATGAAAGAGTAATCATTAGAGATTCAATGAAATTAAACTGTTTACATTCCTATATTAGAAAATCACACATGCAACTCCTAAGAACTTTATTATTATTAGGGCAATTAGAAGAGTCTACACAGATAGAAAGCATAAGTCTAAGTTGATTATATTGGGATGATCTCCAAAAATGAAAGATGAAGTGGTAAGAAAGAGGAATGTACTGGGAGAAGGGTGAAGGGAGAGGTAGAAAGGGAGCAATTTTTTCACATAAAATAAGCATATAAGGAAGAGCTTTTATAGTGGAGGGGAAACGGGAAGGAGTGGTGGACAATATTGAAGTTCACTCTCATTAGAATCAGTTCAAAGAAGGAAGAATGCACACACATACACATCTAATTAAGATAGAAATCAATCTTTCCCAATAAGGAAGTAGTAGGGGAAGGGAATAAGAGATATGGGGGAGGGAGTATTTTTTTTTAAAAGAGGGTAGATTAAGGAAAGCAATGGTCAGAGCAAAAAAATACTTTTGAAGAGGTACAGAATAAAAAGAGACAAAAAGATAGATAAAAGAAAACAGGACAGATCAAAATACACAGTTAATAATCATGGGAAATATATAGATAATAATCCTAACTGTGAATGTGGATGGGATGAGTTAACCTATAAAATGGAAGTGGATAGCAAAATGAATTAGAAAACAGAATCCAACAATACATTGTTTTCAAGGGACACCCCTGAAGAAGGAAGACACACAGAGTTAAAATAAAGGGTTAGAGCAGAATCTATTATGCTTCAGCTGAAGTGAAAAAGACAAGGGTAGCAATTATGATTTCAAACAAAGCAAAAGCAAAACAAGATCTAATTAAAAGAAAAATCAATGAAATTATATTTCACTGAAAGGTACCACAGATAATGAAAACTATAAAAAATATTTATCATAAGTTTCTCTAATTAAGTCCACATTTCTCAAATATATAGGAAGCCGAGTCAACTTTATAAAAATAAAGGCTGTTCCATAATTGAAAAATGGTCAAAAGACATGAGAAGAAAGTTTTCAAAAGAAGAAATCAAAGCTATCTATAGTTATATGAAAAAAAATGTCCAAAATCACTATTGATTAGAGAGATGCAGATTAAAACAACTCGGTGTTGTTCATCTTTTGTTTTCAAAGAGGTCCAGTGACATCATGGTTGATATTTTGTGTGTGAATTAGATTAAGTTAGGCAGAGTTGTGCAAAGTTGTTAGACTCACTCTCTTGCAGAGTCATCAAAGTCCAGTGGCAGGACAAAAGTCAAGATGACTGATAATGGCCCAGGATGCAGTGGATGACTGTGTTCTTCAGTTCTGGCCAAGTTCTAAGGGCCCACATCTGCTTTTAGCTGCCTTCATGAGTGTTGGAACCAATTTTCCCTCATCTGCCCATTCCATGGGGTAAGTCTTTACCTATTTTGAATAGACAGCCCCAAACTCACCAATGGCCCAACCTGGTTTAGCTCATCTGCTGAGAAGGTTTTACCAGGGCCTGACCACTGTGCATGCTTCAGTTTCTCTAAGAGTTACAGGTGAGAATCGGTTGACAGGTAGACACCAAAGTGGATGAGCAGCCCTGAAAAGGTGTTAAAGGTCTTGGCAAGACTTCATACCAAGGTGATAGTCCTCCTGGTACACCCTATACAATCAATGTTGATTCAGAAAATGTCATGCTGTACAAGTAGTGTCATTTTAGTATAAATATTTTAAAACTTTGTACTTAGTGAGGCAGTGAAATGCACTGAAAAGAATACTGGATTTGGAATCTGAGGAACTGGGTTCAAATCTCAGCTCTGTCACTACCTGTATGGCTTCTAGCACTTAACCTTTCTGGGCCTCAGTTTCCTCAAGTATAAAATAAAGGGGTTAGCCCTGATGACTTTGAAGTTTTCTTCTGTAAATCTATGATTATATTACAAGAGAGTGTCACTCAGCATTTTATTGATTTTTGGAGGAAGAACAAAAAAGAAGGAAAAATCAAGCTTTGATGTAGCACATGCCACTTTATTGCAACCCACATCTACTTTCTAAAAGGGTAAGGAGAGGAGGAGTAGAAGCTAAATTACCCATTAAAAGTTATCCAAGATGCTGAATGATTTTAAGCCCTCTTTCTTCTTCCATGATATGTTGACTTTTTACTTAGTTACATTACCATGTCACTTAAAAATAAAGGGTTGATGGAATTGTGAATTAGTTCAACCATTTTGGAGACTAATTTGGAACTAAACCCAAAGGAATATAAAATTGTATGTACCCTTTGATTGAGAAAAACCAAAAGAAATAAAAGGAAAAGGACCTGCATGTATAAAAATATTTATACCAGCTCTTTTTGTGGTGGCAAAGAATTGGAAACTGAGAGGACACCCATTATTTGGGGAATGGCTGAACAAATTGTGGTATATGCTTGTGATGGAGTGCTATTGTGGCAAATGATGAGGAGGGGTGGAGGTGGTTTCAGAAAAAAAAACATGTTAAGACCCATATGAACTTATGCAAAGTAAAGTGAGAAGAACCAGGATATCACTGTGCACAGTAACAGCAATGTTGTAACGATGGGCAACTGTGAAAAACTTGGCTACACTGATCCATACAATGAGTCCGAACAATTCCAAAGAAGTCATGATGAAAAAACTTCTGTCCATCTCCAGAGAGAGAATTGATGAACTGAGTGCAAAATTTTTTTTCACTTTCTTTTTTCTTTTTGCAATATGTCTCATATGGAAATATGTTTTGTGAGTTTTCAAATATATATATATATATATAGATACACACACACATACATACATACATACATAATGTGTGTGTATATATGTGTATGTATGTATGTGTGTGTATATATATATATAGCTCCCTTGCCTTCTCAGTGGGCAAGGGAGGGTGGGTGGGAGGGGGAGAATTTGGAATTCTGTTAAAATATATAAAGAACAAATTTTTAAGGCAGTATAGATATTTATATAGTACCTTACAGTCCGCAAAATTGAGCCCTGAGAGGGAAGATTTTGAAAGTAAAGGTGCACAATCTGTGCCTTTAAGAATATAACACTATTTGAAAAGATGAGAGAGATGATGAAAACAGCAAAAACATACTTCTCGACTTATTTTATGTGAAAATAAAGGGAAAAAGTATGATTGAACTAATATATACAAAAGGTAGAATACATTAGGAAATATAGCAATTCTGCCAACAGCTATGTTGGCCATAGAGAGCAATCCTTTAGAAGTTGTAAGAGAATAGGCTAATACGAATGATTTAAGATCTATTATGTGATCAATAGCTTGAAATCCTTGCAGCTTATTTAGTAGTCAGATGTTAAAGATCAATGAGGAAAGTGTTAGAAATAGCTATTAGAAGTGTAACCTTAAAAGCAGAATTTGTCAGATGTGATTCATTTCAACCAAATGGACCTTTCCTTCCTTCTACTATAAGATTTCTAGTAATAATATTACAAGTTTTGGAAAGACAATTCTAATGAATTAGATTTCCTCTTTATGGTCTTCCATTCTTAGGATACTGCAGTTCTTTTCTTCTTCTTCCAGATTTGCGAACTTGATGTTATTTTCAACTTTTTGCTGTGATGATTCTTCCCTTCCCACATGTCCAGTCAGTTGCTAAATCTCATCACTTTTACCTCCATGATATCTTTTGCTTCCTTCTTCTCTCTTCTCTAATTCAGATCTTCATTATCTCTCAGCTGGACTACTATAATAGCTTCCTAATTGATCACCCTATCTGTATTCTCTTACCTTTCCAAATCATCCTCAGGACAGCTGCCAAATGATATTCCTAAAGCACAGGTCTAACAATGTCACTACCCTGTTCAAAAAAGTCCAATGGTCCTTTCACTATTCACTATATATACATATACATATACATATACATATACATATACATATACATATACATATACATATACATATACACATACACATACATATACATATACATATACATATACATATACATATAATACACACACACATATATATTTAAAATAGAAAAATTATAGAATTTTTATTTTGCCAGTCTAGCATTTTTTTTTTTTTTTGCTTTTTTTTGGAGGTGGGAAGGCAGGGCAATTGGGGTTAAGTGATATGACCAAGGTCATACACTAGGAAGTATTAAGTGTCTCAGGCCGGATTTGAACTCAGGTCTATTATCAGCTCAGGTTGTAGAGGTCCATACTTGCACATATATAAAAATAGCATACATACACGTAAATATGTATATATGTATGTGTGTTTATATGTGTATATATTCATGTATGTGTATATATACAAATATACACACATATACATATGTATGTATGTATATAAACACCTCTCTTTGGCATTTAAACTCCATCCCAGGCTTGCTCCAACCTGATTACAAATCACTCTTCCTCATACCCTGTACATTCTTAGTCAAATTTATTTACTTAACTATTTTCCATACATGTCATGCTATCTCTTATGCCTTTGCACAGGTTGTCACTCCCTCCTCTCCCCCATAACTGCTACTGGATTGCTTCTTTTCCTTTGTTGTCCTTTTTCTTCCTTTCTTTCTTCCTTTCTTTCTTCCTTTCTTCCTTCCTTCCTTCCTTCCTTCCTTCCTTCCTTCCTTCCTTCCTTTCTTTCTTTCTTTCTTTCTTTCTTTCTTTCTTTCTTTCTTTCTTTTTCTTCTTCCTCTTCTTCTTCCTCTTCTTCCTCTTCTTCTTCTTCTTCTTCTTCTTCTTCTTCTTCTTCTTCTTCTTCTTCTTCCTTTTCTTCTTCCTCTTCTTCCTTCTTCCTGGTTCAATTCACAGTTCAGATCAAGGACTACTTCCTTATATGAGGCCTTTCCCAATCATTTCAGATGTTATTGGCTCCCTCCCAAAAATTACTTTGTGCTATTTTTATATGCATGCAAATATGGATCTCCGTAGATCTGAGTAGATTTGCAGGGTGCAGGGTGTTGGATCATTTAAATAGTGTATGTGTGTGTGTGTGTAGGAAAATACATTATTATACTGTTATTATTTCTAATACTAAAACATTGCTACTGGGAACATTTTTTTTCACTTTGTGGATGTCAGCAACACCATGCTGAAAAGACTTAGAAATGAGGCATATTTTTGGATTTAAGGAGGTCTTATGAATAGAACCAGCTCTGTTTTCTATGCATTAGAGATAAGGCCACAGATTTAGATGTGAAAGAGTCCTTAGAGGTGATCTCGCCAATGCCCATACTTAAGTCTAAAGAAGTTAAAAGACTCCTCCAAGGTCATACAGGTAGAGCTTGATTTGAGTCCCTGCACTGATTCCACTTGAAGGGTTCATATTATTTCACTTTGATGCCTTATTAAAGGCTTTGTAATACTAGACTGGGGGAGGGGCAGCTAGGTGGCACAGTGAATAGAGCACTGGCCCTGAAGCCAGGAGGACCTGAGTTCAAATTTGGCCTGAGATACTTAACACTTACTAGCCGTGTGACCTAGGGCAAGTCATTTACCCCCAATTGCCCTGCCTTCCCCCTCCAGAAAAGGCAAAAAAAATGCTAGACTGGCAAAATTAAAATTCTGTAATTCTTCTATTTAAAAATTGTATTGCTATCTTTTCATATCACCTTCATTCCCAAATATATCTGCCTTCTCTGCTATACCCAGATAACTATTGCTTATAGAAAAGAACAAAAAAGAAAGAGGAAAATAAAACAATTGAACAAAACTTACCAATACATCAATAAAATTAGAGTGTAGATACAAAGGTCCATAGCCATAGTTCTTCACCTCTACAAAGAAGAGAGGGAGATGCATTTTCTTCTCTTTTTTGGAACCAAATTTTATCTTTATAATTATGTGAACTAAAAAAAAAGTAAACAGTGTTCACTTTTGTTTTTGTTGTTGTTTTCACTGGTATTGTTGAAATCACATATGTTATTTCTGGGTTCTATTTATTTCACTTTGCATCAGTTAATGTCTTCTCATACTTCTCTATTTCTTCATATTCATCATTTCTTAAGGTTCAGTAATGTTCTATAGTTTTTATGTGCCATAGACATTTACTTTATTTTCAGTTTTTTGGAACTATGATGGATATTTTGGTATATATGGAACCTTACTGAATAAAGTAATAGGATTATAGGCTTGAACTGGAAAGGACCTTAGAGACCAATAATTCTGTGTCTCAAATTTAAGAGATAAAGAAACTAAGACTCAAAGAGGCAATTGATTTTCATAGAATCATACATCTTGTAAACATCTGAGGCCCTCCAGCCCTTGCTGCCACCTAATAATATTATATGCATAGCATTATTTTGTTTTGTTTATTTTATTCTGAACTTAAGAAATAAAACCAGCATTTCCATAATGTAGTAGAATAGGAAAAAAAAAGATGATTGGACATGGAATTGTGAATTTATTATGTACACTTGCTATTCCATTTAAATATATAATGAAGTTATACATGGTATTTTTATAATATGGAAGGCAGAGCAATTGAGTTGTGGGACCAGAGGGAAGCATGAAGATGCCAGTAACTGTGAGAAGGCATTCTCTCTTTCATGCTCAATCTTGAAGTGCAAAGGTTGTGAGGTAGACAAGGAGGTAACATGTGGGACCAAGGAATATCTTTGAACTCCTGGTCCAAGGGGTTCTTTTATCTTTTTGAAGAATTCCCAATTTTGCTTCTGGTGAATAGCATTGATAATAGATAAGTTGCTTTTATGGACTGGCTCTTTGTGGGCTTAGTACCTTGGCTGCTGCAGCAATCCACCACTAGGTTAAATCCAGCATGTTGCTTGACTAGTGGACTGGCTTCTCTCTGCTACATGATCTAATTGCTGGTGGGACATCTCTCATGGATCTCCCAAACTCACCAGTCACCTGAATGCTCCACCCACAGTATACTCATTCATGTGAAAGCAGGAGAGAATAAATATGAAAGAAACTGAGGTGATATGTCTTTGCAGACACGTGGTGACAGGGTAGGAGACAGGACAGCTGCCTTTTCCTCCCCACAGCTTACAGCAGTCCTCACTTGAAAAAGTACAGGGAAAAAAGTGAAATATTATCTACCATAATTTTTTGAATGCTCACACATTTCCAGTTTAGCAACACATGATTCCTTAGCCAAATAAAAGGCTTTTCATAATCAGGTACTTGATTTATCATGGCCAAAAATTTCTTGGCCTCTAATATTCTACCTATTAGATTTCTTCTAGGCAAGGAATGGCTGGGCATGGTCCAAAGACTGAGTCCTTGTTGGTCAGTGTCTTTGCTTCCATTTATCTGATAGAAGATAACAAAGAGTTTATAGAAACTTAGATGTCATTTGTTTCAACGCCCTCCTTTTCTAGATCTAGGAAACTGAAAAGAGTACTACATTCTTGATACAATCTTGGGGCAGATATGTGGTGCAGTGGATAAAGTGTCAGGCCTGAAATAAGGAGGACTTATCTTCCTGAGTCCAAATCCAGCCTCAGACACAACTGAACAACAATATTCTTTTTTTTAATTAAAAAAATAGTTTTCAACATTGACTTTTAACAAGATTTTGAGTTCTTATTTTTTTCCCTCCTTCCCTGCCATACCACCTCCATAAGATGGCATACAATATGATATAACCCACACATGGACAATCATATTAAATATATTTCCACATGAGCCATCTTGTAAAAGAAGAATCATAACAAAAGGGAAAAAAACATGAGAAAGAAAAAGCAAAAAAGAGAAAACAGTATGTTTTGATCTGCACTCAGATTCCACAATTCTTTCTCTAGATGTGGATAACATTTTCCATCATGAGTATTTTGGAATTATTGAGAAGAGCTAAGTCTGTCAAATTTGGTCATCACATGCTGTTGCTGTTACAGTGTACAATGTTCTCCTAGTTCTACTCACTTTATTCAGCATCAATTCATGCAAGCCTTTCCAGATTTTTCTGAATTCTGCATGTTCATTATTTCTTATGGAACAATAGTGTTCTATTACATTCATATACAACTTGTTTAGCCATTCCCCAAATGATAGGCATCTCCTTAATTTCCAATTCTTTGCCACCACAGAAAGAGCTGCTATCAACATTTTCATACAACTGGGTCCTTTATCCTGTCTCATGAGATACAGACTTAGTAGTGGCATTGCTAGATGTAGCAGCATGCATGGTTTTATAGACTTTGGGGCATATGAACAACAATATTCTTGATAGAAATTTCTTCTCCCTTACCTCAGAGGTCAAGGGACCCTACCGCTTGACATTCTCCTTTCTTTTAAGTTTACCCTAGCAGGTAAAATATGGTTGCAACAATGATTGAGGAAGACAAACATGTACTGTTAGTATGATAGGATAGTGCTAATAAAGTTATTAGATAATAACCATTTTGGCACAGTGGGAACAGCAACCAATGGATTTAGAGTCAGAAGACCTAGGTGTAAAGCCTACCTCTGCTATGGTCACCTGTGTGACCTTGGGCAAGCATCTTTCCATCAATTTTTACATCTACAAAATAAAGGTTTTGGACTTCATGGTGTCTAAGTTCTCTTCCATGTCTAAATTTAAATATATGATCAACCAGTTACACTACAAATTAGATAGACTTTTATAAGATGAGCTGGGAAACTAATTTCCAATAATAATAAAATTCTTAAAGAAAAATGAACTTATGCTTCAGCAATTGACTTACAAACTTTTTAAATATAAATACTGATATTTTTATTTTTTGTCTCCAAAGTATTAATAACGCAAAAGCAGAGAGGCAACACATCTGTATACACAATCTTTAGCAACATTCCTAATAATTTACATGTCTATTTCTAAGCACCCAATGAAAACAACCTAAACATAAATATTATTCACTGAGATGTAAATAATTCAAAAGAAGAAGGAGGGGAAAGGACCACCTTTCCCTATATCATATAATCATTGCTCTGATTTTCTGAGAAAGGAGACTAAATCAAAAATAATCATTGGTGATGGTGATTCATTATGGTGACTTAAGGGAGCAAAATTGCTTTCCATAAATTCAAGGTAATTTGTCTGTATCAACCTGTCTAGTAATGAATTCCCATTTATTTACAGATTGGGTAGTAACATCTTTTCACAAATAGCTAATGTAACTTGTCATCTTTTATCTGTCCTCATTCATTTGATATCTTCCAAAGGTTCAGAAAACCTTTGAGGTTTTTCGTTTTACCCTTCTGACTCTGATGCAACTGATATTTTGGTTAAATTGAATTCTGAATTTAGTGACTTAGAAGCTACAGTACTTCCTAATGAATGGAGTTCTGAAACAAATGTACTTTTGTAAAAAAAAAAAACAAAACCTTAATTGTGATGGACAACCTCTGGAGAAACACAAATTATCTGATCAGATGTGATGAAAGAAAAATGTCTCATATCTTTTTATAGACAGTATAGAACTAGGGACTGGGCCTGTGATTTTCTCAGTGTAGAGAAGTTATGGATGTGTAAATTCCTTCTGTTGACATAGCACGACACCGATACAAGTAAGTAACTGCAGTTTATAGTCTTAAAAGGTTACTTTAGGGGCAACAAGAGTTTAAATGACTGGTTCAGGGTCACATATCCAATATGTTCAAAAATAGGATTTAAACTTCAGTATTTATGCATGTATATCTCCTTTTTGCCAACACACATCACTGTGCCCATATCCTAAGTCTGTCCTGCTTGTTGGAGAAGGTTTTGAGAAACCATGCCAAAATAAGGCATGCATATTAAGGGATTTCATGACACGATAATGAAATGAAAGAGTGTAATGGTAAGGGAATTTGAAGATCTTCTCTGCCCCTTAATGGGCCTCACTTGAAACCCAACAAGAGAATCTTGCTCAGGTGAGGCTTGAGGCCCACCTTTTGTTACGTTTGTAATTAGGCAGTGGGTCACAAAGGTTGTGATGTCCTCTGACCCTGGAGAAGGCTATATATACTTCCTCAGGTGAGGTTTTGCTTTGGATCTCACTTATGGGAAGAGTTGTATGATTTGGCCAGATGAGACTCTAGGGTAGTCATTGAGGCCCCTGGCTTTGAAATCCAGATCTTTTTTTGTTCCCTGGTAACTAACTGTATGTATGTAATGGTCAGACAGCTAGAAGCCCTGTCTATTGGTCTGTTTAATTGTATTATTTTCTCTGTATTTTTTTTGTCTGCTTGTAACTTCTGTTTGTATTTTCTCTGAAGTTCAGGGTGCTGACTTTTCCCCTAAACTAGGTAAATGATATATGTTTGACTAAACTAAGATTGTTAACCCCTTTTGAATTGCTTTCCTTTACAAAAACAGATAAAAGAACCTGTGCTAGCAGCAATCCTGGGTATGCTAGGGTGCTTGCTGCTACACAGAGTTGTTCCAGTTCTTTGGCTTATAACTAACATCTAGTTTGAGTGTGTAGAGCAGAGGTTACAAAAGTGGGCCATAGTGCCCCCTGGGGGCACTGGACTGATAAAAGTGGGCATTGTTAGTAGCCTTGGGTGCAATTGGGTGGGTGTTGATTAAAAATAAGTGGTAAGAGGAAAGAAGACAAGAAAATTTTGAAAAATGTTCATACATGTTTCATCTGTTGCATAACAGAGTTAAGGTCATAGTGATGACATTATTTTTCAAATAAACACTCAAAATGCAAGTTATAATCAATCAATGGACAAGTCCACAGAAAAGTCTTAAGAAACAAGTATTGGCAGGTGAGCTTGTCATGCATTTCCAGGAAGTCCATCATGCATCAGCATGAATATGTACATGTAATGACTTGTTTATAATACAATACTATATGGTTACATGATGCGATATTGCATCATCAAAATTGAAATGCAGGAAACCCTCCAAATTTACAATAAATTATTAAATTTAAGATGCCTCATTAAAATATTACATATATATGTACATATATATATATGTATACATTCTTGAGATCACACACACACACACACAAAACAACCTTTAAAGGGTTAAAGAAAGAAGATTTCCGGGGGAGTGCTGAGTAATTTTTTAAAGGGCAGCAGTAGGCTAGATAAGTTTGGGAACCACTGGTTTAAAAGAAGGGAATAAACCTTTATTAAGCACCTACTATGTGCCATGCATTGTCCTAAGCACTTTAAAAAATGATCTCATTTAATCCTCACAATAACCCCAGATATGTGCTATTATCATGCCCATTTAACAACTAATGAAATTGAGAGAGAGAAAAGTTTAGCAACATGCCTCTGGTCATTTGTCAAATTAGTATCTGAGTCTAGATTTGAACTCAGATCTTCCTGACCCCAGGTCCAGCACTCTATCTACTCTGTTGCTTAGCTGTCTCTGTAGTGGTTTAGATGATGGACCAGACACTTGGCCAATAATTAATGTGTTTATCTTCTAATCAGGACTTGTCTTGTATCTAGGCAGGGTAGTCTGGTCACTGCTATGATTGAGATTTGTGACAAATAGTCACCTATGCAAAAACACCTCATCTACTACCCCCTCCCCAAACCTAGCTGAAACATAGGAATCTCTTGGACTAAGCAAGGGTAAAATTCTCAAATGTACTCACTTCCCCATTCAATCTCACTAGCACTTCACACACTGGAATCTCAAAATTATGGTTACTACTTTCATCCTGACAACAAGGGATAAGCTACTGTGCATAAGTCTTCTAGTCTTTCTCTAGATTGTAAATTCTTCAGAAGCAAAGGAATGCTGAGGGAGTTTATATTTTTTACCTGGGAAAGACTGAGAAGGTCCAAGAGATCTTTTCTCCCTTTCTCTGATTAGCATATTAATGTTAGTTAAATTAGCTAACTGTCCCAAGAGCATAGACCTGGCAGGATGTTAGATGAGAATTTTCATAGGAAAAGGGGAAATAGAATAGCAACAGAACCTAAATGGCCAGGGAATTAGTGTGTGCTTAATGGTGTGGGGCAAGCCTCTGAAACACAGCACCTTGGGCACTAATATGGAGATATACAAAAAAAAAACCAACTTAAAAATAAATATAGCAATGAGGATTTGAAGAAGAAGAAATCTGCTTATTTTACAAATGCAATTGGGACTAGCCTTTTACATGTATTGTTTACTTATGTCAGCAAGGAGAAATAGAAAGAATAACTCACATTTATATAATACTTGAAAATTTTCAAAGCAGTTAGCTCCCAACTACTCTAAATGCTAGGACAGTACAAATATTATTTAATCCCATTTCACAGATGAGAAAATAGAGGTTCAAAAAATTAAATGATTTGCCCAGAGCCATATAGCTGTTGGAGAAGAAATTATTTCTAGTTCTTTTGATTACTAAACCAATGTTCTTTCTTTTATAACGTTCTGTGTCTTCTCTAAAATGAGAACCAGATTCCCCACCCTACCTTTTTAACATACATTTGGTAGTTTTTTCCCCCCTCTCCCTTTATATATAATATATATTATATAATCTTATTATATATATATCCCTTAATATTACATACACACATATACATAAAAACATATATATGCATATATACATATATATACATATATATACATATACACACACACACACATACATATGTATCTTATAGTATTTCCAAAAGATCATTTAATATATTTAGGGCAGCTAGGTGGCTCAGTGGATAGAGCACTGGGCTTGTAATCAGGAAAACTCATCTTCCTCAGTTCAAATCCAACCTCAGACACTTGCTAATTGGGTGAGCCTGGGCAAGTCACTTGACCCTGTTTGCCTCAGTTTCCTCATCTGTAAAATGAGCTGGAGAAAGAAATGGCAAACCACTCTGATTTCTTTGCCAAGAAAACAACAAACACCATGAAGTTTTAAAGCATAGAATAGTATAGAGTATACTATATAGAGTATAAAGCACAGTATAGAGTAGAGGGTGCTGGCTCTGGAGTAGTAACTCAGTACTGATATTTACTACTTGTGGGGCCTTGTGGAAGTGATTTAACTTCTATGGACTTCAGTTTCTTTACCTGTAGCAAAAATGAGTTGGGCTAGATGGACTCTGAGGTTCCTCATTATAAAATCTTTATTATTGCATCTATGTTCATATGAATAATTACACCTTGAAAGAGTAATATTAATATGTGTTTTTTCACATAATAACACACTGGAAGCACTAGAGTTCTCAGTCTCCAACCTCTAACAGGTTCACTCCTGATTTGACCAGACAAGCAGACAGCTTCAGAGTGGTTAATAATCAGCTTTATTCTCGTCTAGTCTTCTCAGAGTATTGCTGGGAAAACCAGCTCCTACAGCATTCCCTAACCACACTTCTCAAAGTGGCTGGTGAAAATGTGGGGCAACTACTCTTACATTTCAGTGGGGTCAATCAAGACAGACACACTTCTGCACTCTCCTAAATTGCCTCAAACCTCAATAGGGGATAGTTGAGGCACACACAAATTTCCCTGTGGGTTCCCTGTGGTTTTTTCCCACTCACTGACCAGGGCCCATCTGCTTTATAGGGCAACAGACAAAGAAGACATCTTGCCAACATTAAGCTCCTAGGTTAACTTTAGCAATATAGTCATTCTGTGCAAGCATAGTAAATATCACATTATGTCACCCCTTATCTCACAGCACACCCTCAGTAGGACTGTCTGTCACTATGATTTTGGGAATTACTACCTAGAAACCTTGGGGCTATTCTGGGAGTTATTATCAAATACCTGGAAACTAGACATTCCCACAGCTATGGATCCTGAGAAACTGACTCTAAGGAGGATAACAAAGTGCTCCTCACAAACAGTGTTATAAAGTTGTACTGTTTTGTCTGTTTTGTTTTTACTTTACAAATATTTGCAGATCATTTCCCTTCATGGGAGATCTCTTATAACTAAGTAACATAGTTAAGGAAAACTAATACTGCAGTGACTTTGTCTAAAGTGTTTTTAATGTTTTATATCTGTAACACAAGCCCTTCCTCTGTATTAAAAATAGCACAAATCTATTTTCTCTCCTTCCTACCTCCCACTTCACTAAAACAAAAACCTCACAAATTCGTGTAATAAATACGAAGTCAATTTCCTGAATGTCTGGATATATCTACCACAGTGTCTGGTACATAAGGGCACATGATAAATGTTTATCAAATTTGTGTATATGTGTGTGCGTGTAGTGTATGTATGTGTATATATATATACACACATATATGTGTATATACACTATATATGTATGTATGCACACATATGCATGTGTACGTATCTCCTTCTGACCCTAAATACATCACCTTTCTGTAATAGATAACATGTTCCATCATTGGTTCTATGAAATCATGGTCACTGGACTGATCTTACAGCTTTCAACCTTGTTTTTACAGTATTGTTATTATTCTGATTCTATTCATTAAATTCTTGGTGACAGGCAATTAGAGTATGGTTAGTTTGTACTATGTAGAAATAGAAATAAAATATTTTACTATATATGTATCTGACATTTAGAAGTACCAGAACCTGTAGTAGTCCTTCCTTTGGAATGCTGATCTGCATTTGATATTTCAGAGTTGAAAAATTTGTTTTCTTCAGAGACAGTAATTTTCTAGAAAAATGTTGATAATGGTTTTGAGTTTAGTGATCTCTTTTCCCTTAAAAATACTTTGTCCAAGAATATAAAGGACACAAAGACAAACCCATACTATATTATATGAAAAGCCAACAAATGATAAACATTCATTGTGGCCTTAATACAAATAGAGTGCCACTATTCCAGGTGATGTGTGGGATATAAGTGTGAAATAGATGGATCCTTATGTTTGAGGAGAATGCAGTCTTGTAAGGAAGAGAAGCTGTATGCAAATAAATATGATATGAGACAGAAAGTAAGAAGTATTGTAGAATATATACAAGCAAAGGACTCTGAGAGTCTGGGGGAGGGAGAGATTATTTCTGGGTAGGGAGATCATGGAAGATATAATTTATTCTAGCCTTTTGAAGAATGGATGGTATTTTTACAAAAAGAGGTGGAGGAAAGTGTATGAAATTATAGGCAAAGAGAAGAGTATGGGCAAAACAAGGAGGCATAAAAGATGCGTGATGGGTTTGAATGATCAATTGACCTAAACACAAGGTACCAAAACCAAAAACTGAATAAATTTGAAGAAGAACCTCCTGTAATATGTCTTTCCTTATTCCCCAGTTATTAATATCCCACCCTCCCATCAGTGATATCTATTTTTTGCATACGTCTTATGTTGGCTTATCTATGAATAGATGCTATCCCCTTCCAACAAAATTGTGAGATCTTTGAGTGCAAAAGATTTTCTCACTTTTACATTTGCATTTCAGGGAGGGCCTAGCACATAGTAGAGGTTCATCAATAGATTAATTGATTGATCGACCACAATGACCCTGAATTTCAAGCTGAGGAATTTGTATTTTAATCTGTGGACAATAGAAGTTGCTGAAAGTTTTTGAGTAGAGGAGTTATCAATATTTATTACATACCTACTATGTGTCTACTGTTAAGTGTAGTGGAATATAAGTATGTGTATACACATACACAAAACCTGCTCTTTGGATAATTTTCAATCTAGTTGGGGAGAAAAGTCACATACGAATAATCAAGGAACAATGGGGAATCATATCTAAGCAAGTGCTGGGATTTATGGGGTGGACTCTGAGTTTTGGGGGGAATTTACAAAAGAGAAATATTGGTATGGCAAGCAGTGGTTATAGGAGAATGTATGGATGGGTTGAGGCTGGATCTGGGTCCTGAAGTGCAGATTAAAATTTGGATTAGTGATGAAGAAAAGGAGAAGGATGTTCCATTAATAGGGAATATCCTGAATGAAAATATGGAGGTAGGAATGAGAATGGGGTGGTAACTTGGTTATTCTGACTGAAGTATTCTGACTGAAGTAGACAATAAAATAAATAATGCAGTAAGTGAGTCACATGAATGCTTTGTTTCCCAGTGCATTTAAGTTAGGATTATACTATATTGTAGTCTATTAAGCGTGCAATAATATTATGTCTATAAAAACAATGTATATATCCTAACTTAAAAAATGTTATTGCTAAAAGATGCTAACCATCATGTGAGCCTTCAGCTAGTCAGAATCTTTTTGCTGGTGGAGCATCTTGCCTTGATGTTGATGGCTGCTGAATGATCAATGTAGTGGTTGCTGAAGGTTGGGGTGACTGTGGCAATTTCTTAAAATAAGACAATGAACTTTGCAGCATCAATTAACTCTTCCTTTCACTTGATCACTTAGAGGCCACCTTAGGGTTATTAATTGACCTAGTTTTGACAGTATTGTGTCTCAGGGAAGGAGGAAGGCCAAGGTGAAAGAGTGTAATGGTTATGGAATTTGAAGATATCCCATGCCCCTTGAACTTGCTGACATAGCAGGAAAGGGTGAGGCAGGAGGAACCTGGAGCTGAGCTGGAGCCAGCATGGTGACTGGAAGTGTGGCAGCAGTGGCAGTGATGCGAAATCCTTTTTTTTTTGAGCCTGCCAGAATTTCTGCTAAGGACTCCTGCTGAGGAATGCCAGGGAAGGAAACTGCAGGAGCCAGAGCTGCTGAGAGTGAGCTGTATGGATGCTGAGCAGTTGCTATGAGTGAGAAGAGGAGGACTTTTGCCTGAGGCAGCCTGTTCTGTTTTGAAGGCTTGAGAATATAGGTACTTACTGCATTAACTATGTGTGCCAACTCTATAGCCACTGTGAAGTCTTTGACTTTCTGGTTTGGGGACTCAGTTTTCTGGTATTTGAATCAATGTTCTAGCTTTCGTCACCATGTAGAGAGCCTGTTATATTTTGTGATTAATACCCATATCAGCATATTTATAGTTACTGTAGGCATTACTGCATTGTTGATATAAGGAGATATGTCAGTATCAATCTCAATTCCTCTTTCTTTTACAAGTTTCTGTTTAATGGTGTCATTATGCTGTAATATCTTACTCATCTTTGGGTATTTTAATTGTATTTTTTGTGTGTTTGTGTATGGAAAACTCTAAGAAAGCTAAATTGGTTTTACTGTAGAGTTCATGAAGATGAATAATGTATAACAAGGCTGAAAATATAGGTTAAGTGTAGGCTGGGAAGAGTTTTAAATGCCAAAAGGACTTCTCATTTGATCCTGGGGTAATAAGACATTTCTGGAGTTGACTGAATAGAGAAATGACATGTTCATATCTCTGATTTAGGAAAATCACTTTTGCAGGTGGAGAATGTACTGGGGAAGAGAGAGACAGGGAAGGAAACACTTAGGAGACCATCTCAATAATACAGGGAAGAGGTGATAAGAACCTTAACCAGGGTGATGACTGTGTGAATGGAAAGAATTGGCAGTAGGCAAGAGATGTGGAGAAAGGAATTGTGATATATGACAACTCCTTTGATATTCAGGGGGAATGAAAGTAAGGAGTTGGGGTTAGTGCCAAGGTTGTGAAATTGGGTGCCTGAGTTCCAATGGTATCCTTGACAAAAACTCATGAATTTGGAAGACAGATAGGTTGGAGGAAGGGAATAATATAATGAGCTATGACACACATCATGACTCATCCTGCATAGCTCACTCTATCCCATCCACTAAGAAAAGAGAGGTGGTTCAGTTCTTTTCCTCACCAGTCACTCCATGAATAGTAGAACTGGCCCTCCAAGGTGCACTTGTAGCCACAAGAAAATCTGGGGTGGTTACATTGGGAGGCTGGGGACATTCCCCAGTGGTGGCTGTGCCTGTTGTTCTGGATTCTTGGTGTAACGTTTGGTTGCATTTGTCTTATGGGTCCATATCAGAACCAGAAGAAAGGGTTAGGGGCTATTCCCAGCTGGGGCTGGGGGAGTTGCAGAGTGGTGCTATGTAATAGTTTGAAAAGTAGATGTAGTTGTGTTGGAAACAAGCCCCAAAGTAGCTAGAAGGGAAAGGATGGGATACTATGCATCCTCCTGCCCTCTGGTTTGTTATCATGAACCACTGGCTTTATTTCACACTCCACAAGCCCGCCAATATTCCTCTTTTGGAAGAAAGACATTGTAGCTTCTAGAGTATTGAAGTGACTTGATGAAAGTGATATTTTATGAAAACAAATATATTTTTGTGTGTTGTTCATTCTTGAAGAGGATTAAAATGACAACAGAATGGTCAAGTCAAGTTTCAATGTGTCCAACTGTGGCTGGTCAGAGAAATACGAGCTTGGATACAAATAGTCCATATGAACATTTGGGGTGGAGTCTCTGAATTTGTGCATGTCATCTTTCTTTTGAGCTACTTCAACTGTACTTTACTCATAGAGCACAGCGCCTTCTCTGATGAGGGCACACCATGCTCGGAAGGCCTATGCCAGTGTTTCCCATGTCACACAATAAATTCCAAAGTTCTTTAGAGAGACCTGGAGAGTGTCCTTGTATCACTTTTTCTGACTATCATGTGAGTGCTTGCCCTGAGTTCTTCATAAAATAGTCTTTTTGGCAAGTGTATGTTTGACATGCAGATAAGGTAGCCCTCCCATTGGAATTGTACTCTCTGCAGTAGAGTTTGAATGCTTGGCAGTTCAACTAGAGAAAAGACTTCAGTGTCCAATATCCAATCCCATCAGGTGATCTTCAGAATCCTCTTGAGACAATTCAAATGGAAGCAATTCAGTTTCTTGGCACGGTGCTGGTATACCGTCCAGGTTTTACAGGTATATAACAATGAGGTCAGTACAACAGCTCTGTTGGTTTGGTAGTCATTCCAATACCTCTTCTATCCCACACTTGCCTTCAGAGCCTCCCAAACACTGAGCTAGCTCTGACAATGCATGCATCAATCTCATTATCAATGTATACATCCCTGGAAAGTATAGTGCCAAAATAAGTATTCTAAACTTCTCCATTTACTATACCCAGTCATTCTACATATGAATGATGTGCTGGCTGGTGGAGCACTGTGCTTTCTTGGTGTTAATTGTTAGGGTCAGAATTAGCGCAAGCATCCAAGAACTAATACATACTTTGTGACATCTAAGTTTTAGAGGCTGTGTTGAATGCAAAATCATATGCGAACAGAAAATCATTCACCAACACTCTCTCCACTTTAGACTTGGCTCGTAGCTTTTTCAAGTTGAAAAATTTAGCATCAGAGTGGTAGCTGTCCTTACTGCTGTGTTCGTCCTCATTGAAGGCGTTTGACAACATGACTGAAAACATATACTAAAAAGCATGGGAGTAAGCACACAGTCTTGTTTGACTCCATTGGTGACTGGGAAAGTATGAGCATTGTCCATTATACAGGACCATCTGAAATTGCATACCATCATGAAAGTGACATACAATACTGATGAACTTCTCTGGGCAAACAAATTTAGACATTAGTTTCCATAAACCCTCATGACTGACAGTATCAAAGACCTTGTGTGTATAGACCTCTATTCTGCTCCTGGCATTTCTCCTAGAATTGTCAGGCAGCAGACACCATAACTACCGTTTCTCGGCCCTTTCTGAAGCCACTCCAGCTCTCAGGTAGATGGCCATCTTCCAGGTGAAGTATCAGCCTATTAAGGAAGACTCTGGTAAGAATCTTGCCAGCAATGACTAAGAGAGAAGACTCCCCCCCTACCCCCCACACTCACCCCTGCATGACTGTTACAGGACAATCTATTTCCTTTACCTTTATAGACATGGACAATGGAGGCATCCTTGAATTCCTGGGGGGAATAACCTCCTCTTGCCATATAACCTGGAAATTTTCAGTAAGCTTTTGTATGGGCAATGGGCTCCCCACCTTGTTGAAAACTAATTCTAAAAATTAAAAAAAAACAATAGGAAATTATTATGATTTTTGTGAATAGAGTGGTGAAGGATCTTGACTGGATATGACGGCATCAGTTTGGATACCATTTGTAAAGCCAATCAGCAGTAGATTTCTGAGAGAATGCTACTGTGAGGAGCTTTTAAGATTCGGATTACATAGTGTTAGTGAACACTCTGTTTATTCCATTACAAATCTTCATTCAGTACAATGTTCACCATTTCAA
>CM053594.1:194307607-194319483 GCA_028646575.1 Pseudocheirus occidentalis
TGGTAACTCAATGAAACAGAGGTTTTCAAGCATTCTTGATGAAAAAAAAACAGAGCTGAACAGAAAATTTGACTTTCAAATACAAGAAGCAAGAGAAGCATGAGAACGTAAACAGGAAAAAGAAATCATAAGGAACTTATTAAAGTTGAATTATTTTCATTCCTACATGGAAAAACAATAATTGTAACTCATAAGATTTTTCTCATTATGAGAATAGTTGAAGGGAATATATGTGTGTATAGGAGGGTGTATATGTATGTATGTATATATATATATATATGTCAGTATGGGCATATGTATGTTCATGTAAACACAGACAGAGGGCACAGGATGAGTTGAATATGAAGGGGTGATATCTAAAAAATAATATTAAAAGGTCCTAGAGGAATTTATTGGGAGGAGAAAGAGAGAGGTAGATTAGGGTAAAATATCTCATATAGAAAAAAGAGGCAAGAGAAAACTTACAATGGAGGGGAAGAGCAGGTAGGTGAAACAGAATGGGACAACCTTACTCTCACTGCGTTTAGCTTAAGGAGGGAATAACATACACACTCAATTGGGTATCTTACCCTACAGAAAAATGGGGGAGGGTGTAGGGGATAAGAAAGGGATGATAGAACAGAAGGCAGATTGGGGGAGAGGGTAGTTAGAAGCAAACATTTTTGAAAAAGGATAGGGTCAAAGGAAAAAATAGAATAAGTGGGGGGTGGGACAGGATGGGGGGAAATCTAGTTAGCCTTTTACAACATAACAGTTATGGAAATGATTTGGGTAACTACACATGTACAGCCTATATAGAATTGCATATCTTCCCAGTGGGGGCAGCTGAGGAGGGAAGAAGGGAAAAAATCTGGAACTCAAAGTTTTAAAAACAAATGTTTAATTTTTTTTTTTACATGCAACTGGGAAATAAGATATACAGGCACTGGAGTATAGACATCCATCTTGCCCTACTAGAAAGTTAGGGGGGGTGGAGTGATGTAGGAGCATACAGGAGAAAACAAATTGGGTAAAGTGATATTCAGTAGGCTTGCTATTTTGGAGTGGGGGGACAGGGAAAGATGGGGAGAAAAAAACTGCAACTCAAAATTTTGTGTGAAATGAATGTTGAAAAATAAAAGTTAATTAATTATTTTTTTAAGTATTGTTGTGGCCAGCACAGTCTAGGCCTAGATACCAGCTGAGGAAAATAAAGAGAAAGTGAGAGAAAGCTTCCAGCTGATAAGAAAAGGGGGAGAGAGACGGGGGTGTATTCCATAGTCTGTTTATTGCAGAACTATTTCGTACAGAGCCAAAGATACAAGAAAATCATAGAGCTTATATTCCTTATTTCAGGGATGATTACTTGACTTGGGTCTTGCCTTTCCCCCAACCTCAGCCCAAGGCTAATCAGTCATTAAGATCTTCATCCTAGAACCACCTCCTGGGGCACAATAGACCAAAAGTCCTAATCAGGACTTGCAAATTAACTTTCAGTACAGTCTTTAGATATTCCAGAAACCAATGAGAGCATCCACCCAACAAGATTATATCTTGCATATCTGCCTAATGCCCTTGTAGAACTAGGGAGCTAGTGTGCCAAGACCCCAGAAAGTCTTGGCCCCCAACAAAGTATAAAGTCCTAAACTGGAATTGAAAATAAAATCAATTAAATGTTGGAGAAGATGGAGAAAATTTGGAACACAAATGCATTTTTGATGGAGTTGTGAACTGATCCAATCATTCTGGAGAGCAATTTGGAACTATGCCCAGTGGATTATAAATCTGTGTACACCCCTTGATGTACTCCTTGCTGTGTACACCAGCAATTCCACCTTTAGGTCTGCATCCCAAAAAGGGAAAAGGACCCACATATACAAAAATGTTGATAGCAGCTCTTCCTGTGGTGGCCAAGAATAGGAAATTGAGGGGATACCCATCAACTGGAGAATGAGTGAACAAGTTGTGGTATTTGAATGTAATTGAATACTATTATTCCATAAGAAATGATGCATGAGCAGATTTCAGAAAAACCAGAAAAAAATTCAGAAAAGACTTGCATGAACTGATACTGAGAGAAGTGAGCAGAACCAGGAGAACAGTGTACACAGTAACAGCAACATTGCAGAATGATGACTTTATTAGACTTAGCTCTTCTCAGCAATGCAATGAACTAAGACAATTCCAAAAGATTCATGATGGAAAATGCTTATCCACATCAAGAAAAAGAACTACAGAGTCTGAATGCAGATCACAATGTACTATTTTCTCTTTTTTTGTTTTGTTTTTTTTTTTTCTGGTGGTTTTTCCCTTTTGCTCTGATTCTTCTTTCACAACATGACCAATGTGGACACGTGTTTAATATGATTGTATATATATAGCATTTATCAAATTGCATGCTCTCTTGAGAAGAGGGAAGGGGAAGGGAGAAAATTTAGACCTCAAAATCTTATAAAAGTGACTGTTGAAAATTAAAGTATTTTAAAAAATAAATTTTAAGAAATAAAAAAAATTTCACAAGTGAAAAATAGGGAAGGGCTAAATAAAAGTTATATGAAAAAATATAAAATGCTATTAGTAAACAGCAATCTAAAAATGAGTCAACAGATGACATATTTAAGAAAGCTAGTGAATGAACAAATATTTATTCTTTAATTTATTTTTAGTCTAAACTTAACAAACACCAAATAAAATTGATATTTCCATATATATATCAGAACAAGCAGGGGAAAAGGATAATATCTGAAACTATACTTCTCTATGGAATTCAAATTGTTTTTTCCCCAAGGTACATAGTAAGTTCAACCTATAGTTTTCAAAACTGTTTTATCTTTTTTCTCAATAGTCTTCTCCTTTTCTGTGCATTAAAATATTCTTTAATTTAAAAAATCTATTTAATTTGTTTTTATTGTTGCTGTTACTCTTTCCCCATTCCCCACTTATCCTTCTACCTCTCCATTGGAAAGAAAAAGAAAAAAATATCCCTGGTAACAAATATGCAGTCAAAAAAAAATCAACATTGGCTACATGTGAAAATATATATCTTATTGTGGACCTTTCTGTCAAGAGATAGGTAGTATGTTTCATCATTAGTGCTCCATATCATACTTGGATGTTGCATTGAGCAGAGTTTCGAGGTCTTTCAATGTTGTTGTTGTTGTGTGTTGTTGCTGTATGAATAGTTCTCCTGGTTCTGGTCACTTCACTGCATCAATTCATAAGGTTCTTCCTAGGTTTCTCTTAAACTGTCCATCTTATCATAATATTCCTTTATATTCATGCATCATAATTTTTAGCCATTCCCTAATAGATTATTAATGCTTTAGTTTCAATTTCTTTGCTACTACAGAAGAGATTCACCATAAATATTTTTGTATAATATGTCCTTGTGAACTTCCTGAAGGCAGTTGACTGTTTCTGACTTTCTTTGCATCCTTAGCACTTAGCCCAGTGCCTAGAACATGATAGCACTTAATAAATTCTTATTGACTGAATGATCTCTTTGAGATATAGGTCTATTAATGGCACTGAAGGCTCACTCTATTGATACTTTAGTAACTTGGGGAGGCATAGTTCAAAATCTTTCACTGAGACTAATTCATATCTTCACCAACAGTGCATTAGTAAACTTGTTTTCCTTACAACTACTCCAATATTTGTCATTTTCCTTTTTTGTCAATCTAATGGATAGAGATGAAACATCAGACTTTTCAGAATTTGTATTTCTCTAATTATTAGGATTTAGAGCATATTTTTTCATGTGGTAGTTGATATTTAGGATTCATTTCCTTCAAAACTGCTTATTCATGTCCTTGCACCATTTATCTATTGGGTGCTAGCTCTCTATCTTATCCATTGGAATCAGTCTCATATATCTTGAATATGAGACCTTTATCAGAAATATTTGTTATGCAGATTTTTTTCTCTCCATTTACTTATAATTTGAACTTCTAATTTGAACTGCATTTGGTTTTATTTGTTCAAAACTTTTTTAGTGTTATATTATCAGCATTGTCCCCTTTACCTTCACCATCCTTACTATCCATTTTTGGTGATGAATGCTTCATTTTTCACTAGATCTGAATGGTCATCTCTCCCTTGTTCTTCTCATTTGTTTATGATGTCACTCCTAAAGTGTAAGTCAGCTTATTTTGAAATATAGGAAGATATTAGTCTAATGTAGTGGTTAGTAAAAGGGGATCCATTAACCTATTTTTAAAGCTTTATAACTGTGTTTAAATATCATTGGTTCCCCTTGAAATACTCTGTATTTTGTTTTATGTATTTTAAAACATTTTGAGAAGGGGTTACTGCTCATCACCATAATGCCTTAGACAGGTATGGGGAACCTGTATCCTTGAGTTCACATGTGGCCTTCTAGGTCCTTGGGTGCATCCTTTTGATGGAGTCCAAGTTTACAGAGCAAATCCTTTTATTAAGGGGATTTGTTCTGTGAAGTCTGAATTCAGTCAAAAGACCTCACTTGAGGACCTAGAGGACCACATGTGGCCTTGAGGCTGTCCTAGGGGGTCCACGGGTGTCCATGACACAAAAAAAGTTAAGAACCCCTGGCCTATCTACTTAGATTGCTTTCCAAGTTTCCCGGCATATTTTGTCAAATAGTGAGTCCTGACCCCAATAGCTGTAATCTTTGGCATTGTTAAATTGGAGAAAAACAGTATGTAAAATAGTCTGCCACTGTCTTTGTTTGCTTTTGTATGTTATTCCAGTTAATCAATCAATAAATATTTATTAAGTAATTACTATGTACCAGGCAGGGTGCTAAATACTAGAGATTCAAAAAGAGGCAGAAGATAGTCCTTGCCTTTAGGGAGCTTACATTCTATTAGGGGAGACAACATGTGATCAGATATATACAAGCAAGCTATACATGGGATAAATAGGGAGCAATTAGTGAAGGGAAAGAAGTGGAATTTAACTAATCTGTTCCTTCGATCAGTTTATCTATTTTTTAATCAGCATAAAATTGCTTTAGTGATTACTGCTTTGTGGTATAGAGATTTGCTAAGATGCTTCTTTCCCTCTTCTTTTCATTATTTCCTTTGAAATTCTTGATCTTTTGTTCTTCCAGGAGAATTTCTTTATTTTTTTTCTAGCTTCACAAAATAATTTTCTGGTAGTCTGATAGATATGGCACCAAATAAGTAAATTAATTTGGGTAGTAATGTCATTTTTATTACGTTGGCATTATCTACTCACAAGCAATTAATATTTCTCCAGTTACTCAGAATTTTATTTTGTGTTGTGTTTTAGAGCTCTACATACATACACACACACACACACACACACATACACACACATATATAGTTTCTGCATATGCTTTAGTAGAGAGGCTCCCAAATATTTAATATATTCTGTAGTTATTATGGATGGAATTTCTCTCTCTCTCCCTACAGGGTTTGATTGTTAATATCCAGAAATATTTATGATTTATGTGACTTCATTATATTTCCTGCAACTTCTCTGAATTTATTACTTCCATTAAAATTTTAGTTTACTCTTTAGGGTAGAGTTCTCAAAACAGACTGTCATATCTTTTGTAAAAAGTAATAGTTTTCCTACTTCTTTGACTATGTTTATTACTAAAATTCCTTTTTTCTTCTCTTAATGATGCAGCTATCAGGGGGAAATTGCTAAGTTTTTCCTTTGAGTCAAACACTGTTTTATATCCTAGAGATACAAATATAAATGTAAAGACAATCTTTTCAATGGAGGAGTTTACATTCTAATAAGGGATACTATCCATGGAAGAGAATGGTAGATATGGAGAGGTAATTGGGTTCCAGAAAATTAAGAGATTCATTATTTACAGAATGAAAGAGGTGATGAGCAACAGGCACAACAAAACATTTCTGGAGTATTGTATTCAGTTGTAAGTGGCACGTTCATAGGGCCACTAATAAACAGATCATAGAGCAGGATGACAAAGATGGTGATTGGACTGGAAAAAATTCCATCCTAGGATCTGTTGAAAGAATTCAATATTTTGGATCTGAAGAAGACTAGAGAGAGAAGATGAATGACAGCTGTCTTTAAATATCTGAAGTGCCATCATATAGAAAAAAGAGTAGATTTGTTCTTCTTGGACTCAGGGAGAAGAATTGGGAAAAAAAAAATAGAAGTCGCAGAGAGACAGATTTAGTCTTTATGTAAGGAAAAATTTCCTAAAGTTAGAACTAGTCAAAAGTGGAATGGTCTACATTAGAGACTAGTAGCTTCCTCCTATCTAAGGGTTTGCAAGCAGGGGCTTTATTATGATTTATTGGGAATGTCATAGGAGGTATTCTTGTTTTGGTATGAGTTTGACTTGGTGAACTCTAAGATTCTTTTTTTTCATTGTTTTGGTCCCTGAGATACACCTCATACCTATCAAATTGGCTAATAGAACAAAAAAAGGAAATGATAAATGGTGGAGAAGATATGGTAAAATTGAGACATTAATGCACTGCTGGTGGAGTTGTGAACTGATAGAACCATTCTGGTGAGCAATTTGGAACTATACCCAAAGGGCTATAAAACTGCATACCATTTTATCCAGAAATACCACTGCTAGATCTATATCCCAATGAGATTGGGGGGGGGGGGCAATTGGGGTTAAGTGACTTTCCCAAAGTCACACACTAGTAAGCATGTTAATTATCTGAGGCTGCATTTGAACTCAGGTCCTCCTGACTCCAGGGCCGGTGCTCTCTTCACTACACCACCTAGCCACCCCCCAAGATTTTTTTTAAAAAGGAAAAGGACCTATTTGTACTAACATATTTGTAGAAATTCCTTCTGTGTTATCTAAGAATTGGAAGTTGAGGGGATGTTCATCACTTGGGGAATGGCTGAACAAGTTGTATATGATTATAATGGAATATGATTGTACTTTAAGAAATGACAAGCACAATGATTTCAGAAAAACCCAGGAAGATGTACATGAACTGATACAAAGTGAAGCAGAACCAGGAGAACATTGTACACAGTAACAGCAATATTGCTACACTTTATATTCTTGGCAATACAATGATCCAAGACAATCCCAAAGGGCTCATGATGAAAAATGCTATCTGCCTCCAGAAAGAGAACTGATGTTAACGGAAGCATACTATTTTTCACTTTTTTCATTTTTTCTTCCTTCCTTCCTTCCTTCCTTCCTTCCTTCCTTCCTTCCTTCCTTCCTTCCTTCCTTTCTTTCTTTCTTTCTTTCTTGCTTGCTTTCTTTCTTTCTCTTCCTTCCTTTTTTCTTTTTTCTTTATTTCTTTGTTTCTTTCTGTCTGTCTATCTATCTATCTATCTATCTATCTATCTATCTATCTATCTATCTATCTATCTTCCTTCCTTCCTTCCTTCCTTTCTTTCTTTTTATTAGAGTCATTTCACAAAATTGCTAAAATGGAAATGTTTTAGATGATTGCTTACCATATCAGGGAGGGGGAAGGGGTAGAATTTGGAACTCAAAACTTTTTTTAAAAAGAATGTGAAAAATAGTTTTTACATCTAACTGGAGAAAAATGAAATATTATTTTTGAAAAGATGTTTTGGTATTTTTATTTTCCATGACCTATACCTTCAATTTATCTTGTATGTATCATATATATATAGTTTTTTCATGTTCCTTCCTCCATTAGACTTTGGTCTCCTTGAGAACAGAGAGGGAGTTTGGTTTGCCTTTTTTTGTATCCCCAGAGCTTAGTAGAATTTCTGAATAAAGAAGACTTAAATGTTTGTTGATGACTTTTATTTCCCAATGTAAGTCTCTCTTTTCCCTCCTAGAGAAATATTCCTTTATAAAAAGGAGAGAAGAGAGAAAAATAACAGTTCAGCAAAACTAATAGGTGCATCCAAAAAAAGGGGGTACAGTAGGAGCAGCAGCATTTATTTAAGGTTTGCAAAGAACTTTACAAATAGTATTTCAGTTTATCCCCATAATTACTCTGGCAGGTATGTACTATTATTATCCATTTTATATATGAGGAAACTGAGGCTGAGGAAGGTTAAGTGACTTCCCCAGGGTCACACAGCTAGTAAGTGAAATCTCTTTGAACTCAGAACTTCCTGACTCCAAGTCCTACACTTCATAAACACTCATAATTCTCCATTTCTGCAATGAATGGAAAGAGATGCCTTTTTATATCTCTTCTTCAAGGACAAGATGGATCACTATAATTTCAGAAGCTTCAGTTTCAATTATTCGTGATGTTGTAGCCTCCATCATGGAGAAGAAGAATGACATTCATTCTACTTGTTCTCAAGGAGAAAAAAAAGTTTATTGTTTTTCTGGTTCTACTTGCTTCACTTTGTGTACTTTTATATAAATCTTTCCATAATTCTCTATGTCTGTCGTTTTTGTTGTTGTTCAGGTATTTTAGTGGTATCTGACTCTTTGTGGTGTCATTTGGGGTCTTCTTAGCAGAAATACTGGAGTGGCTTTCCATTTCTGTCTCCAGCTCATTTACAGATGAGGGAACTGAGGCAAATAGAGTTAAGGGATTTGTCCAGGGACACACAGGTAGTATCTGAAGCTAGATTTGAACTGAGAAAAATGCGTCTTCCTGACTTTAGGCCTGATACTCTATCCTCTACAGCACATAATTGTCCCATATTTGTCATATTCATCATTTTATAAAATAGTAACATAACATTACATTCATATTACATACATTATACATTACATTACCTATGTTTATGTTACATCTATATTTATATACATGTACATGTCTGTATGTATTATATGTGTATTATATACATATTGTAAATAATTTATTTAGCCATTTCCTACCATGTTTCTTCGCTGTTTTTCTTTTGGTGTTTCTGTTTTTGCTGCTTTAAAGATGTGCCATTATAACTATTTCAGTGTGTACAAGGATATTCTTTTTATCATTGATCTCTTTGGGGTCTATATGCCAACAAAAGGATCAATTATAAATTTCTTTACAGAATGGCTTGATCAATTCAAAGGTCCATATCAGTGTATTAGTGTGCTCATCTTTCTCAGTCTAGGGGCAAGTTCAAAATCTCCTTCCCCCTCTCTACTCCAACTCAAAAATTCCTTGTATTTATTAGTTTTATTTTAGTCTTATTTTATTTTGCCACACTTTTATATAAGGAGTTTTTCTTCCCTTTGTTCTCTTTATAAATCCTTTGTTAATTCCTTTCTAGTCTATTTTGAAAAATCATTTTCTGATTAGTAGATTATACCTTTATTTATTTCTTCTTTAATCTTTCAGTGTTCAAAATGGGATTAAAGTTTGTAAAGCACAAGACTTGAGCTCCTTCTCCTAATTTCTTCTTCTCTCTATTGTTGCTTTTATAGACCTTTGCCCATGATCTTTTTATTCTGTCGTTCCTTACCGCTAGAAGTATAATCATGTGAATGATGCAATGTTGGACAAAAACATAACTGCATGGTAGAAATGTCTACATCCCAGCTCATGTAGCCCTGTACTACCTCCTGCATTCACCACAATCAGTCTTCACCAAGACTGTACCATCTCTCCTCTGGGTCTCTTCCATCTGTACCAGTTGTACCTAAGAGCTAACATACCCTATCTAGTAAACCAGAGTACTCACCCAGAGAAGAAGGTCTCCCAATGCACCAATTCCCTCTAGAGCAGAGGTTCTTAAAGTGGCGTTAGGGGAGAAATTTCAGGTCATTCATGAACTTGAGTGGGGAAAAATTATTTGCTTATTTTAGCTAACTTCTAACTGACATTGATCATTTCCTTCTATTATGAATGCCAGCAACAAACATTTTGGGAAAGGATTCGTAGGTTTTGCTAGACGGCCAAAGGGTACCATGATATACACAAAAGATAAAGAATCCCAGATCTAGATTAAGCATTCATGAGGTCTCTATCTCCATTACCCCTTCCTGCATAGGAGCACTCTTCCCTACTTCAGTTGAGGTAAGACCCTTATTTCAAGTATCCCAGGCTCAATCCCTTTCTTCTGCTCCCTCTGCAATTATTCTTCAGCACCAGTCTTACCAAGTACCTATAGGACTGGCTGTCCCTTCATCATTCATCCATGGACTTGATAGATGGCAACACTCATTTTCTTCTCTGCCCCATTTCTTCTCTCCCCCCATTTAAACACTCTCTAAATCTGCCATTCCATGTCCTCCAAAACAACGGTGTGGAGTAGATCAGGAGGTTTAGTCCACAGGGTCATGTTTCTATTCCTTCACTTTCAGTTCTCCTATTTTGTAAGTTTTGATTGCATCTTTATCCTCTAGAGTTTTTTTTTTCTTTTTAACTCTCCCTCAGTTCTTTTGTTTGTTTGCTTTTAATTGCATAGATTAGTCTTTCTCACTTCAAAAAACACCTCTCAGTATGAGGTAATTGATTTAATTATTCTTTCCTTGAGAGTTATATTTATTTGCCTTTCTTATATTTATCTTTTGAGGAGGGGAATGTTTTGATATTATTTCTTAATTGTTTCTTCATAACCCCATTTGGAATTTTCCTGGCAAAGATGCTGGAGTGGTTTGCCCTTTCTTTCTCCTGCTCATTTTACAGATGAGGAAACTGAGGCAAATAGGGTTAAGTGACTTGCCCAGGGTTACACGGCTAGTAAGTGTCTGAGGCCAGATTTGAACTCACAAAGATGATTCTTCCTGACTTCAGTGCTGGCACTCTACCCATTGAGTCACCAAGTTGAATATTCTATTCATCTCTTTTTCATTTGTAGGAATACCTCAACTGCCTCTCTTTTGTTGAAAATCCATCTTATTTTCATTGATGATTAGGCTCAGGTTTGCAGGGTACTTCATTGTGAGTTGAAGATTGATCTATTTTGTTTTTCAGAATATAGAATTCCCTTCCCCTCTGTATTTTCTGAAGGCTAAAGAATAATCTTGTGTTATTCAAACTTTCCATTGTAATAGTAAGTTATTCTCCAAGCCACTTGCAATATTTATTGTTTATTAGTAAAACTGTTCAATTTAGCCATTGCTAAATTGGAATTGGAATTTGAAGCATGTTTGTCTGCTTGCTTGCCTGTTTTTTTTTTCTTTCCTGAAAGTGGTCTGTGGATTCTCTTGATTGACAGCTAGTTATCTGTATTCAGAAACTGTCAGTAGTTCTCTTGTACCACTTCCTGCATTATAGTATTCGGGTTTTTTTTTATTTGTCATATTCTTAGGGGAGATCAACTATTTTTAATGCATCTTATCTTCAATATTAGTTGTCTGGGCTTGTAGACTTTGTTTCTTTAACATTGCTGTCTTTTGCTTCTCATGCCAGATTTTCCACCATTTTCATATTTTGTCTATTAACATCTTCGCTTGTTTGGGGAGATTCTCCATTATGGATTGATTTTTTTCTAATTAAAGTTTTTTTTTAAATTTTCCACTAAAAACTAAGAGTTCTGACCTATGCCCAATTTCTCTTTTTATGGGTTTCTTTCTCTTTTGAACTGTTCTACAATTTCTCGTTTCATGCTCTTTTGAGAGTCCACTAGGGTCTGTCTTCCATCAGGAATTGGTTCACTTCCCATTATCATATTAAAGACCTATGCATTCTCCTTGAGGCTTTTCTAGTCATCCCTTTTTCTGGTTTCAGATTGACCTGCATAACTGCCCACGTGGTATATTGCCCCAGTTCCTTCCATGGCTCTCCTCATTGACTTCTCATAGCTGAATTGACTTAGTGTCTTACACTTTTTGTGAGTCAAGGAGCAGGTAGGTGTGATCTGGAAAGAGCAACTACCACCTTCATTTTCTAACCTAGAACCAGGCCCCAGTTAATAGACAGCATGTTTTCAGTACCTCTGCCCCTTCCTCATTACAGCTAGTGCTCCTTGAGGGATGAAAAGAGATTATATGTGTCAAGGGGTGTTCTGAAAAAAAAAAAATATATATATATATATATAGGGAGAGAGAGAGAGAGAGA
>CM053594.1:194328689-194358821 GCA_028646575.1 Pseudocheirus occidentalis
TGCTTCCATTTGCTCCACTCTAATCCTGAAGGAATTATTCTCTTCAGAAAGCTTTTGAGATTCTTTTTCTATCTGGCAAATTTGACTTTTTAAGGCATTCTTCTCCTCATTGGCTTTTTGGGCCTCATTTGCTATTTGAGTTGGTCTATTTTTTAAGGTGTTATTTTCTTCAGTCAGGTTGCTGACTCTCTTATTATGATTTTCTTGCATCATTCTCATTTCTCTCCCCAATTTTTCCTCCATTTCTCTTATTTGGTTTTCAAAATCCTTCTTAAGCTCCTCTATGGCCTGTAAGCAGTTTATATTTTTCTTGGAAGCTTTTGGTGTAGTTCTGACTGTGCTGTCTTGCTCCCATTCCATGCTTTGATCCTTTTTTTCCCCGAAAAAGGAATATAAAGTTGGATTGCTGTGCTTACTTTGCTTCCTTTGCCTGCTCATGTTGCTTATCAGTTACTTGACTTTGGGGCTCAGTAGAACTCTGTTTTCAGAGGAGATGGTTTTGTCCCAAATTGCTGTGGTTTTTGCAGTTGCCAGAACTATTAGGAGGTTGCAGTCTCTGCAGTCCCCGCCAGCTTTGGCTCACTGGTCACACACCAGAGGACCACCACCCAAGACCACAGTCCCTATCCAGGCAGCTCAAAGCAAGAGTCCTTTTGCCTCTGAATGATGGCTTGGACCCCTGCAATCTGCAGGCTGGGAGCTCTGAAGCACCCATGTGGAGGTGGCTGCAGGGCTGCCACTTCAGACTGCTTCTAGCTCTGGAGGCCCTTTGGCCAGATCCTCTCCCCCAAATTTAGCCTAGTTCCACTAACCTTCCACTTTGTCCTTGGCTCTTATGGGTTGGTAATTCTGGGAACTGCCACAGCTGCTGGTGATCTGCTCTCCTGAAAGCTCCAGCCAGGGCTTCTCCTGGATGACCTGGGGTTAAAACCACATGGGGCTGGGCTCTATTCCCAGAATGCTGCAATGAGTCCTTTCTGTCCATCTGCTGGGCTGCCTTCAGTGGGAGCCTTGTTTCTCTGTCCTTTTCTGGGTTCTGGAGCTCTAGGATTTGTTTAAAGTCATATTTTATAGGTATTTGAGGTGGTTATGGATCCCCCATCTTGGCCGTCTTGACTCTGCACCCTCTCCTCCTCTCTTCACCCTTGACTCTTTAGAGGTTATTTATTATGGAATCTCTCTCTCTCTTTCTCTGTGTCTCTCTGTCTCTCTGTCTCTCTGTCTCTCTCTGTCTCTCTCTCTCTGTCTCTCTCTCTCTGTCTCCGTCTCTCTCTGTCTCTATCTCTGTCTCTGTCTCTGTCTTTGTCTCTCTCTCTCTCTCTCTCTCTCTCTCTCTCTCTCTTTGTTTCCTTTATCTTAAAATCCCTTGACATCATCCTCAACTCTCATCCTTTCCTTTTTTCTCCAGTCATAAGGAGATCCTTCTTTCCAAGACTTACCCCTCTCAATAATTACCTCCCTAATCTTTAATCTCTTTCTATCTACTGGTTCCTTAGCTACTGCCTTGCAGTAGTCTGTTCCATCCTTAAAAACAAACAATTTCCCTTAGAACATTCCCTCAAGCTATTGTCCAATATCTTTCCTCTCGTTCTCAACCAGATTCCAAGTAAAAAAGGTTTACATTCAATTGCCTCCATTTCCTCTCCTTTTACTAACACCTCAGTTCTTCATGATCTGACTTTTAACCTCATTCCTCAACTGAAACTTCTCTCTTTAAAGTTGTGAGTGATCTAGTTACCAAATCTGATAGTCTTTATTCAATCCCTATCTTGAATTCTCTACTGCCTTTGATATCTTTTGATGGATCATCATCTATATCATTCCCTCCAAATGTAGATGTTCCTGAAGGCTCTTTCTCTTACCCTCTTCTCCCTCTAAACTGTCTCCATTGATGATCTTATCAGCACCAAGGGGTTTAATTATCTTCTCAATGCAATTGATTCAAATATAAATATAAAAATAAATTTATATATAAATTGAAATGTACTTAAATATAAAATTCCAGGCTCCCCCATATGAAATTTCAATATGCAATCTCCAGATGTCTTGAATATCACAAAGGCATCTCAACTCAACATGTCTAAACCAGAATGCATAATCTGTCCCCCAGAACCCACCTTTTCTCCATACTTCCCTATTTATGTGAAAGGTAATATGATTCTTCAAGTCTCCCAAGTTTGTAGACTTTATGTTATCCCTAACTCCTCATCCTCTCTTATGCAATATGACCTGTTGATTTTCCAAATCTTGTCTTTTTAACCTCCACATTTTTACCTCCTCTTCTGTCTGTCCCTTACTCTCTACTAACACAGACACCATCTTAGTTCAGGCCCTTATTACATCTTGCCTCTGCTATTACAATGCCCCCTAATTAGTTCTTTTTCTCAAGTCTTTTTCTACCCCCAACCTATCATCCATGTATCTGTCAAAGTGATTTACTTTAAGCATAGATCTCATCATGCTGCTCTATTGCTGAATGAACTACTGTAGTTCCCTATTATTTTTGGATAAAGTATAAACTGTTTGGTTTTTAAAACTCTTCATGATGTGGACCCATCCCATGTTTGCAGAATCACTATATGCTACTCCTGTTCCCACACTCTAAATTCCCAAGTTGGCCCTCTCTCTGTCTTTCACACATGGCACTCTGTCTTCCATTTGCATAATTTTGCATTGGCCCTTCCCCATGCTTTGAAGGAGCACTCCCTCTCTACCTTCCCCTCATATAATATTCCTTTTTTAAAAAAGCTCAAGAACTACTATACAAAGCCTTTCCTGATCCACTTGATTATTTTTGCCTTCTTAAAGTACCTAATATTTAATTACTTTACATTTATTTTTATTTCTTTTTTGACTCACTGGTAAATTGTATTAAAGTGAGGTGGAGTTGCAGGAAGTTGTCAGTCTCATTCTCTCTTCCAGAGTCATCTAAGTCTAGTAGCAAGACAAAAGTCAAAATGATTTGTGATGACCTGGGATGCAGTGGATGACCTTGGCATCTTTGATGTCTGACCAAGCTCTATGTACTTCATAATACCTTCTTCAGTCACCTTCATGGTCTTTGGAACACATTGTTCACATCTGCCTATATTTCCAGGGAACATGCTTGGGGTAGACACCCCCCTAACTCACAGACAGGTTTGAGACCTTTCAATTACCCTAAACCTGGTTTAGCCTATCTGCCAAGATGGTGAGAGTTGGGTGGCAGGTGGACACGGAAGGATGAAGGGCTTGGCAGCCCTCACACCAGAGGTACTAATTCTCCCTGAACACCTTATAGGCCACATGTCCTCCCAGTAGAATATAAGATCCTAGTAAGTAATGATAGCGGTGTTTTTGTTTGTTTGTTTTTAATATTTATGTCTCCAACAACTGGCACAATGACTAGCAGGCATTGGATAAATGTATGTTGATTGATTGATTGATTGATTGATTGATTCAGTTTCCATGTAAATAGTTTAAAGCTGTTCCTACTGACCATAAGGAGCCCTGGAGACTTCTGAGATCTTCCAAATGCTACTATATAGGATGACAAATGTGGAAGAAGTATACAATATGGATTAGAATGGGGTGAAAAGAAGATCATTAAGATATTATTGCAATAGTTCAGATGGGAAGGGAAGAAAGGCCTAAACTAAAGTGGTAGAAATAGAAATAGAAGTAGAAGAGACAAAGACAAGAATATCTCAAATGAAAAGGATGAAAATACCAAGCCATTCCAGATGTGTAACCAATATGAAAGTAACTGGTTGAAAATGAAAATTCAATCATTTCACCTACAGAAACTAAATAATTTCTTTGAAAGAGTTTTCACTAGATCGACTAAGTTTGTGACTCATTTCACTAGTTGTCCAGTTGTTTTCACATTAAGGTACCAGCGATCACAAAATGACTAAACTTTGCTCCATCAGGCTTATTAAAAAACCTATGACTATTTTTTTAATTGTAACTCATTTTTAAAATAAAAATGAGTTTTTTTATTACTCAAGGTAAGAACTCAATTACAGCATTCATGTCTGTCAAATAGAAACATTTGTCACTGGCACTTGCATCTCAACCAGAGAGACCTTTGCACACAGGCCTGCATGGCAAAGCTAAGACAACTTTGGCCCCCCAAAATAAAAACAAGCATATCTTGAATGTCTTTCCAGGGAAAACTTTTTCAAAATACACTTTCCAAGTGAATCATGTTTTTTGACACATTAAAAATCCAGAAGACTGAGTGGAAATGATCCTTTTGGGGTACAATTCTATAATGAATTCTGGAAATGAGTGAGGCATGATGCCAAGAATAAATTCTTAGATAATCCCCAAATATCAAGTTACTTCATCTTCTATCAAACTGCTCTCTGAACTTCTAATAGTAGCTGATATACTTTGTCTCTTTTTCCTGCACTTAGTGATTAGTGCTATATCCAAAGGGTTTCTTTATTATTCTTGGTAATTTGTGAGTAAAGGCTTAAGATGGTCAGAAAGATTAGAGTGAGGCAGGAGTATAGTGGTAGACACATAAAATACATTCAGTAATAAAAATACTATCTTTAAATAGTGGTTTTAACTTGTCGAGGCATTTTTCCTAACTTGAATTTCGTTCTGGTCCTTACAACATGAATGACTGCCTTATTTGCCCACTGTACAAAATCTTTCTGAGAATAATCTGTATATGTATCTAGTATATCCTTACTGAAAAGAGGTAAGAGAAGGAAAGAGGTGGGCTTTAGTAAATAATATTCTATCATACAGTGCATCTTCATAGTCATATAATTGACTGAAATGTATTATTTTGTAGTCTTATACTAACGGTTTATTTGTTTATCAAAAACCATTTGACTTGGCAGAGCAAAATGCCTCTCTTAATGATTCTTCACAACAAGGTGTGTCCCATGTTTATATTAAAATCATATAAGATTCTCGAAAGATACAACAGCGGTGTTTTGTTTGACTATCCTTCAATTACACAAGGCATAAAATTGGAAAATTATAAATACACACACCCACATGTGGTAAATATTTCAAACGCAATTCAACCTTGTAAATTCTAGGCCCAGATGGTGGTCCAACTACAATACTTATATAAGATTTTTACACATATATGTACATATATTCACATGCACAGTTTCCTTGTGTATAAAATGGGAACAGCCTGTATCTCAGAAGATTATTGTGAGGAAAAACAATATCATATATGCAAAATACTTTACAAACAATGCTCTACATAAATATTATTAGTAGTTCAACGATACCAAGTTTAAGCAAAAGTCCATCTCTTTCATATCAATGTTCTCCCAATGATGCTACATTGATATGACCACTGCAACATCATATTCTCAGAAGAATCAAGACTGTAGACAAAGATGCACGGGGGTTACCAACAGGGATGCACAAGGATGGGTATAATAGACAATAAAATCTTGCATAGCCATGATTCAAAGAGGAAGCGGGTAATTCCCATAGTGAGATGAAATATAGTAGATGGAGAGCCCCAGTACTACAATGGTGCTTTTCATATATCCAAAGGATAAGAAAAAAGTATTATGTTATAAATTCTTTTACAGTAGACTTACAAGAAGATATGATGGACAGGAATCACATAGGAGAGGAAGAGTTATGCTCTGAACTAGTGGAGGGACTGACCCTCCCCCCCCAGGGAGACCACAGAAACCATCTATGTATCTAAGTAGCAATCCTTTGAAACTGATAGGATAAGTATTACTCATCCAATTTTACAAATTAGGAAGTAAGTCTCAGAGAAATCAATATTGAATATAGTACATTAAAAGGTATAATTCTAATGAAGACCTGACATAAGATCTACATATTGAAATTATCACTAATATCTATCCATGGAAATATAACATAAAATAATGTAATTATTGATAATGTACATGTCAATAAATGTACAAATTGAAATTTAATTTACGTATACCTTGATAAAGGGCAGCTGAGTGGCATAGTGGATAGAGTGCTCGAACATGGAGTCAGGAAAACTCATCTTCCTAAGTTCAAATCTGTCCTCAGACATGTACTAGATGTGTGACCCTGGGCAAGTCACTTAACCTCAGCTTCTTCATCTGAAAAATGAGCTGAAGAAGGAAACAGCACACCACTCTGACTCTTTGCCAAGAAAACCCACATTAGGCCTTGAAGAGTTGAATACCACTGAAAAGTGACTGAACAACGCCTTGCTGAATAGTGACTCAAGTACAAAGATGGACATAGGTGAAGACAGAGAAAGTAGGTTCAAAAATAAGACTCAGGAGTAGAGAATGAAAACTACATGGCAGAAAAGAGCACTACACAGGAAAAGAACGAGAATGTGCTATGTTTGGCAAGAACCAGAGAACAACACGAAAACATGAAACTGAATACATTTTAGCAGGCAGAAAATGACTCATTACTAAAATGGGAATCATTCCTGAATCAGCTGTCTATATACTGTCGGAGCATTGACTTATTTGTGCAAAGATAAAAATTAATACAAACCTAAAAGATTATAAATGAGAAAAAAATGTGTCTTAAAATTAAAACTATTCCAATCTGACCTATTTAAACAAATTTACTGATGCCAAAAAATAGGAAACTGCTGGAGGAAAGGACATTAATAATATCAAAATTTCATGTAGAAATGTAAGCCGATGTAAATCTATTACCATAATAAGGAGATCAAAAGAATCTAAAACACCTGAGTCAGCAAACACTTCACTTCTTTGCTGAACAGAAAGATATTGCAGCCAAAGGCAGTACCAGTACAGAACATAAACTCATTTTGTAAGATCTTACAGAGAATGATGGAGAGGCAAAGGAGGGTTTGAATAAGCTGCAACACAGCACACACAAAATATCATAAAGGATAAGCAGAATTAAGGACTAGAGAGATATGGATAGAAAGCTAGACATAATGAAAGAGAAAGAGTTGACTGTGGCCAGGAGAATAACAGCTGCATTTCAGTAAGTCAACAAGCATTTATTAAGCATTTACTATGGGCTAGCCAAGGCAGCTAGATGAATCAGTGGATAGAGCTCTAAGCCTGGAGTCAGGAAGACCCAAGTTCAAATTAGGCCTCAGATGCTATCTGTGTGATCTTGGGCAAGTCACTTAACCTCTGTTTGCCTATGTAATGTTAAAGGATTTTGAAGGTCTTCCCTGCCGCTTTGTAGGCCTGTGTAACCTGCTTTAAGCTGTGGCCCAGCCCACAGCTTGAGTCACATGGAGCTCAATGTGGGAGGAGTTTACCCAACAGAACATAAGCAGAGAGCAAGAAGTGGGAGAGTGAGGTGGAGCGGAGAAAGGGAGGAGGAAGAGAGAGGGAGAGCAGCTAGCATGGGTGAGAGAGGGGCACTTTGCCCAAGGGAGCTTGTTTGTGTGGAGACCTCAAAGAGGGAAGGCTTGAGGATGGTGGTGCTTCCTGCACTGGTAATGTGTACCAACTTCTTTATTAGCATGATGGGTTTGGCTTTCTAGTGTATGAATAAATATCTTGGTTTTGTCTTTGAAGAAGAGAGTCTGTTATATCTCGTTATTCAAACCTGGAAATATGCCGGCATGTTGATAGCAGCTGCTGTGGTATCACATTGGTGATAGAGCCTAGGAAATATAGCAGCTGGGTGTCTCAACAGATAGAATGCTGGGCCTGGAGTCAGGAAAACCTGAGTTCAAATCCAGGTTTAGATACTTACTCGCTGTGTGACTGAGCAAGTCACTTATTGTTTGTTTGCCTTAATAATCCACTAGAGAAGAAACTGGCAAATCACTCCAGTGTCTTTGCCAAGGAAATGTCATTAATAGTAATGGTCCATGGGGTCACAAAGAGTTTGGCACAACTGATAAACCACAGCAGTGGACTAGGTATTGTGTTAAGTGTTCCAGATGCAAAGGCAAAAATATTTCCTGATCCTCAAGGAATTCACATTCTAACTGGAGAGACAAAATGCAAATACTTATGTACCTAGAATATACAAACACAGTGTAAATGGAAGGTTTTCTCAGAGAGAAGGCACTGAGTGGGAGTATAGGGACTGGCATGGTGGGAAAAGCTTCTGGTAGAAGGTGGGATTTATGTTTGGTCTTAAAGGAAGCCAAAGAAACCAGCAACCAAATGTAAGAAGAGTGAGCATTTCAGGGATGAGAGCCAGCCAGTGACAATATAGGGTCTGGGGATGCTGTGCTGCATGTGGCAGAGCAGCATAAAGGTCATTTAACTGGAATGAGTATATGTGGATATGAACATATGTAGATGGAAATAATGTGTTTGAAAGACTCAGGTTGTGAAGAGCTTTCAATGACAGATGTAGGCTTTTATATTTGATCCTGTAGGTAATAGTTAGTACAGTTTATTCAGTAGAAAGTTGAGGGAGTTGGGAACAGAAGAGAACTAGAGGACTTGGTCAAACCTACCTGCATTTTAAGATCATTTTGGAGACTAAGTGGATAATGAATTGAATGATGAGTGACTTGAGGAGAAGAGGCTAACTAGAAGACTATGGCAATAATCTGAATGCTTGAAATAATTATTCCCATTAATATTTCTTAGAAAAGAGACCATAAAAACACAGTAGTAAAACATACACACACACTTACACATATACACACACCTTAAAAGCTAAAAGGGATGACAGAAATTACCTCATCAATTAGCTATAATTTTTATCCATTTCTTTTTTAAAATGTTATGTTTATTTATTTTATTTATTTTTTTGCTTTTTGGAAGGGAGAGGGTAGGGTAGTTGGAGTTAAGTGCCTTGCCTGAGGTCACACAGCTAGTTTTAAGCTTCTGAGGCCAGATTTGAGCTCAGTTTCTCCTGACTCCAGGGCCAGTGCTCTATTCACTGTGCCACCTAGCTGCCTACAAATTCATTTTAAAAGCATTTATTATTTCTTCCTCCCACCCTCCATCATACTGAACAATGAATATAATAATATAAAATACTCATAATAGATATACATAGTCCAGCAAAACAAATTCCCATATTGGTCACGTCCAAAAAACTGTCTCATTGTGTATTTAAGAGTCTATCATCTCTTACCTGTCTGGAAGGAGATGAGCATTGTTTCTTGCTCAGTTCTCTGGACCAGGGGTTTATCATTGCAGTGATCATAGGTCTAAAGTTTTTCAAAGTTCTTTTTTCTCTATAATGTTGTTGTCATTGTATAAATTGTTGTAGTTCTGCTAACTTCTTGTTTGTCCATAGAGGTCTTCCTTGATTCCTTTGCAATTGTCCATGATACCATTTCTAATAGGACAGAGGGAGAGAGAGAAAGAGAAGGAGAGAGAGAGAGAGAGAGAGAGAGAGAAAGAGAGAGAGAGAGAGAGAGAGAGAGAGAAAGAGAGAGAGAGAGAGAGAGGGAAGGAGGGAGGGAAGGAGGGAGAGGGAGAGTTATGTGACATAGTAGATAGACTGCCAGGTCTGGAGTTGGGAAGACTCCTCTTCCTGAGTTCAAATGGACCTCAAACATTTATTAGTTGTGTGACCCTGGGCAAGTCACTTACCTTTCTTTGCCTCAGTTTCCTCATCTGTAAAATGAGCTAAAGAAGGAAACGGCAAACCACTTCAGTATCTTTGCCAAGAAAACCCCAAATGGGATCACAAAGAGTCAGACATGACTGAAAAACAAATAAAAACAACTATACACACACTTTACCTATGGTGCCTTTAAGCATAATTTTCCTTCTTTCTTTTTTTTTATCATGTTTACTTACTATAAACTTATCTGCTATCATGCTGCCCCTGGTTTTTTTGTTTGTTTGTTTCATTTTGTTTAGTTCAACTGAAGTACAATAGATTTTACTCAAGGCCTTCATTTTAATTCTATATGAATCTTTGTGTTTCAAGTATACTTATTGTAAAGAAAATATTATTGGATCCTGTTTTCTAACTTATTCTTCTATCATCTCCTGATTTATGGGCAAGTTCACCCTACTAAAATTCAGGGTTATGACTGTTAAATGTGTATTTCCCTCTACCCTCTCCTTTTGTACTTTTTTCCTTTCTTGACTCTCACCCCAGCTTTTTACAAATAAGAAGAAAGTGGCAAAAGAGACACTTTTCCTGACATGGGATCTATAAATATGACAACCTATTTTCTCTCTTTTTCAACTCTTCTTTTCCCTTTTCCTTAACTATGATCTCAGACTTTGTGTTCCTCTTTCTGCCTTTCCTTTTAATCCTCCCTCCTTCATATTCCTCTCTCCAACATTTGAGTTTGTTGTGTTTATGGCTGTTCCATTATCTACCATGCCCTTTTTTTAGACTGCTTTCTACCCCTCCTTTGTCCTTGTCCCCTTTTATTCCCCTATGAATTTCTATAACAAAATGTATTGTGTGTTATTATGTTTAGTATTCCTTAATCCAGTTTGTATGAAATTGAGGTTCATGGAATGTCCATTCCTCACGCTCCTTCTAATTATTAAATAGTCCTGATCTTGCGTGCCTCTATTATACAGCAACATTTTCCTAATTTTCCTACTCCTTATGTCCCCAGTATAGTCTTTGTCCCTCTCATTTTCAGAAACTGGTAAAATGAATCAAAAGCACCCACTTTCCTTCTATGACTCACAGATCCAATTTACCTTTCTCTATGACCCTTAAAGCGAACAGAGTTCTGAGAAGATATTTGTTTCTTGTCACTGTATTAGCATGGAAACAACTTACCTCCATGTACTCCCTTCCACTTTAACAAACGTGTGTACCATTCTACATTTCTCTTGGCTCCTGCATTCATTTCCATTTCAAAATGTTTATTCAGTTCTCCTTCTTTTCCTTAGGAATGCTTAGAAATTCACTATTTCATTAAAGATCCATATTCCACCATCTCCCCCACTACCCCCCACCCCCTGGGATCATACAGTTATCCCTTCCCCATCGTGGTTTCAATACTGGCAGAAGAAATTAAATGAAAATCTGGTGGGAGCTTTGCAGAAGTTGCCAATGACATGCAAAGGTCAGCAAACAACACAGAAAAAGTTTAGAAATTTAGAAGTACATAAAATATGTGTATGGTGTTGCATAATATCAAAATATTTAATCTTTAAATACCATAATAATTCAGATTTTTCAAATCACAGGAACGCCATGCCCCTAACCCTCACAATGTGGAAGGGATAACTGTACCTAGTTTTGTCAGATAGGTTATCTTTTATCTTTGTTTTTGTTTTTTTTTAATATTGTATTCTTTTTTTTTTTGCTTTTTTTTTGGAGGGCAGTTGGGGTTAAGTGACTTGCCCAAGGTCTTAATGTTGTATTCTAAGCTCTCTTCTTTTAGGTTGCCAGTTCTGAGATCATTACTTTTTTGTTTGTTTGTTTGCTTGTTTTCCTTTTTTTGGAGGGGGGAAGGCGGGGCAATTGGGGTTAAGTGACTTGCCCAAGGTCACATGGCTAGTGATGTTAGATTTGAACTCAGGTCTTTCTGACTCCAAGGTCGGTGCTCTATTCACTGCGCTACTTAGCCACCGCTGGGATCATTACTTCAGCTTCTTGGAATTTGATCTTTCTATTTGACTGCTTACAGTATTGTTTCTTTGACCTGGAAGGTCTGGATTTTTGCTATTATATTCCTCAGAGTTTTCATTAGGTGGGTTTCTTTTATGAGGATTTTCCTTTTTTGTTTTTCATTAAAAAAATTTCATCTTAGTTGTGTCTTGTGCCCCAATTTCCCTGTTTTATTTCTTCCATTGAGCAGGCTAAAAACAAGAAAAGTTTCTTTCATGAGGAGACTGGTGGATGTTTTCTATTTTCTCTTTGCCCTATGATTTTTGACAGTTTTAATTTGTAATTTCTTGAAATTTGCTATTCAAACCTTTCTTTAGTCAAGATTTCCAGATAATTCAATAATTCTTTGGTTATCTCTCCATGATTTATTTTCCAGATTATTTGGCTTTGTTACTATACTTCTTATATTTCTTTTCACTCATTTAAAAAAATTTTTTTTTACTCTTTCTTGTTGTCTCATTGAGTTCTTGTTCATAACCTGGGCCCATTCTAATTTTTAGGACAATCAGTTCTTAGGTAAGATTTTCTACCATCTGTTTTAAGGATTCGATTCTCCTTGCCCTTCTTTCCTTCCTAGCTATTCCATCTTATATATCTTATTTCATTTCTAGTGCTTGTGGTCAGAATTTTTTTTTTTGAAGCTTGACTTAGGCTTTGGGGGTCACTTTTTTCTTAGGGGCTCTCTCAGTCCAAGGCATTTTCCTTATGGTACTCAATATTTTCCTTGATTTGCCTATCTCAGCAGAAAAACCATTTGGCCAAATGTTATCAGGCGGTCACAAATTTCCCTGGCCAGAGTGGTATTCATAATAGGTGTATATTTTCATTATGCAAAAGGATTGCGTGAATTTAAGATTTTCAAATCTATGCAGCTTCCAAGAAATTGAGCACATTATAGTAAGATTCTAAAAATAGCTGCTCAAAGTACTATACTGACAACAATTTAAACATGAATGTGAGTAGAAAATAAAAAAGAAGATAGAAATAGGATAAACCAGCAATTGATTTGTAGCTTTCTACAAGCTTTCAGGTTCCCTAATAGTAAATCATGATTTCTTATTATACCACATGCTTCTTAACATCCCCCTTTTCCATTTATAGAATAGGGTATTTTGTCAGCAAAACATGACCACAAATTTCTTTTCATTTTAATAAATTTTCATTTCACCATAGTCCCATCTTGTGCCCCTACTTCCTTATTTAATTTATGCCACTGAGCAAAGTAAAAACAAGCCAGATCTTTCAATTGTGGGTAGGTAATTCCTTCGCTAGGTCACTAAGAGTTCGTTATTATAGGACTGAGCTAGATAAATTTGGACTTACCCAGAACATGCCAAAATACATCTTAACATTGAAAACAAGTGTCTACAATCTATTCAGAGCTGTTCTGAATGCTGTGCTTACTGAAAGTTCCCTGGTAGGAAAAAAAAATAGAACAAAGAACAAATCACTCCTAGGAATTCAAGGTCTAGACAATTACTTAAACAACATGAGCATGTGATTTCTATGAAGGCTACAATGACTTCCCCACCTTGTTCTATTAACAAAGTCATTGCTTGATGCACAAGGCCAGAATTAGGAAAAATCATATGCAAGAGAAAAGGACCAAAACCAATTCTGAGAGGAATAATTGAGCAGGAAGTATTATATAATACTGAGATTTTTTTTTAACTGAGATCTACTTAGACTTTTTTAAATTTTAGACACATTTTATATTTAGACATATTTAATTTTCCCCTTTAGAAGTGCCTTCAGAATATTCAAAGAGATTATAGGATTAAATGAGGAGATTCAATGGGATATATGGATTTGTGTATATCAGATGTGATACATCCATAAAATGCCCCTTGGGCACCTGAAACCTTAGAGGATACAAAAGGGACATTGAACAATGTCTGCTATCCAGATCTGTCATCTAGTTGTGAAAACAAACAATAACAAATATAAAAACAGAAGGTAGAGGGTAAGAGGCTGGAGTTGAATGAATGGATGGATGAATAAAGCATCTAACTATGGACAAAAGGTTGTGCTAAGCATTGGGAATACAAGTAGAAAAGTAGGCCAGTCCCTGCCCTCAAGGAGCTCACATTCTAATGGAAGGGACAACACTTATGGAAGGTTTCAGCTGCAAGTCAAATAGAAAAGATCTCATCCCACCGTCATTTGGGCACTAGAGCAAAGCCAATGATAATGTCTCTGTTTTGATGCCATTTCTACCATTTCTGATGCGAAACTGTTTGACCATGCCAAAGACTTTAGCGATAAGAACTTTGTTTTCCAGGTGTTCAGTAGCTGTGATCATAGCGCCTGAAAAAGCAGTCACCAGACTGCCTATGGTGTTGCTTCCCAGGATAATGGCTTCAGGCATTGGGTGAGAAGCATCACCATTCCAAAGACTTTTGGGGTTCAGGGTCCTGGGCTGTGTCCATTGGGTCTGAAGGAAGATGGTGGTGAAATTGAAGGTGGGGACTTGATTTGCCTGGCATATGCTGCCTCCTGGCTCTCCTTCAAGGTGCCTTGCTTGCTGCTTTGGCTAGACTGACTTACCTGCCCTGGCAGCAGCAGTTGGACTGACTTGGAGTCAAGAAGACTTGAGTTCAAATCTTGTCTCAGACACTTTATAGCTATGTAACCCTGAACCATTTATGACCTCTTTCATATTCAGTTTTCCCAGCTGTAAAATGGAGATTGTAATAACACCTACTTTGCAGGGATATTATGGGGATCAAAAGAGATAATGTTCATAGTACTTCAATTTCTTAAAATTACATATAAATATATACACATATTATTATTGTTACTATCACTATAAACAAAATCTCACCCTTCCCTCTAAAACCAATTAGGGAAAAATTAAGTTCTCAACTCTATAGTAGTGACTCCCAAGATTTTACAAGACTTCTTTGAAAAGGGTAAGGCTTGAGTTCATCTAATGCCACACACACCTGTCAAGAAACTGTCCTCTGGAACATGCTCCAGTGTTCATCTAAGTTCTTCATGAAGATTTCTCCTGATGAGGAACATACTTCAACTCTGATTTACTTTCAGATAATTAATTCAATTTAATACAATAAGCATACATTAAGGTAAAAGCACCTACTATGTACAAGGCACTGGGGGTACAAAAATGAAATTAAAATAATTCCTGCCCTCAGAGAGTTTAGATTCTCCCAGGAAATATTTACACAAATAAGTAAATAAAGAATCATTTCAGGAGGCACAGAATACTATCAGTTAAGAAGACCAGGATCCTTCCTGTATGAGGCAGCCTCTGAAATATTTTTCTTACATTGAGGAAATCTGCCTCTCTGAAAATTTTACCTCTTTCCCTCCGATTCCCTTTATAGCAAAATAGAGTGCATTGAACACCTCTTGAAGTTACTTCAGTACTTCAAGTATTTGCAATGTAACTTTGAATCATGTCCAGACCTGCCTACATAGAGGCACCCCTAAGGGTGCCCAGATCTCCTAAGATGGAAGCATTCTTTGTGCCCTATGCCATAAGTACCCATCCATGAAGCTTCCCTTAATTGACTGTGTAATAAAAGGTCTCTTTAAAACCTGCCTTGTGGACAAGACAGAAGGCTGTAAACTAAAGGTCAGTACAGTTGGATAGAGTCAGAACTGACACACTAACAGAGTAATCATCAAAATCATTTCGGAAGAAAGTCTCTAACAATGTGTTTCTTGGATCTATTCTTGACAATTGTCCTGCAAAATGATCTTATCAGTTGCTTATGTGAAGATAGGAATGGCATACTTATATTTGTTAATGGTGCAGATTGAGACAGTGGATCTACTGATTTCTTTGTGCCTCATGCTCTTTCTTGCTCCTTCAAGAGGATGAAGATGACCACAGTTCACTCCCAAAAGGCACCATGAACTGAACTGGTGAGAGGGAAAGAACTTCCTTCCTTTGCTCCTTGTTTTATTTCAGTTCTATAAAATGAGCTGGGGAATAAGAGTGTGTTTGTTTCTGTTTTGGGTCTTTTGTCCTTCTCCGTTTTAGGCACCAGCATGGCAACCTTTGAATCAAGATTCCAGGCAGAATGTTGCAGGCAGTCAGCCCAATAGGGAAGACCAAAGATGCCAGTATCAGACTCAAACTGGATTGGAGTGGGATTTTGGATCTGGAACTGGAACTATGTTCTTTTGGAAACAGAACTAAATTATAAACTGAATCCCCTTATCCTTCCCAGAAATAAGTGCAAAGGAGAAGTAGGATTATTCCTTTTAGGTTAGGGGAGTAAGTTTGTACATTTGTCATTATACCTTTGGAAGTAAATATTCTTTTGTGAAAGCTTATCTGACTGTTAGGGGTTATGTGAAACTGGGATGCAGGGGACCCACCCCCTACAATTGTGGAAATAACATTTGTAGGGACTGGAGTTATTGGCGGAGAGTCTAGACCCCCTTAAGTTACTGGAGAACCTTGGGTTGGGAGAGGGAAGAGATCTAATAACTTGACCTTCAAGTAATAGGATCCAGAGCAGTTAGTGTCACATATTTCTAGAAAGTGATTCCCTCTCCCCACTTCACTTCCAGTCTTCTCTAGGCTTAATATCATCAATTTCTTTAAGCTATAATCTTATGGCATGGTTTTGAATTCTCTCATCATACTGGTAACCATCAATACCCTCAATACTTCTTAGGAAGGGACAATATCCTTCTAAAAATTGGTTATAATACTCCACATCTGGTCTTTCCAGACAAAATATAACAGCACTGTTATCTCCCTTATTCTTGAAACTATGTTTCCATTAATCCCATATAAGACTATGTTTTAGGCACATTTGGGCTGCCATATTATATTGTGAATTGATAATGACTGTGGTTTGCAAAAATAACCAAATTTTTTCACATGTGATGTTGGTAAGACATTCCTTCCTCATTCTGATCATGTATAGAGAACTTTAGATTCTATTAACATTACAGTAGTTATTCTTTTGTGTCTTTTTGGAGCAGGGAAAGTAGGTCAGTTGGGATTAAGTGACTTGCCCAAGGTCACATAGCTAATAAATGTCTGAGGACAGATTTGAACTCAGGTCCTCCTGACTCCAGGGCCAGTGCTCTATTCACTGAGCCACATAGCTGCCTCAGTAATTTTTTTTAATCTAAGTTCAGGGCTTAAGATTTGTCTCAGTTAAATTCATTCTATTTATACTGGGTCCATTGGTTTGACCCAAAAATCTTTTGGAATTTTGGCTCCATCAGAATAACTCCATGTTAACCATCCTTCTCAGATTTGCACTATTTACAAATATGATAAGTATGCCATCTGTATTTTCACATACACAATTGATAAAATTATTTTGCGATACAATGTCAAGAGTAGATGATAGAAGCACATTATTAGATACTTTCTTCCAAAATGATATTAAGCCTTTAATAATTACTCTGTTTAGTGTGGCTATTAGTCTGTCAGTTCTGACTAGTTGGATAGCCAACTGTACTGATCTCATTTCCAACTTTCTATCTTGTCCACAAGGACGGTTTGAGTGACTTTGTCCAACTCTTTTGCTGAAACATGGATATTCTATTCCTACATTCTACCTTTGTCAATTTAGTCGCTCTGTTTTTATAGGATTTATAAACAGAAGTATAGGATTTGAAAAAACACCAGAGAAGATAGAGGCTAATTCTGGTGTGTGGGGGTTGAATGGGCTAGGATGGATTTTCTTGGATGCTCATGTAATATTTTAGGTATAAAGATGTAAAAGGCAGGGCAGCTTGGTGACTCAGTGGATAGAGCCCCAGCCCTCGAGTCAGGAGGACCAGAGTTCAAATTTGATTTCAGACACTTGTCACTTAATAGTTGAATGAACTTTGGAAAGTCACTTAACCCTGATTAAATTGCCAAAAAAAAGGGAGGGGGCCTGGACTAGAGTGATAGCATTAGGTTAGGTTTGGACAAGAAGGTATGAGTCTAGAAAACTAGTTCTAGGAAACCACAATTTAGGAAGGATTTTGATAAACTGGAGTGTGTGCAGAGAAGAGCAGATTGAGGCAAGGTCTTTAGTTCATATCATATGAGGTATGGTGGAAGGAATCAATGATGTCTGTCCTGGAGTATAAAAGACTCAAAGAAGACAGATCTATCCAATGGAAGAGTAACTAAATTTGTTCTACGTGTCTCCAAAGGGCAGAATTAGAAAGAATGACTCAAAGTTGCCAAAAGGACAAATTTAGGCTTTATGTAAAGTAGAACTTTTCTAATAATCACAGCTATTCCAAAGCAAAATGGGTTGTCTCAAGAAAAGGGGGCTACTTCTCATTTGAGATCATAGGGTCACAGACCTTGAGCTGGAAAGGTGTAATCTCAGAAGTCATCTCAGTTTTCCTCATTTCATAGATGAAGAAACTGTGACCCAGGGGATATTAAGTGACTCACCCAGCCACACAGAAAGATAGAAAAAGCATTTTTAAAATTATTCTTTTTTTTTAATTTATTTACTTTTATTTTACATTGGTTCCACAAGTGGAGATAGCATTTATTGTGCTTATTACATGTGAGTCACCGTGTTAAGCATTGGGAATATGAACAGGAGCAAACAAGAAAGTCTCTGACCTCAAGGAGCTTAAATCCTAATAGGAAATTGTAATAGTCTTCCTCCGTGTGTCCTTTGTAGTTAGTTCAGGTATTTAAAATAGTCAAAATGACTCCAAGTCGTTCTTAAAGCAGTCTTGCTGTTACTGTACACAACATTCTCTCAGTTCTGACTGTTTCACTCAGCATCATCTTGTGCAAGTGTATAAACACCCAAATTAACTCCAAAGGACACATGGAGGAAGATGCTGTCTGCATCCAGAGAAAGAACTGATCATTAGATGTATAGAATGATTTCACATATACATGCATATTTGTGTCTAAACATCTCTGGAGTGGGGAAAAGGGAAGAAAAATGGGGGAAAAAAGAAAATTATATGATAACTTCATTATATATTTAAAAAGAATAGCAAGTTGCACATAACACGTTTGCAGTTTCATGTGTAGTCATTTTAAAAATGATATTATGTTATGGAAATGCTTGTTTTATTCCATAAGTTAAAAATTAATAAATAGGGGCAGCGAGGTGACACTGTGAATAGAGTACCAGCTCTGAAATCAGGGGACCCTGAGTTCAAATCCAGCCTTGGACACCTGGCATTTACTCGCTATGTGACCTTAGGCAAGTCACTTAACCCCAATTGCCTTGTCTTCCCCCCTCCAAAAAAAGACAATAAATAAATCAATAAAGATTTCAAAAGAATATAAAAAATCTAACGAGAAAACATTACATATAGAGTGGAAAGAAAAGAAGAGAGAAAGATGAGAATAAAGGTTTGTGTCTAGGTAACATGGTATAAAAATAGCAGGGAAGTGGAGTGAAGCCTTCTTTGTAGGCAAGTTAAAGCAAAAGCTCAAGAACCTCTCCGAGCTGGGACCCCAGGAGAGGGAGTACAAGGTTGTATAGGGGGAGATGAGAATGATTAATAAAGTGAAGATGGCTCAGTGTGGAAATGACAAGCACACAGGCAATAAGCATCAGAAGTAGGATGTAAATCCAGGACTTCTGACTGCAGGGCCCGTGTTCTTTCTATAGAAGTGGGCTGCTTTCCAGGCAAAGGGAGGATAACCACTTAAAAAGGGAATTCTTTTTGAGGTTGGATTAGATGAAGAAGCATGCTGGAGTCAAATTGCTAAATTTTAGTGTGAGCATTTACACCTCAGAAATCAGCAAACATTCCAAATTTACTGTTTTATTGATTAGAATGGGTTAAACTTAAGAATGATAGAGAAAATGTTGATAATGTAGTTTAAACTTAAAAGTGCATAATAAGAACCAGTTGTTAAACATTTGCTAGCATACATCCGATTAGATGGCATCTGAAGGCACTTCTAGTGCTAAAATTTTAGCAATTTTTCCTTCCAAAAACTCACAGAACTAAACTCACAGAGATTGACTATGAGAGAAAAAGAGGCCAAGATGACCATGAGGTTTCTAACTTGGGGAACCTGGAAAGAATGTTCCCCTCATAAAATAGGTCATTGGAAAGTGAAGCTGGTTTTAGTGGACAAGAACGGGAGGTTCCAGGGAGATGGCAGATTAAAATCATGTGACTTGTAGAAGTATTTTCTAGTTAAATCATTTTTTAGTTTAAAAAAACCTACAAATTTATTCTTGTTAAATCAGAGAACTTTCGTGAAAGAATCAGTCACCATATTCTGCAAATAACTGATTTTCTTTAAGATGAAAGGTGTTTAAAATATAAATTTGACTTAACATTTGTGTAATTAGCCAACTAACATTGTGCCACCAATTCACACATGCAAGTTTCAACATAGTGTTTTGCACTCATCTTTAACCCAAAAGGAAATAAAAGAATGTTAGTAATAGAGATGGAGAGTATTTGCTAGAAATTAGCAAGCACCATTTTAAGGGGTTAGGACATTTACTCTTGGTTGTTTAATTATTGTCTTCAAACCATCCTTTCTGTTAAGCATTACATCATTCCCACATTTGAAATGCAGCACGTTACCCCCTCTTTTGTAAGGGTCTTCAACCCTAGCTACTGATTCTTCCTAAAGGCATAGTTTGAAGGATTGTCAAACAGGACAAACCTCTCTAGGACCCTCCATCCAACAACAGTGGCTCAAATAATACACTCACATGAATGAACTTTCAATTTCCAGTCAGGATTATATCCACTAAGTTTTATTTTCCTGTAGAACTTTATTTCTTAGGCAATCCATTCTTTTTCTTTCTCTCAGTCATCCACCCTCTTCCTACTTAATAACTCTTAAATCATCACACCTCTCTCTCTCTCTCTGTATATATATACATATACATATATGTGTGTGTATGTGTGTGTATACATACGTATACATACATATGTATGTACACATATGTACTGTTCAATACAATATATCCATATATGCATATGCATTGAATATTCAGGAACATAACTTTAATACTAAATATACACATATGTCTATACATATATGTATTCAATAGGGAGTAATAAAACTTTAATACACATATATATGCATTTATATATATTAAACAGTCATTAATACAACTTTCTTCTATTGCTAACACACATAAATACACGCTATATGTGTGTATGTACACACATTTCTGTGTATTTTTATTGAACAGGCAGTAATACAACTTTCTTCTGTTGCTAACAAGGGCTTGTCAAAGAGTGGGAGGAGATTTCAGCTTCCATTTCAAAAATATTAAGGCCCTACTTTGTGAATGAAGTATCTGTCACCTCACAGGTACAGTCCAGTCTAAAGTGCAATTGTCATGCCACTGAAGGCATTGTGAAGATCTGCATGCATGTGCACATGTGTGTGCACACATATACATACACATGCACACATCTGATAGCTACAGCAGGTATAACAGTCCTATAGCAATTCTTCACTTTGAAGGGTCACTATGAAATGACTCATGTTTATGCCCCACTTAGTGAACACAACTCTAACAACGGATTGGGGCACCAGGGCATGAGCTTCCAACTTTGCATTAGGAAAGATGCCCCTCTCTCCTTCATGGCTCTCTTTGTGCCTTCATGATACAAACAAGGGGACGCCAAGCAACCAAAGGATATAGACAAGCACATGTACTAATGAGAAATAATATTAAATCCAGCACATACTTTCTTTAACAGAATAGATTTAAGAAGGTCACAAATGGAAGCACAGCTAGGTAGAATAGTACCCACATATTTCTCTCAGTAGACTTGTTCCTCTTTTAGCTCCAGCTACTGGGGTCATAGACCAAAATAAAATGGTTGTTGTCTTTCATTCTCAAAGAAGACCAAAATGACATCACTATGCTAGAGTAAAGCTCCACTGTGTCCAACTGTGGCTGATTAGACCAGTATGAGCTCAGAATCCCCTACCACTGGTCAGGCGCAAATAGTCCATGTGAATATTTGGGGTGGATTTTCTAAATGTGTGCATCCTGCATTTCCTTTGAGCTGTTTCAATTCTGCTTTGTTCGTAGAGCACAACACCTTCTCTGATGTGGGCACCCCACGCTGAGCAGTTCTGTGCCAGTGTCTCCCATGTCACACAGTCAGTTCCAAAGTTCTTAAGAGAGACCTTGAGAGTGTCCTTGGTCCCTGCTGACCACCATGTGAGCGCTTGCCCTGTTTCAATTCTCCATAAAACATTCTTTTTGGCAAGCTTATGTTTTCCATTCAAACAATATGGCCAGCCCCTCAGAGTTGTGCTCTCTGAAGCAGAGTTTGAATGCTTGGCTGTTTAGTTCAAGTTAGGACCTCAGTGTCTTCGACCTTATCCTGTCAGGTGATCTTCAGAATCCTTCTAAGACAATTCAAATGGAAGCAATTCAGTTTCCTGGCATGGCACTGGTAGACTGGGCAGGTTTCACAGGCATACAACAATGAGGTCGGCACAATGGCTCTGTAGACCTTCAGTTTGGTGGTCAATTTAATACCTCTCCTCTCTCACACTTTCCTTTTGGAGCCTCCCAAACACTGAGCTAGCTTTGGCAGTGCATGTATCAACATGCATTATCAATGTACACATCCCTGAAAAGTGTAGTGCCAAGCTAAGTGAACTTATCTACAGCTTTAGAAACTTCTCTATTTGCTATAATTGATGGTTCCACATAGAGACAGTGTGATAGGCTCAGACTACCAAATTTGGCAGGGAGTCCTAGGGAGGAATAGAGTTGGAAACAGCAATAGCAATGGTCACTTACTATTGAAGATTTGTGAATCCCCTTACCTTCTCATCACCAACACTGTCTTCTGTTTGCCTAGACTCAATAAAACTTTATGGATGCACCCTTGAAGCAAACATCAGCCAAAATGAAATACACCCAGTTCCATGCACCTCCCAGCTTGCCCATTTAAATAGAGGCCATCTCTCATGATCCTACAGAAAGCAACCCCACATTTGGCAGACACCAGCTGCTGCTCAGGCCATGTTGCTGTCATGGCATGGCTGTCACCTCTCCTGTCTTCTCTTGTTCTTCTTGAGAATCCCAAAACTCTCATAATGGCCATGCATGGAAAAACCTTGTCTCTTCTGTCTGAGGGCTGGTTTCATGTTAGTTTTCTCTCTTCCCACACTGGAAAGAGCTAACAATCCCAGGATTTTTTATGGCCAGTAAACCCCTTGCTAGGGGGAGTTACATAGGAATTAATGCCATGGGAAAAGGCTGCAAGGCAAGACCAGATGGATAATATTCTACTAACTTGTCTTCATCCACAAAACTTCTCCCATCCACTGATAGTCTTCCTGGACTAATTCTCCACACAACCTGTGATGAATGAAAATCTTGAGAGACAGAGCTTCTGGGTAATTAATAATCAATTTATTAATTAGACTAGCAAATAATCAATAAATTGCTAGTGGTTTCTCTGTAACCAAAAACAAAACCATGAAGATGCCTGAATGCTTAAATACCATGTGGAAAAGGAGGTAAAAATCAACCTTGATTGATGAATAATTAAGAAGGGTGTGGACATATTAATGAGAAGGTGGTCTAAAAATCTTCAGCTCCTCCTACTGAGAATGTAACTAGATCATGAGACTCAGCTGCCTTCAGCAATCTGGGCAAAGGAATCCTTCTTTACCCAGACCACTCTGATTGGTTTTCTCACTCTAAATTTTAATGGAGCATCCCAAGGACAAGGGGCTTGTTTACTAATGGCAAGAATTCACCTAAATTAGTTTCTATTTGTAAAGTCTTCTAATTGAGTAGGAGTCCCACCCAAGATCACAGAACAGATCCCCAGAATATTTGGGCAATCTCGTCTATCAATAATGTCCTTCACAGACTGACTGAGTGACCTACAAGGGCTAATCCCTGAAAGAGGAAATAGAAAGGAAAAACATTAATTCTAATTTAACAATTAGTTATTAATATAATAGAAAAATAATAATTTCTCTCAAACCTCTCCATTAAGGGCCTTGCCTCATAACTTTACTAAAAAAAACCTTCCCATTTGCTGAGAGCTGTCTTCTTTCCCTTACATATATACACGTTGTTTTCTCCACTAGGATGTATGCTACCTGAGAGGAGGGAGTTTCTCTTTTGTTTTTTCAGTCTTAGCATTTAGCACTGTAACTGCCACAAAATAGCTTTTAAATAATTGTCACTTCTGAGGCCGCTAGGTGGCATAGTGAATAAAGCACCGGTCCTGGAGTCAGGAGGACCTGAGTTCAAATCTGACCTCAGATGCTTAATACAAAACTAGCCGTGTGATCTTGAGCAAATCACTTAACTCCAATTGCCCTACCTTACCCCCTCCAAAATAAAAAAACAAAAAATAATAATAATCATTTGAGTAATTAATTGAAGAACACTGTCCTAGGTGCTAGAAGGGATATAAACTAGACAAAGATAAAGCCTTTGACCAGCCTGTATACAGCAGGTATGTTCCAAGAGGAGTTGGATGAGCTCCTCTTCTGTCTCTTAGACAATTGTGAACTCTCCTTGCCTACAATCCTCATCTTAGCGACCCATTCTTACTCTCAATCTTCCTCCCTCTTCTTAAAACAATCACCTCTCTCTCTCTCTCTCTCTCTCTCTCTCTCTCTCTCTTTCTTTCTCTCTCTCTCTCTTTCTCTCTCTCTCTCTCTCTCTCTTTCTCTCCCCCTCACTCTGTCTTTCTGTCTATCTCCCTCCCTCTCTTTTTCTCTCCCTTTCCCTCTTTTATCTAAGATAGAATATGTAGCCAGCCAATGCTGAATAGAGGCACAAACTTATGGGAAGTTAGATCAATGGTGTGGACTGACATGAAGACACAGAATAAGAGTGAAAGGTCTGGGCATTCGTGCAGCATCAGGTGAGAGAAGGATCAGTCAGCAGATTGAGAGATGAGGAAACAGCTTCAGTGAGAGGAAGGAGAAGAGGACAGAGAAACACTCAGTCTCACTGAGATCTAGAAAGATACCCTGAGGCCTTTCTACTGGAGAGGATTACAATCTGTACACCAGGGAACCCACTGAACTGCTAAACAACCTAGGTCTCTTCTGCCAACTCAAGTCATTAGGGCTACTTAGTCCTGTATAAAAATGTGACCTAATAGAGAGGAGAGTTGCTTAATGTCCTCAGAAAAGGGAAGGAGAACTATCTGGACTGTTTAGGGGCTCAAGTATTAGGAACTTTGCAATGTCTATCAGATTAAATAAAATCTATCCTGTATTCAATCTTGCATTAGCCCTAGTGTGAACATGGAAATGGGGAAGGGGGCTTTTAGGATAAGACAGGAGCCAAATTTTAATATCTCCAGGGACAGCATCAGAAGAAAATAGGTTATTATTAAGTTATACTCAAGCAATCTTCAAGACTGAACATGCTCAAATGAGAAAAATAATAGACACGATCACTACAATTATGTGGAAGGAAGGAACAATGAAACAAAATTGGACATCATGTAATCTTAATAACCAAATTTGGCCCTAAAGAAAAGAGGAAGCTATGTGCATCCCTCTTTTTATTACAGACACAGGAACTATGGGTGTCAAATGTTGCATACATGGTTATATAGTATGTCAGTTTGTTTTACTTAACTTTTTATTGTTATTTCAGTGGAAGGTTCCTTGGGTGATGATTAGAAGGTTTATTTTTGGGAATTAGTGTGATGTAGAAATAAAAGGCATTAATCATTTTTTAAAAGATTGACTACAATCTAAGTGAGTCCACAGCTAAGGGGTCTGAACCATATGTCATTTATGAAAAGTTTGAATGTTCTCATGCCTGGATTTTATTGTTCAGCTTTGGCTCAGAGGCTGAATATAATTATCATAGAATTGGAAAAGACCTCAGAAACCATGTGGTCCAAGTCATATCTTAGTAAAAAATACCTCTATAGAATATCTGAGAAATGAATATACAGTCTATGTTTGGACACATCCAGAGACGGAAAATCTACTCATTGTACTTTTTGACAATTCTAATTGCTACTAATTTCTTCTTTCTACGGAACATGAAACTACCTCTCTGAAACTTCCACCTGTTGTTCCTAGTTATGTCCTCTGAAAACCAGCACAATAAGCCTAAATGTTTGTATATTCACTCTATCATAGAATATATTCATTTCTTCTCCAAGATTACATCATCTGAAAATCTGATAAGCATGCAACCTATACTTTGATTCAAGCCATTGACAAACTTGTTAAATAGAATATGGCAAAGAATGGATCACTATTCCTGAACACTACGAACTCCCCTTCCAATTGAAAATGATTCATCAATACCTGTTTTGTTTTGTTTTGTTTTATTTTGTTTTGTTTTGTTTTGTTTTGTTCGGTCTGGTCATTCAACCAATTCTTAACTCACCTAATAGTACTATGGTCCAATCCAAATCTTTCCATCTTCTCCACAGTAATTATATATGAGTCACTTCATTGTCAGATGATATTTCTGAAATCCAAATAATATTATGTCTAAAGTATGTTTAGTGAGTGTATGTGTGTGTATACACACACATTTGTGTATGTGTGTCTGTGTGTGTGTGTATGACTAGAGTATCATGATTCATTTTTCATTAAATAATTCTAGCTTTCAGAAGTTACTGTTTGGTTTTCTATGTGTTAACAAAACACCCCTTTGTTAATGTGTTCTGGATTTTTTCTCCCCAGGTCACCAGCCCATAATGTGAAGAATTTACATTCTTACTTGGATATACTGATGCAGATTTAAGTGAACAGAACCAGGAGGACAATTTATGCTATAATATCAACGTTGAAGAAACAAAAAATTCTGAAAGTCTTAAGAACTGATCAATGTAATGATCAATCATGCTTCCAGAGCACTAATATGTGTTACCCACCTCCTAACAGAAAGGTATGAAGATACAGGATGGGACATGAAATTTTTGGATATGCCAATTTGGGAATTTGTTTTACCTTATTATTCATTTATTTTTATGAGAATTTTCTTTTTCTTGTTTCTATTTGTTTTGCCTTATTAATTCTTTTCCATGAAAGAATTTTCTTTTTCTTATTTCTTTCCTAGTTGGGGAAGAGAGATTGAAAGAGAGAAAGGAGGTTTTAAAATTGAAAAATAAATTTAATTAAACCATTTATTCCTTTTTCAAAACTAATATTTGTCCCACATGATAGATATGTGACTTGACTTTTCATAAAATACCCTTATGCCATGGATAGTAGAATATTCTAACATTTAAAAGGTTTGTAATATACAATATAAAAATGTTTTCTCAGAATATATTCCCATTGTCATTGTATAACATTCACACACACACACACACACACACACATTTTCCTTAAACAATTGCCTACCTTGCCTACACAGAATTCCAACTCTGCGTATATGGCACATTTATACATGTTTAATTGTCATGTTTCCCTCTGAATTTGCTCCAGTATATCTGTTCCTGTGTGTAGGCTCACCAATAATAAAACTAGAATTGCTGCATGCATGAATGCTGACACCATCCAAAGAGTGCTATATTAAAACTACATTTAACATCACTTTATTTTGTTCTTGCCAAAATAATGAGAAAGATATGAGACATTCTAATCTATTAAACCAATATTTTAAAGCCTTTGTTTAATTAAAGGAAATAGTCCCTGAAACATTCTTCTTGTATTCTCCATAGAGAGCCTGCCCTATAAGCTTTCAAGTAAGTCATATTTCCTTATTAAGTTTCCTTTTGAAAAAAAATTACAGAACAAATTATAGAGTAAAATCAAAGCAAAGACAGTCACAATAGAAAGGAAGTTTTGAATATTGGTAGATATTTTCAGACTGCAGGCTTTAGGTTCCAAATTCCTTGTGGGTTTCAGAAGGAGTGAGTGTCATGATTAAAAGGAGGCCAAAATAAGACTTCTAAGCAACATATCTTCAGGGTTTGCCTTGTTCAAATCAATGGCTACTCAATTCAGTCCATGAGAATTCTGCAGATAGAATAAAGAATGGCAGGATTGGCAATGAACCACTGACACAATTTAGACCTTTATACCCTAAGATAGAAGGTGGGGCAGGAACAATACCTGAATGACAGAGAATTAAAATTTACTTTTACAAATTAAAAGTTTTTTTTTAATTTCATAATTTCAGTGCAAAAAACAAATAAAACAGAAGCTCTCAAAGTCCCTAAGTGGGCCATATTGGCAATCAGTACTGTATGGATGGTGACTGAATAAGCTACCAAATAATTTTTCAGCTATTTTCAAGATCAACTATGAAATGACTTCTTGGATAGGCTTTTTGGTCAGCTAATTTGGCCACTAAGATGCCAAAAACAACTATACCTTAGTCATGATATTTTAGTCCCATGAGCATTTCCTGGGTCATACACTACCTGCTAATGAGTTCAAGTACAACCTAGAACCACAGTGTCACAGAGTTTCAAAGTTGTAAAGAATTCTGTCTGCCATCTATGCCAATCCATGCCTAAATAAGAACCCACAGTATAACATGTCTGGCAGGTGGTCATTCAGTCTCTGTTTGAAAATCTATAGTAAGAAAGAACTTTCATTCCTGTGAAAACCCGCTCTAAATTTGGGGAGCTGTAATCATTCATCCATCAGTCATCAAACATCCATGAAATGCCTGCTATGCACCAGGTGTCATGGTGCTGGGCACTGAGGATGCAAAGAAATAACTAAAGAGGCCTTGCCCTAAAAGAGATTGTGTTTTATCAGGGGTGTGGTGGGGGGGTTGACATGCACATAAATAAATATATACAAAATAAATACAAGGAAATTTTGGGTATAAGAGAGGGCATTTGGGGGGGGGTCGGGAAAAGCTTGACATAAAAAGCATAGCTACCACAGATTTTGAAGGAAACAAGGGATATTAAGAGGCAGAATTGAAGCCGAAAGAGGTTAAATGACCCACCTAAGTTCACACAACTAGCAAACACCAACACAGGATTTGAACTCAGAACTTCTTGATTCTAAGTCCTGCACTCTCTCTACTGTTAAACATAGATTATTCAACGATAGGGTAGAAGAAATTCAGTCATAGACTAACTTGAACTCATCATTTTATTAATTTATTCATTCATTCATTTGTTGCTTTTTTTGGAGTGGGGAACACAGGGCAATTGGGGTTAAGTGATTTGTCCAAGGTCATATGGCTAGTAAGTGTTAAGTGTCTGAAACCAGATTTGAACTCAGGTCCTCCTGGCTCCAGGGCTCTGAACTCAACATTTTAAGAATCAATTTTAAAGGATTCAGAAAATGGATAGGCAGGATTCATTTCATGGCCTAAAATTCCAAAGGGGAAGTCTGCACAGGATGAGCGGGACCCTCTCACAAAATAAATTCTGAAAACTTAAGAAGAAAAAGTTTTGATGAGAAAGAAAAGGGGGAACTATCTAAAGAGATCCATCTGGATACATGAAGAACTCACCAACCCACTTAGAGTTATCAAGGACAGGTAAAGGAGAATGATTCTCACATGTGTGAGACTCCAATAGATATAAGTCTAAGGGATGCTAACACTCAGAATGAACTGGAGAAGAATGTCAAGGACAACAAAAAGGATGGCGGTTGTTTTGTTTCGTTCTTTTAAAGCATGACCTCTTTTCAGTCCTCATCTTCCTTGACCTCTCTTTTGCATTTGCTATTATTGACCACTATGTCCTCTTTTTTTCCACTCTGTGTTTTCTGGACACTGTTCTCTCTCAATTTTGCTTCACTGTCCAGTAATGCCTTTTAAGTCATATGTGCTGATTCATCATCCATGTCATGACCATCAACTGTGGAAATAAGCCAAGGCTCTTTCCTGGGCCATCTCTACTTCTAAATTTTATGCATTTAGTTTTTTTTTTTTTTACTTAACAGAAATCTAGTTTTCTCTCTCACACCTCCTACCCCACTGGAAGAAAGAAAAAAAAATAAAGTTTCAAACTATAGTCAAGCAAAAACATCCCTCATTGACTATGTTAAAAAAAAAAGTTTCATTCTACCCCCTTGAAACTATGACCTCTCTGTCAGATCAGTAGAATGTTGTGCTATCAGTTCTTCAGAACCATGTATGATGAATTCATTGATCAGTTCTTATCACTTTCAAAATCATTCATTTTTACAGAGTTCTTATATAAATTTTTCCCCTGCTTCTGCTCATTTTCTTCATCAGTCTGTCCGAGAATCCAAAACAAATCTTTTTTTATAATGGTAGCTCTTATAACATAAATTGTTCTTCAGGCTCTAATCCCTTTACTTCAGCTCCTACAACTCTTTCCATTTCCTTTTGAAGCCCTCTATTTCCTTATTTCTTGTAGCACAATAATATTCCATCAAATTCACACACTACGGTCAAAGGATATGAACAGGCAATTTACAGAGGTAGAAATTAAAGACATATTTACGCACATGGAAAAATGCTCCAAATCACTATTGATTCGTGAAATGCAAATCAAAACAACATTGAGGTACCACATCTCACCAGTCAGACGGGCTAAGATGACAAACCAGGAAAATGACAAGTGCTAGAGAGGATGTGGAAAAATTGGAACTCTAATGCATTGCTGGTGGAGCTGTGAACTGATACAACCATTCTGGAGGGCAATCTGGAACTATGCCCAAAGGGCTATAAATAATATCATACCCTTTGACCCAGTAATACCACTTTTGGGGTTATATCCCAAAGAGATCACAGAAGTGGGAAAGGGTGCCATATGTACAAAAGTATTTATTGC
>CM053594.1:194359321-194385640 GCA_028646575.1 Pseudocheirus occidentalis
TGTGTGTGTGTGTTTTCCCTTCAACTATCCTAATACTGAGAAAAGTCTCATGAGTTACAAATATCATCTTTCTATGTAGGAATGCAAACAGTTCAACTTAAATAAGTTGAAGTTAAATGAGTTCCTTATGATTTCTCTTTCCTGTTTACCTTTTCATGCTTTTCTTGCTTCTTGTATTTGAAAGTCAAATTTTCTGTTCAGCTCTGGTCTTTTCATCAACAATGCTTGAAAGTCCTGTATTTCATTGAATGTCCACATTTTCCCCTGAAGCATTATACTCAGTTTTGCTGGGTAGGTGATTCTTGGTTTTAATCCTAGCTCCTTTGACCTCCAGATTATCATATGTCAGGCCCTTCAGTCCTTTAATGTAGAAACTGCTAGATATTGCGCTGTCCTGATTATGTTTTCACATTACTCAAATTGTTTCTTCCTGACTCTTTGTAATATTTTCTCCTTGATCTGGGAACTCTGGAATTTGGCTTTAATATTCCTAGGAGTTTTCTTTTTGGGATCTTTTTCAAAAGGCAATGAGTGAATTCTTTTAATTTCTATTTTATCCTCTGGCTCTAGAATATCAGGGCAGTTTTCCTTGAGAATTTCTTGAAAGATGATGTCTAGCCTCTTTTTTTAATCATGGCTTTCAGGTAGTCCAATAATTTTTAAATTACCTCTCCTGGATCAGTTTTCCAGGTCAGTAGTTTTTCCAACGAGATATTTCACATTGTCTTCTATTTTTTCATTCTTTTGAATCTGTTTTATTATATCTTGATTTCTCATAAAGTCATTAGCTTCCATTTGTTCTAATCTAATTTTTAAAGAATTATTTTCTTCATTGAGCTTTTGAAGTTATGACCAATCTGACCAATTATGCTTTTTAAAGCATTCTTTTCTTCATTGGCTTTTTGGACCTCTTTTGCCTTTTAAGTTGAGCTTATTTTTTAAGGTGTTATTTTCTTCAGTATTTTTTGGGGGGGTCTTCTTTAGCAAGTTGTTGATTTGTTTATCATGATTTTCTTGCATTACTCTCATTTATCTTCCCAATTTTTCCTCTACTTCTCCTACTTGAATTTCAAAATCCTTCTTGAGCTCCTCCATGGCCTGTTACTGATGCATATTTTTCTTAGAGATTTTTGATGCAGGAGTTTTGACTTTGTTGTCTTCTTCTGGTTCTATGTTTTGATCCTTTTTGTCACCAAAGAAGAATTCTATAGTCTGAGTTTGCTTCCTCTTATTGCTCATTTTCCCAGTCAGACCTTTGAGTTCTTTGCCACGGTTGAACTTTGCTTCCAGAGTAGAGAGTGTTATGTCCCAAATTTCTGGGGTTTTATGTAGCTGTTGTCAGAGCTTCTTCTAGACACTTGCCTCAAAATTGTGAGGAGGATGCCCTGTCCACAGCCTTAACAAGCTCTGTCACACCAGTGCTCCTCTTCACCCCAAGACTGTCACCCAGATCCAAGCAGGGCAAGGCAAGGGAATTCTCCCTCAGTGCCAGCCAAGAGATTCCTACAATTGCCTTCTGATCAGTGGCTTGGTCTTCCCACCATCTGTGGGCCTGGAGCTCCAGAAGGAGTCACCCAGCTGCTGCAGCCACAGCCTCTTCCACCCAGAACTGAGCTCCTTTGTCACCCAGGTCCATCAGTTTCCCCACTGATCTTTTACTTTCTCTTTGGTCATGGGTTGAAAAGTCTGGAAACTGCTACAGCTGCCAATGATTCAGTCCCCAGAGGTCTGCTCCTGCCGGTATATGCCACTGGTCTGTGGCAGCTCATGTGGGACTGTGCTCTGCTCCCAGCCCATTGCCATAGATCCTTCTTGTCAGCCTGCTAGGCTACCTTCAGCAGGAGCTTTGTTTTACTCTATGATCTTGTGAGTTCTATATAGGCATTGGAGGTAATTGGGGGATAAGCTCAAGTAAGTTCCTGCTTTTACACTGCCATTTTGACTCCACCCCCATTCAGCTTTAAATACATAGATAAAAACGCATCTGTATAGTAACAAAAAGATGACACTAAAGAATAAAATTTATTACTATCTAGCTTTTCTATCAAAGGATTTCCTTGGAAATATAATGGCCTCATAGAAAGAGCAAAGGATTTAGAGTCAGGGAATCTGGTTTGAATTCCAATTCTGGTATTGATAAGCATATGAGCCTTTACCTCCATGAGGCTTAGTTTTCACACGTGGATCCTCTATCCAAGGAGGATAAAAGTACTTCTGTCACTTACCTTGTTATGAAGAACACATGAAGGATCTGTAACTTCAGAAGCAAAGGGAACTCTCTCTACCAAAGTGCAATTGGAGGGCAAAGAATTTCATATTTCAAAAGGAAACTTAGTGACCATCTGGTCAAGCCTGTAGCTGGAAAAAAAATTGCTTTCAACAATATAGGCTCTGCCTATAAGAGGGAACCCCCTATCTCTCAAGGTAATGCATTACACTTTGCGATCAGTTTAATTGTCAGGAAACTCTTCCTGACATCCAGCTGAAATCTGTTTCTTTGAAAATTCCATTCATCACTCCTAGGTCTTCTCACTGGGGACAAAGAGAGCAATTTAATCCGTTTTTCCAAAGACAATTCTTAGAAGAATAGAAGTTAGTTGCCATATCATCTCAAATCTCTTTTCTTATGGGGCAATTATATTTATTTGGAATTACCTCCCATCCCCTCACATAGATGGAAGACATCCTAACCAGTAAATACCTACCAAAAAAGCCCTAAGTGAATGTTAATCCATTAATTATTCCCATAGCATATTTTGGAGTCTGTAGACTGGCTTATAGGAGGGCTAATAGTTAAATCAGAGATACAATCCATTAACAAACTATGGCACCTTTGAGTTTTGTTTTTGCCATAAGGTTATTACAAGCTAATGGTCAAGCAGTTTATAGATTGAACTCCCTTTGGATACCTGTACTTGCACCAATTATTTATTATTCTGTACACCAATATAATTTTAATTGCTTCTGCTTTTTTTCTGCTTTACAACCTTAAACCAGAAGAAAAGGTCTCCCCCATCTTTAAAACTATGACTTCACAGACAAGTATTCATCACAGGCCACGGGCTTATCTCAGTGCTATAGCATCTGGGATCACAGTTAAGAGACTTTTAAAATCTTCTTGTTAATGAACCTGGAACAGTGATGGAGAAGCAAACATTATCATCCTTTGTCACTCAACCCATTTACACAATTAAAATGCTGAAAGATTTTTAACCATAGATCTGGGAGTGGAGGTGACAAAGAACATTTTGTTTCACCATTAGTCACTGCCCTACAGCAACTAGGGATAGAGGTAAATTGAGTGACACATGTCAAAGACCTAGACCTTTATTGTGTAACAAAGAGGAAAGCAGGGAAGCATGTGCTGAACTATTTCTAACCTCCCACCCTACTCCCCTACTCCCTCATCCCCCATCCGTCACCTCCAGTCCAATTGAAGCCTTGTTTGGTTATGAAGAAATATCCTTCAATAAATCTCATTTTGAATGTATAAGTTTTGTGTAGAGGCCTATTTCTCCTTTTCTTTCTCTAATATAGAGATCGATTAATCATGGATTCACTCATTCGGAGACACATTTGCTGCTGAATCTAGTAATTAAAATGGGTAGAGGAACATGATTGTGACAAACCACTTCAGTATCTTTGCCAAGAAAACCCCAAATAGGTTCATGATTCAACAACAGCAACAACAACAACAACAAAGAACACAAACAATTCTCCTTTTCATTTTAAGAGAAAAATACTCTCAACCTCGAGAAGTTGTGTTTTTCAGCCTTTGTCGAGGCCACCGCCCCTGACCTGGAACATATTCCTTCCCACATTCTTCCTCTTAAAAATCCTGCTTGTTTTCAACATTCTGCTTCAGGCTTATCCTGCTGCCTTAAAATGCCAGTGCCCCTCTCCCCACTACAGTGCCCTTACTTCATTTGTGTTTTCAAAATACATGCGCATGTATGTACACTTTCACTCTCAGTATGATAAATAGAATCTAGTCTGATGTTTAAAGTCCTTCCCTGTCTAGCTCTCACCTACCTTTCCAGGTGTTGTATATCATATTCCTTCATACTCTTGATTTTCTGTCAGAATTTCCTATTTGCTTTTCCCTGTGAGGTGCTGCATTTCCAGTCTCCAGACTGTCCCCCACTCCTCCGTGCCTTGGAGTATTCCTCCCATTTGTCTCCTACTCTCAGAATCCCTAGCTTCTTTCCAGGCTCAGATCAAGTACATGTCCTGCCTCTCCCCCAATTTTAAATGTCTCCCCTCCCCCTCAATAGAATGTAAGCTCTTTGAGGGAAAGAGCTGTTTCGTTTTTGTCACTCTCTCTCCAGAGGGTAGCAGGATGCCTGGCCCATAATAGACGATAAATAATGCTTGTTCTGCTGAGAGACCTCTGGCTACTAATTTACCACTTTTGGCTCGGTCACAGTGTTTTCTAAGTCTTTGCTTAGGTACTATGGCGCTTTAACTCCATTAAAATGCATAGAGGAAGGCCCTTTAAGGAGTAGCTTTAGGGGTGCGAGTTTCAAGTACTGTGACAAGCTGGTAGGAAGGATATTTTGGGTCAGGATGGCCTTTAAGTGCTCCTCAGATCACACCACATAAGGCAGGCCTTGTGCAGACAATACTTCCACTGTCTCTGTGCCCCCTTTTCATTGCCCTTTTAATGTAGAATTGAACAGGTCAAAGGTGATCAGTGGGCTGCCTATGTGGGTAGCCCCCAAGGATGGTTAAGGTTCATCATCTCTTATTAACTACTATTACCTTTGGAAGGTTAGTTGATCTTCAGGAATCCTCTAATAAAATGCAAATAACTACAGAAGAAAAAAAAATCTCTTGTGACCTTGTCAGCTAACACCTTGGTGATGTAGCAGGAATGGGACCCAGGGTAGAAAGGGTTTACATCATAGGGATGGTGAGGATTGAAGGGGAGAGAATGTGCAACAGGAAGGCACAGAGTGATACTGCTGGGGGACCTATGAGGTTCGTCTGCTTTGCAATTTGGCCCACAGTTGGTTACAATTTCGACCTTGCACATGTGATTCACAGAATAAGAATCACAAAATTTTCTCCTCAAGCAAGGCTGATGTAAGGTGAGAGACAGGAGGCTTGCAGAAGATAATTCCTAGAAGCATATGGTAAGAGACAGATGAAGGAGTGTGAGAGACAGAAGAAAATGCCTGAAAATATGTGTATCTGTCTGTCTCTTTGTATCTCTTCTTCCCTTCATGTCCCTTAATGTCCTTATCTATTTATAGGCTTTCCTTTTCCTGTCACTTCTTATCTGTGATGTGATTAAATGGATTGGTTTAATTATCTATTCTTGTATTTCTTGTGCATTACACCATGAATACCATATTGGGTTATGCCACAACAGTCAAGAGTATAAATGAATCTTATTTTACATGGAGTTAGAATGTCTTGAAATTAAATGGAAATTTTTGCAACTCATGCAAATTAACTGTGTTCCTAAAATTACTAAAATGAAATCTGACAGCCTATTCCTAAATTTAATATTTTTTATTTTACCTTTCCCATTCCCAGTTGTTTCCAATCTGAGCGTAGCTCAGGTAAGAGAATATAAATATTATAGGCTATTTATGGGGTAGGCTGTTTGGGAAATTCTGTGGTATAAAACCCTCAAAAGACTAAACCATGTAAAACAGGACCTCTTGTGGTAAGCAAGAGACCAGGCAGAATAAACAAATCAAGTCAGAGCACCAAGGAGAAAAACTGTCCCTCCAGTATCAAAGTGTATATGAGGAGTTCTGTGAATTACCCTATGAACGTCTGACATTTGGTATGACTTGCTTTTACGGAAACAGGGAAAGTTCCTTTATTCATCACCATAAAATAACTTCATTTAGCAAAGAATACTTTCACAGTCTGAACACCCTCAAGCCTTTCTGATTTCCTTTTACTGAAATTGCATGGTGTTTGGAATTAGTGACAGCCTTGTAAGGTTGTAAAGTTTTTTTGGTTTTTTTTTTTTTAGTTGGACTTCACCCTCCCTTCAGTACGGCCCTCTCCCTTCTAACACCCCTTTTGCTCTTCTTGAATTTCTAGGGTTCCATATAGTAGTCTTATAGAGCTCTATGTGATGTTCCGGATTCTTCTGAACCTCTTTCCCTGGCATTTATTTATACTATATGTATTTATATTATATTCAATTTCCTTTGAGTCCTGCTGATTACAAGGTGACAGAAGGCTAATCTGGCCAATTGGAATTGCAATCGTAGAATTTTTAAACTGGGAAGAATCATAGAATTCACTTAATCCTTAGAGATCTGTCCTATGGACAGATGTGACTTTTGTGAGTGATCCTCCCACCTTCAGTGTTGTTCTACCTCTCCCCAAGTTCTAGTTTCAATTGAAATTTTAAGTAATTTTTTAAAAGAAAAAGGAAAATAAGTATAGTCATCAGTAATAATAAAAAAATTAATAAAACTTTTGGTGTCATTGAGATAGAAAGTGTATTCAGGATTAGGGAAATGATAGTTTCACTGCACTTGGACCTGGTTAGACCTCACCTGCATTTCTGCTTTCCATTATTCCTACCATATGCTGATGAACTGGAGAGATTACAAAAAAAAGACAATTAAGATTATAAAGGCCCTGGAAATGATACCAGAAAGGGATTAATTATAGGACATTTCACCTGGACAAGAGGAGACTAAAGAAGGGGGTGGGAAAAAGCATGATGCTTGTGTTTCAGTAGAGTCAGCTTTCATGCCTTTAACTTTCACAGCTTCAAGAATCCACAGGGTTTTATTAGTAACCTCATTTTTACTTTTACATTGGCAGCCCCTCATATTCATGACTTGCCTAATAAAGAAAAAAATGAGAAGTGCTTGTAAGTTTGTGGATCAGCTAGTATCCTTCTGGATGCTTCACTGGCCTTATTCGCCCAATTGTAAGAAAGAAGTCCCTGTGCATCTGTTGCATATTTTCATTGTTTGTCTTTAAAACTCAAGTTATGTGTTGCATTTATGTCCCCAAAGCTTAGTGCAAGTTCTTTGGGCTCTAAGCCTAAGAGGGCAAAGTCAGTGATGTGGCTTAGTGATAAGATAAAAGAGTTAGAAAAACTTCATGCAGGGATGTCTGCAGCAGGTATCTGCTATAAGTTTTAACTAATTAAAGATTTGTTACATCTGCAAAAAGGAGGAAAGTTTCAAGTAAGAACATCCTTCATGACCTCAAATGACATCCACCAATAGTGGATAGAGGTCATGTCCATACCTCACCTACCTCCTCTAGGTACCTTGCAACAGCAGTGACTAAAGTCCCAGCAACCTCTCCCCCTTGGTTTTCAGACGGCAGCCAAGGTAGCAAGGTTTATAGCAGTATAGAATATAGTACAACACTCTGATATCTGCCATCCGATATAGTCAAAGGTAAGATTCAGGTTAAAAAATGTTTTGGTTTTAGGAATTTTATTTGCTGTACGTATTTATGGTACTGTAAACTTTATGTGTGATGAAAGGTGAATATTGTCTAAAGTCAGCGTTTTTATGTTGTTTTGTGTTTTGAGATATTAATAGAAAAGATCAAAGAATTCTAAGAAGTTATTGGGGAGAAAAATGTTTTGCATGTTACCAATTTTATTTTGTGTACTGCAGTTTTTGGTTTATTTCATGGTGGCTGTGTTAGGAAAAATGCATCATTATCAGAATGATTGCTTTGTTATGTAGAGGCAGCTAGGTGACATGGTGGATAGAGTATTAGCCTTGGAGACAGGAAGACCTGAGTTCAAACTCTGATACTTATTAGCTGTGAGACCCTGGACAATTCATTTAACCCCACTGCCAAAGAGGGGGAAAAGGATGTACAGAAAAGTGCATTTTCAGCAATCTCTAGTGAAATATTACAGTTTTTGTTTGCTGCAAGAACCTAACCTCCAGAAGTTCAACTTATCAGCATTAATGTTTTTTACTTTCCTGAACTTTCCCACTATTTTTTTAGGAATATTACTCTCTGAAAGTTGAGGATTGGGTACATTTGAAGGGCTATAATGGGGAAGAGGGGTTCATGTTGTTTGGTTCTTAGAAGAAGAATTAGGAATGATAGGTAAAAGTCACAAAAAGACAGACAGGTTTAATGTAAAGAAAAATTCCAAATAATCAGCATTATCTATTATTATCTATTACCTCAGAACACAGAAGGAAGGGGTATGCAGGTAAATGTTAAATAAGGGGGCTGTAGTGTTTTCTGGGAATGTATACATATACACTCTAAAGTTTAATCTGCATTATTAACATTTTCTTAAATCTAGACAATAAAGAAACCAATAATTTTAAGCCCTGATTTTTAGGGATTGATGATTTAGTGGAAATACTCTGAAAATTTAACAATAATCTTGAAAGCTGGTTAGAGCTCCCTCCAGAACACCCCACTTACTCCTCACTAGAGGTTCTGTTAATGTCACTCTATCAATTCATGCAAGTCTTCATGTATTTCCTTTTTTATAATTTCTTATGGCAACACAATATTTCTTATATTTATATATCATAATTTGTTCTGCCAATATCCAAGTGATAAACGATCTTTTGGTTTCCAGGTTTTTGCGACTACAAAAAGAAGAGCTATTAAAAAGGGGATGTCTAGGTGGTACAGTAGATACAGTGTTGGACTGGGAGTCAGGGGGACCTGCATTCAAATCTTGCCTGAGATGTTAGCTGGCCATATGATCCTGGGCAAGAAACTTAACTTTTCTATGCCTCAGTTTCCTCGCCTGAAAAAAAGAGGATAATAATAGCACCTATACTGCGGAATTGTGAAGATTGCATGGGATAACAAATACAAAGTGCTTTGCAAACCTTAAAGCACAAATACTAGCTATTATTACTAAATATTTTTGTGCATATGGATCTTTTCTCTGTTTCTTTGAGCTGTTTGAGGTATATGCCTAGCAATGGTATTGTTGGACCAAAGGATATGCATCATTCTTTAGTGACTTTCAGGGTTTAGTTTGAAAGGGATTTTCAGAATGTTTAAATCAACGCATAATTCTACTAACAGTTCATTTGTGTGACTGTCTCCTTAAAGACCCTAGAACAATTGTCATTTTTCCTTTTTTTGACATCTTTGCCAATCTGATGGGTATGAGAATGAATTTCAGAAATATTCTGAAACTGCAATTACTGAAATCATGAGTGATTTAGAATATTTTTATATGGCTATTGATTACTTGGATTTATTTCTTTAAGAACTTCCTTTTTATATCCTTTAATCATTTATCCGTTAAAAATCTCTGGCTTTTAGAACTTTTTCCAATTTTCCCAAACCTGACCCATCCTATTCTGTTAGCCTCATTATACCCTACTCCTGTTTTCACACTTTATGTTCCAGTTAAACTAGCTTCTTTGTTCTCTATGCAACATTTCATTTCTCATCTCTAACTTTGCATCGTATGACCCCCATACTCTGCTGTTATTCCTTCTTCACCTCCGCCTCAAGGAATCCTTCACTTTTCAAAAGGCAGCTCACACATAATCTTCTAGGTGAAGCCTTTCCAGATCCCACCAGCGGTTAGTACTTACCTTAAATACTGTGTATTTAGTTAGCTTCTGTTTATGAACATGTTGTCCCCCACAAAAGAATGAAAATGTCATGAGAGAGGATAGTGGTTCATTTTTCTGTCCTTGCACTCCTAGCATAATACTTGGCTCATGGTAGGTACTTAATAATTTTGATATTTAAGGAAAGTTCTTCATAAGCAATTTAAAGAAATCCATGTAAAGGTAAGCTAATAACATCATTAAAAGGATATCTAACCTATGTCATTAGATAGTTTGGTGAAATCATGACATTAAGGGAAATAGCATTACTGGGATATTTACTTTGATAATTAGACCACTCAATTTGTGATGCAAAAAATTGGCTAAGTAACATTAAGAAAGACAAGATTTTCTTAAAGTATATTAACATCATTACTGTGAAAAGATGACATTAAGGGCACGTTGCCTAGGGTATTACAAATGAGAGGAGAAATGAATTATCTATAGCTAGCAAGCCCTTTTCACTTCCTAGCATCCACTAAAATAATACTATTTTCAGTCAAATTACTGCAGAATTTACTTATATTTTGAAGTTTTGGCTCAAATCCCTAATGATCAAGTAAAGTAGAAAGGTGTGCCATTTTAAAACCATGGCCATGCTTACTTAAATTTCATGGTTGTAAAATGCCTACTAAACTACAGAACCCATTAATTCATGCCATGTTTGTGATTTGCAGGCAAGGTTACTATAATGGCAATGAGAATTTGAAGATCTTCCCTGACCCTTAATAAGTCTAAAGGAATCTGAAGACCTTCCCTGCTTTGAAAATAAACTCTGCCCCTTAATTGACTGAACGTAATCACATAGAGCCTGTGGTGGGAGGAGTTTGGTGAAAGGGTAGAACAGAGCCCACAGGAAGTTGGGAGTCAGAGCCAGCTAGGTGGTTGGGAGGAGAGCATGCTTCTGAGGGAGACAGACAGGCTTGTGAACAAAAGTTGGTGTTACCACCTGCTGTGACAACTAGGCTTCTGTTGGTTTCTGGGAAGGCTAACGGATGCTGTGGCTCTCTGTGCTGTTGTGGCTTATTAACTTCTTTGCTACTATGATAGAATCGACTTACTGGTTTGGGGATTTGATTTTCTGGTGTCTGAATAAATGTTTTGTTTCTGTCTTCTATTTGGAGAGTCTGTTATATTTTGTGATAGTGCACTATGTACCTATATCGTGACTGTGGATGCTGTGAATAGTGCATTGTAGTTACAGTTACCTGGAATGTGGACAAAAGTATCATCTATGTTAAATGGTACTTGATTCAAAATAGATAACAAGATTGCCCAAAGACCACTTTTTTTTTTTTTAGGCTAACTCACTGCAACTATCCACACTGGCTATTTATCAGTTTAAGTAAAGACTTTATTTCTCTCTTTACACACAAATACACACGCACACACAATATGTAAAATAAAGATGTAATACCTCATTATATTTATTTTCTATAGATAACACAGCCTTAGATTTCTACCACCTACATAGTTGCTTCTACAGATTGTAATTCAGATACTTTATCTTACTATTTCAAACCTCAGCTTTTTTTTTAAGAAGTGGCTCTAGATAAAAAAATGTCCATGGTTGCATTATGAAAGAAAATAGCATTAAATTATGTCATTTTCATTATGTTCAGGATGTAGGATTTAAAAAAAAACAACTAAAAACAGCATTACTATAAAGTAGAGCAAGGATAAAAGCTTCACAGAAATGAGAGAATTGCAGAATCCTCTCCAGTGGGAAAGATTTATTGAAGTTTAGTCAAAAAAAGGAAAAAAATTGCAGAAATTTTGCTTGATCTCTCTAAGAACTGTATTCAAAAATTAATTTAATTTGATGATTAAGTACTAAGTAAGTATAAATGAATTGAAGGCAAAGGGCTATGATACTTTGTTCTGTTTATAAAAATAAAGAAATATCATATAAATCAATCAATATGCATTTATTAAGCTTCTTCTAAAGGCCAGGCATTTTGATAAATGTTGAGGATGCAGATGCAAAGAATGAAATAATCCCTACTATCGAGGAATTTTTATTCTATAAAGGGAGATAGCAAGTACATATATAAAGTAACCTTACTCAAAGACTTTTGGAATATCAAGTTCTGATTATAACAAAACAGTGTGGTATCCATTACAAAAGCAATAGCACAGGAAAACTGGAAAGCAATGTGGCAGAAATTAGGTTTAGATCAACCTCATTACCATATGTATATATGATAAGCTCAAAATTTACATGTATTTTATAGATGAGGAAGGGAAGGGAAAGAAATAAGCACTTATTAGGCACTTACTGTGTGCCAGGCACTATGCTAAGTACTTTTACAAATATTATCTCATATAATACTTATTACAATCCTGAGAAATTGATGCTATTATTTTCCCCTTTTTATAGGTGAGAAAACTGAGGTGGAAGTGACTTGCCCCATATAATATAACTAATAAGTATATGAGGATAGATTTGAATACAGAGTTTTCTGACTCTAGGCCCAGCAGTCTTCCCACTCTATTACCCAGCTGCCTAGATGAAAAGTAATACTTAAAAAAAAAGGAGATAACCAGATCAAGTCCCTTTCTCCTATAAGGCTAGAAGAAGAATTCTTAACCAAACAAGGGATGAAGTGATGATTAAACATCAAACAGATTTTAATTACATGAAATTACAAAGGTTTTGTGTGAACAAAACTAGTGCATCTGTAATAAAAGAGGAAGTTACCAGTCAGGAAAATTGTTTTTAGTCTGATTTCATTTGTACAAAATAACTTTGAAAGGGACTTGATATCCTAGATATATAGGGAACTAACAAAATATCTAAGAACAAAAGCCATTCCTCCAATGCATTAGTAGTCAGATTATATTAACAATCAGTTCCTAAAAGAATTGCAAATTATTAACAATGATATGAAAATTTGTTCCAAATCATTAGTAATAAGAAATCCAAATTAAAATAATTTGAGGTTTTGCCTCATACCTAGAAAACTGGTAAAAATGACAAAAGAAAGAAACAGTCAATGTGGATGTTTCCTGTGTAAACACCAGAAGACCAATACATTGGTGCTAGAGTTATGAATTTGTCCAACCCTTCTGGAGAACAGATTGGAATTAACCTATAAACATGGCTAAAATGACCATTCCCTTGGATTTAGGAGAGTCCATTACTATGCATATGTTCCAAGGAGGTCAAAACCAGAAATGTCACATATATATGAGATAATTCTCACTTTATGTAAGTGGACCTTTCCACAGACCTTTTTGTAAAGAGATTTTTACTCAATGAGAATTTTCCTCCACATATGGGAAGAGGGGGAAGCAGAAAGGGGGTTTGTACAACCATGGAGGGAGGAGGCCAGCACATGGTACAACCGCACACTGGGGTCAGGAACACAGAAGCCAGAGCTGAAGGAGGAACACACTGACTGTGGCTCTATCTGGGTCTCTCCATGTCTATTCTTCTACTTTCACTTATTTTTTTTTCTTTTTGTTATATGGTATGGTGGGAAGACTATATCATAAATTAATGATATAAAAACCCCCAAATAGTAATATTATTTTTAAATAGCATGATGAAATAACATCAAGCCTATGATGTCCTCTTAACCATAGGCTCAGAGGTAGAATGGTGTGTTACATACAGTGTCTGTTTTGGAGCCAGGGAGAATCTTACCTCTGACACATACCAAGTCACAGAATGAGAGAAGGAGAGATGTGCTGGAAGAGATCTGAGACTGTGCGGTTTTGGGTTCACATTGTAGATTTGTTGTCTATTACTTGTATGATACTTCTGTAGCCTTGGGCACATTATCTAACCTGTCTGTCTTTATTTCCTCCTTTGTAAAATGTAATGCAGGGGTTTACCTAGAACTCTTAGGTCACTTTCAACTACAAATCTATTGTTCTGGGATCCTCAACTAATCCCCTCATTTTATAGCTAAGGAAACTGAGCTATATTGATCATAGATAATCTATTTAACCAGTCAATGTCCCAGGAAGCTCTGTAAGACCATAAATTATAAATGAATTGCTGATCAGTATTGGCAGAGAGAGTTTTTATACTTGCAAGTTCCCTATTCATATGGAATCAAAAGTCTGGACCAAAAAAGTCTATCAGCAAACAATCAAAAAAAAAAACCTCACCCAGTATACTTAACTCATGTTCTCTACCAATAAATAACTTAATATTGCATGTTTTTAAGTAATTATGTTTGGGGCAGATAGGTGGGATAGTGAATAGAGTACTGGCCCTGGAATCAGGAGGAGCTGAGTTCAAATCCAGCCATAGTCACTTGACACTTACTAACTGTATGACCCTGGGCAAGTCACTTAGCCCCGATTGCCTTGCCTTCCCCCTCCTGTATCAGCAAGCACCCTAGCATACCCAGGATGGCCGCTAGCACAGGTTCTTAGATCTACTTTTCTAAAGGAAAGCAACTTAAAAGGGGTTAACAGTCTCACTTTAATCACACCTTTATTGTTTACCTAGCTCAGGAGAAAAAGTCAGCACCCTGAACTTCAGAGAGTGCAAACAGAACACAAACACAAGTTCACAAGCAGACATCACAAGCCGACAAACAGATCAGCAGACAGGCTTCCAACCATCTGACCATCACATCCATACCTAGTTAGTTCCCAGAGAGAGAAGCATCAACATCTGGGTTTTTCAAAGCCGGGGAGGGGGGAGGAGGGCTCAACGGCTTCCCAGAGTCTCATCTGTCCTTGATGCACTGTCCAGTCACAAAGTAATAAGGCATGGGCATTCATGAAAAACAAGCCTCCCGCCATAGGCTCCAGGTGACCACATTCAGCTTATTAGGAGGCTTAAGAGAGAAAGACAAAGGAAATGAGAAAGATGGGAAGTCTTCTATGAGGTTCTCTTTTCCACCTTGTGACCACCTGGGTAATGACTGTAACACCGTATGTATTGATTCATGTCTGTGTGTTTATTTTTTAAAAGCATTATGAATAGTAGCATACTGGGAATAAATGTTGCTTTGGCATAGAAAGAAATAAGAATTCTTACGTAGCATGAAAATTCTTTCATAATATGCTATTTTTTAATTGAAGTGAAAGCATTTCAATCAGCCACTCAATAAGTAATTTATTATGTTTTTTCTACATGCCAAGCACTATGTTAAATGCTGGGCATACAAAGGGAGGCAAAAATTGTGTCTGTCCTTGGAGGGCTCATATTCTAATGGGGGATAACATGCCAATAACAATATATATACTGTATATGTATACAGTATAAATTTGGGATGACCTCAGAGGAGGGAAGGAGAGAATGAGGAAAAGAGCTCTTTGAGAAGGAGGGATTTCAAGCTTTAATGGCATTCCCACAGGTAAAATCCTGTCAGTTTGAACCATTTGACAGCGCCAAGGATTCTGGTGGCTAGAACTTTGCTTTCTGAGGCTTCCTTAGCTTGATTAAAGACATTTAAGTAGTGAAATAGTTAAGAGTTCAGTACTTACAGTCAGGAAAGCATGAGTTTGAATCCTGCCTCTGACACTTACTAGCTGTGTGACCCATGCCAAGGCACTTACTTTTCTGGGCCTCAGTTTTCCCATCTATAAAATGGAGACAATAATGGCCTATACCTCATAGGGTTGTGAGTTTCAAATGAGTTAATATATCCACTTTTCAAAATTAAAGCACTTTATAAATGTTATATTATTATTTTTATTATTAAATGTTATAAATGTATTGTTATCATTACATATATTAATTTTATTAATTATACTAATTATCAGTATTATTAGTTAGAAAACTAGATTCAAATAGGATTATTTTTGGGGTGGTGGGTAGGGGAAAGACAGGGAGAAAATTTATAACTCAAAATCTCATGGAGATGAATGATGTAAACTACAAATATGCAAAGGTTAATTAAAAAAAAATAGAATGTGAGTCAGGAGGTCCAGAGTTCAAATTCTGATTCAGACACTTAATGCAAAAAAACTAGCCATGTGACCTTGGGCAAGTCACTTAACCACAATTGTCCTACCTTAACCCCTCCAAAAAGCTAAAAAAAAAAAAAGAATGTGAGTGCCTTGAGGTCAGGGATTGTCTTGCTTTTCTATTTGTATCCTTAGCTTAGTACAGGGCTTTGTGCTTTATAAGCACTTAGTATAGCTTTCATAAATCCATTCATTCATTCATTTAATGGACTGTCTCTTTTAGACCTTGCCTTTTAAAAAAAATAATCACCCTCATTTCCTGCTTCTGGCTCAGCTGAGAAATTTTGGGCTATTTTTCTTAGGAAAGAGTGGGTGCTGCTACAAGTTTCCACTGCTTTAGAGCCTCCTTGCTAAAAGGCTTTTTAAAAATAATCTCTTTCAGAAGAGGCAGAAACACCTCTCCACTTGGAAACTAGAAAAAAAAATACTCTCTTTGACTCTTCTCTTGTCTTAATCCCTAAGAGTTTTGGTGAAACTGCTAAAGTCTCTCGGAGGAGATTTTCAGCACCCAGCACCCACCACCAAGCACTCCTCGTAACTACTTGAAATCCCAGACAGTCTTTTCTTTGGCCTCCTCTTCCTGGTCCTAAACTTTGTTTCCTTGGTCAGAGACCCAACCTAGTTTATGGTTAACATTTCCTATTATCTCCCAATTGTAATTTCTGATGGCTAGACTACACATTAAGCAATAATTATTTGACTAATCAATACTAAACAGCTCTGGGTTTCAAGATTCCCCATTTTTCAAGTCCTAAACCTCTTCTAGTTTCTCGTGTAGATTAGTGTCTGAAGAGACTTTGACACAATGCCAAGCCCTGGGCTCATCATGTCTTCCACCTGCTCAATCACATTTCTATTCCTTTCATATACAGATCTAGCCTGCCCTCAAACCTCAGAAGGATATTAAAGAATGTATAGCTTTATATATTTACTATATTTATCTCCCTAATTGAAGACACTATACCATTTTTCATCACTATACCCTACGTGCCTAGAACAAGCTTTTTTGTAAATAGTATTTCATTTTTTCCAGTTACATGTATAGTTTTCAGCATTCATTTTTTTTATAAGATTTTGAGTTCCAAATTTTTTCCTTCCCTCCTTCTTTTCCTTCTCCTCTCCACAAGACAGCAAGCAATCTGATATAGGTTATACATGTGTAATCATGTAAACATATTTCCACATTAGTCATATTATAAAAGGAAAAACAGAACCAAAGAGAAAAGCTACCCCCCAACAAGCCCCCCAAAAGTAAAAATAGTAGGCTTCAACTTGTATTCAAATTCCATAGTTCTTTGACAGGATGTGGACAGCATTTTCTATCATGAGTCTTCTGGAATTGTCTTAGATCATTGTACAGCTGAGAAGAGACGAGTGGCTCATAGTTGATCATCACACAGTGTTGCTGTTACTGGGTACAATGCTCTCTTGGCTGGTTCTGCCCACTTCATTTAGCATCAGTTCATGTAAATTTTCAGGTATTTCTGAAATCTACTTGCTCATTGTTTCTTAGAGAACAATAGTATTCCATTACATACATACATTACAACTCTTTAAGCCATTCCCTAAGTTATGGGCATTCCCTCACTTTCCAATTCTTTGCCACCACAAAAAAGAGGTGCTCTAAATATTTTTTTACAGGTAGGTCCTTCCCACCCCCCCCTTTTAATCATCTCTTCAGGATACAGACCTAGTAGTGGTATAGTTGGATCAAAGGGTATACACAGTTTGATTGCCCTTTGGGAATAGTTCCAAATTGCTTTCCAGAATGGTTGGATCAGTTCACAATTTCACCAACAGTGCATTAGTGACCCCATTTTCCTACATCTTCTCCAACATTTATCATTTTCCTTTTCTGTCATATTAGCCAAATCTCATAGCTGTTAGGTGGTATCTTAGTAATGTTTTAACTTGCATTTCTCTAATCAATAGTGATTAGAGCATTTTTAAGACTATAAATAGCGTTAACTTCTTCATCTGAAAACTTCCTGTTCATATCCTTTGATCATTTATCAATTGGGGGATGACTTGTATTCTTATAAATTTGACTGAGTTCTATTTATTTGAGAAATGAGGCCTTTACCAGAAATACTGGCTGGAAAGTTGTTTTCCAACTTTCTACTTTTCTTCTATTCTTGGTTGTATTGGTTTTGTTCCTGTAAAACCTATTTAATTTAATGTGATCAAAATTATCCATTTTGCATTTCATAACGTTTTCTATCTCTTGTTTTGTCATAAACTCTTCCCTTCTCCTTAGATCTGACAGGCAAACTACTCCTTCCTTTCCTAATTTTCTTATGGTATCATCCTTTATGTCTAAATCATATACCCCTTTTGACTTTATCTGGTGTGTGATATTGATCTATGCCTAGTTTCTACCATGCTGTTTTCCAGTTTTCCCAGCAGTTTTTGTTAAATAGTGTGTTCTTATCCCAGAGCTGTGGTCTTTAGGTTTATCAAACAGTAGATTACTATAGTAATTTACTATGTGCCTTATGTATCTAATTTATTCCACTGATCCACAACTCTATTTCTTGGTCAGTACCAAATAGATTTGATGCTTGCTGCTTGATAAATCTAGTCTTAGATCTGGTACATGTAGGCCGTCTTCCTTTGTATTTTTTCATTAATTCCCTTGATATGTTTTACTTTTTTGTTCTTAAAGATGAATTTCATTATTTTCCTAGCTCTATAAAATAATTTTTGGTAGTTTGATTGATATGGCACTGAATAAGTAATTTAGGTAGAATTGTCATTTTCATTATATTAACTCAGCCTACCCATGAGCAATTGATAAAAGTGTTCTGTAATTATGTTCATAAAGGTCCTAGGTTTGTCTTGGCAAATAGACTCCCAAATATTTTACATTGTCTTACAGTTATTTTAAATTTAATTTCTTTCTATCTCTTACTGCTGAGATTTACTGGTAATATATAGAAATGCTGATTATTTATGTGGGGTCATTTTATATCCTGCATCTTTGCTAAAGTGTTAATTATTTCAAGTAGTGTTTTAGTTGATTCTCTAGGATCGGTATACTATCATATCATCTGCAAAGTGTGATACTTTTGTTTCTTTGTTGCCTGTTTAAATTTTTTAAATTTCTTTTTCTTCTCTTATTGCTAAAACTAACATTTCTAGTGCAATATTGAATAACAGTGGTAATAATGGACATGCTTGTTTCACTCCTGATTGAGAAGCCTTCTAGCTCATTCCCATTACAGATAATGTTTGCTGATGGTTTTAGATAGATACAACTTATCATTATAAGGAAAGCTCTATTTATTCCTATGTTCTCTAGTGTTTTTAATAGGAATGGTGCTATATTTTGTCAAAAAGCTTTTTCTACATCTACTGAGATAATCATATGATTTCTGTTGGTTTTGCTATTGATATGGTCAATTATGCTAATAATTTTCCTAATGTTGTGAACCAACTCTGAATTCCTGGCATAAATCCCACCGAGTCATAGTCTGTTATCCTGGTGATAAATTGCTGTAATCTCTTTGCTAATACTTTATTCAAAATTTTTGCATCAATATTTATTAGCAAAATTGGTTCATCATTTTCTTTCTCTGTTTTGGTTGTTCCTGGTTTAGGCATCACCACCATATTTTTGTCATAAAAGGAATTTGGCAGGACTTCATCACTTATTTTTCCAAATGGTTTTTATAGTATCGGAATTAATTGTTCTTTAAATGTTTGATAGAATTCACTTGTAAATTCATTTGGTCCTAGAGATTTTTACTTAGGAATTTTATTGATATCTCATTCAATTTCTTTTTCTAAAATGCAGTTATTTAAGTATTTTGCCTTCTGTTAATCTGAGCAGTTTATATTTTTGTAAGCATTCATCCATCTTACTTAGATTGTCACATTTATTGGCATACAGTTGGGCAAAACAGTGCCTAATTACTGCCTTAAATTTACTCTTCATTGGTGGTGAATTCACCTTTTTCATTTTTGATACTGGTAATTTGGTTTTCTTCTTTCTTTAAAAAAAATCAAATTAACTTGCCTTGCAAAAAAGTGGGGTGGGCAGCTAGGTGGTACATTGGATAGAGCACTAGCACAAGAGTCAGGAAGACCTGAGTTCAAATTTGACCTCAGAGGCTTGACACTTACTAGTTGTGTGACCCTGGGCAAGTCACTTAACCCTGATTGCCTTGTAAAAAAATTAAAAAAAAATCAAATTAATCAAAAGTTTATTTGTTTTACTGTTTTATTTTCGTAAAACATGTTCTTAGTTTTGCTTGTTAGTTAAATAGTTTTTATTACTTTCAATTTTATTAGTCTCTCTGTTGATTTTTAGAATTTTTAATTTGGTGTTTAATTAGGGATTTGTAATTTGTTCTTTTTCCTTTTTTTAAAACTGTATGCCCAATTCATTGATCTGTTCTTTCTGTATTTTATTCCTGTAAGCATTTGGAGAAATAAAATTTCTTCTAAGTACTGCTTTGGCTGCATCTCATAAATTTTGATATATTGTCTCATCATCATTCTCTTGAGTGAAGTTATTGATTCTTTCTATGATTTGTTGTTTAACTTACTCATTTTTTAGAATTAGATTATTTAGTTCCCAATTAATTTTAATGTATTGTTCCATGGCCCTTTATTACATGTAACTTTTATTGCATCATCATCTGGAAAGGATGCATTTAATATTTTTGCTTTCTATATTTAATTGTGAGGTTTTTATTTCCTAATACATGGTCAGTTTTTGTGTAGGTGCCATATACCATTGAGAAAAATGTACATTCCTTTCTATAACCATTCAATTTTCTCCAGAGGTCTATCGCATTCAACTTTTCTAAAATTCTATTCACCTCCTTAACTTCTTGTTTATTTTGTGGTTAGATTTATCTAGTACTGAGAGTAGGTGGTTGAGGTTCCCCACTAGTATAGTTTTGCTATCTATTTCTTCCCATAACTCCTCTAAGAATCTGGATGCTATACCACTTGGTGCATATATGTTTAGCATTGATATTACTTAATTGTCTATAGTACCTTTTAGAAAGATGTAGATTCCTCCCTTGTCTCTTTTAATTAGATCTATTTTTGCTTTTGCTTTGAGATCAGGATTGTTACCCCTGCTTTTTTTCTAACTTCGGCTGAAGCATCATATGTTTTACTCCAGCCTTTTACCTTTACTCTGTGTGTGTCTCTCTGCTTCAAATGTGTTTCTTGTAAACAACCTATTGTAGGATTCGTATTTTTAGTCTACCCTGCTATAAGCTTCCGTCTCATGGGAGATTTTATCCTATTCACATACACAGTTATGATTACTAACTGCACATTTCTTTCCATCTTATTTTCCCATTATCCTTCTCTCTCTCTCTCTTTCTCTCTCTCTCTCTCTCTCTCTCTCTCTCTTTCTCTCTCTCTCTCTCTCTCTCTGTTCACCCTGTCCCTCCTCACCAGTGTTTTGCTTTTGACTGCCACCTCCCTCAATCTGCCTTCCCTTCTATCAGCCCTCTCCTTTTCTTTTCCCCTTCTCCTCCTAATTCCCTATATGGCAAGATAGATTTCTTTACCCAACTCAGTGTGTATGTTATTCTCTCTTTGAGCCAGATCTGATGAAAATAAGGTTCAACAATGCCCATCCCCTCCCTTATTTGTCCCTACTAAAACAAGTCTTTCATGCCACTTCATATGATTTAATTTGCTCTATTCTGTCTCTCCTTTCCTGTTCTCTCAGTATGATCCTTTTTTAAATCCTTTTTTAATCCTTATTTTTTTATCATCACATCAAAGTCAACTTATACCCACACTCACTTGTCTAAGTATACTACTTCTAACTGCAATAATAGAGATATAGTTCTTAAGAGCTACTAATATCATCTTTCCATGCAGGATCGTAAACAGGTTAACCTTATTGATCGCAATTTTTTTCTGTTTTTCTTTCCTGTTTACCTTTTCATGCTTCTCTTGAGTCTAGTATTTGAAGATCAAATTTTTCTGTTCTGCTCTGGTCTTCTTATTAGGGAAGTTTGAAAGTCTCCTATTGTATTGAATATCCACCTTTTCCCCTTAAAGATTATGCTTAATTTTTCTGTGTACTTGATTCTTGGTTATAATCCAAGCTCTTTTGTCTTCCAGAATATTATATTTCAAGTCCTCTGATCACTTAATGTAGAAGCTGCTAAGTCCTGTGGAATTCTGACTGTGGTTCCTTGATATTTAAATTGTTTCTTTTTGGTTGTTTGCAATATTTTCTCCTTGACCTGATAGTTCTAGAATTTGGTTACAATATTTTTTGGAGTTTTCATTTTGGGTTCTCTTTCAGGAGGTGATCAACAGATTCTTTCTATTTCTATTTTACCCTCTGGTTCTAGGATATCAGGGAAGTTTTCCTTGATAATTTCTTGAAAGATGCTGTCCAGGCTCTTTTTTTGAACATGGCTTTCAAGAAGTCCAATAATTATTAAATTATTTCTCCTGGATCTATTTTCCAGTTCAGTTGTTTTTCCAATGAGGTATTTTACATTTTCTTCTATTTTTTCATTCTTTTGGTTTTGTTTGACTGATTCTTTATGTCTCATAGAATGATTAGCTTCCACTTGCCCCTTTATGATTTTTAAGGAGTTATCTTCTTCAGTTAGATTTTGTATTTCTTTTTCCATTTGACCAATTTTACTTTTAAAGGAGCTGTTTTCTTGAGTGGATTTTTTTTTCTTATTTGACATTCTATTTTTAAGGTGTTGCTTTCTTCAGTCAATTTTTTTGTGCTTCTTTTTCTAAACTATTGACTCCTTTTTTTGATAATTCTCTTCCAAAAATAAAAAATAAAAAAATACCTCTTCAACAACCCTCATTTCTTTTCCCAATTTTTCTTCTACGTCTCTTACTTGATTTTTAAAATCCTTTTTGAGTCCTTCCTAGAAGACTTTTTGGGATTGAGAACAATTCATATTCCCCCTTGAGGCTTTGCATGTAGGTATTCTGACATTGTTGTCCTCCTCTTCCAGGTTTATATTTTGATTTTCCCTGTCACCATAGTAGCTTTCTATGATCAGGGCTCTCTCTCTGTCTCTCTGTCTCTCTGTCTCTGTCTCTGTCTCTGTCTCTCTGTATCTCTCTCTCTCTTTCTCTTTGTCTCTCACTCTTTCTCTCTCTCTCACTTTTTCTTTCACTCTTTCTCCCTCTCTCCCTCTCTCTCTCACTCTCTTTCTCCCTCTCACTCTTTCTCTCTCACTCTTTTCTCTCTTACTCTCTCTCACTCTTTCTCTCTCCCTCTCATTCTGTCTCTCTCTCTTTCTCTCTCTGTCACTCTTTCTCTCTCTGTCACTCTCTCTGTCACTCTTTCTCTCTCACTCTCTCTCTCTGTCTCTCTTTCTGTGTCTCTCTCTCTGTCTCTCTCTCACTCTTTCTCTCTCTCTCTCACTCTGTCTCTGTCTCTCTCTTTCTCTCTGTCTTTGTCTCTGTCTCTCTTTTTGGTTCATTCTTAAAAGTTGAGATTGCTCCTGAGGTATAGGGGCTACTATCTCAAGCTTCTTGCACAAGGGGCCAAAGGCCTTCTCACTAGTTTTGTGCACCAGGGCCTATGGGACTGGCAGTTTTCCACTGCACTAGGGTGTTCTGACCTAGTTGTGTCTGTCATGCCCTGGGTTCTGGGGCTGCAGGTTGCCTGCTGCTCTGGGGCTGGAGGCTCACAGCTGACCTGCTGTGTCACTGGATCACTGAACCAAGACTATGGGGCCTCAGTTGCTCATCTGTACTGTGGCTAAGAGCCTCCCACAGGCTTGCCTGGACACTGCCTGAGCTCTCTTTTTACGCAAATGAGAGAGACCTTTTTTGAAGTCCTTCTAAGTTATCTTGGGCTAGAAAATTGTTTCACTTGGTCTTTTTGTGGATTCTGTCACTCCAGAATTCTTTTAGAGGCTTGATTTAACATTATTTCCTAAGGAAATTAGGGGGAACCCAGGTAACTTCCTGCTTCTCTCTGCCATCTTGCCCCACCTCTAGAACAGTTTTTTTTCCCACAAAGTAGGTGCTCAGTAAATGTTTGTTTAGGAAAAAAAATTAACATAGGAATATTAATATGAAGTGTTATAGAGCAAAGTAAGCAGAATAAGGAGAATTTCCACAGTTATTATAGTGATGAAAGGTACTTTGGTGTAGTCGATTGAGCTGTGGACTTGGAATTAGAAAGACCCAAGTTCAAATCTTGCCTCATACACTTAACAGCTATGTGACCTGGTCCAAGTTTCTGGGTCTCAGTTTCTCCATCTATAAAATGAGGAAAAATATAGCATCTCCTTCACAAGGTAGTATGAAACTCAATTAAGATAATATTTATATAAAGCTATATAAATGTTACCTATCATAATTATATAAATCACTGAAAAAAGTTAAATAGATGTATTTCAATAAAAAGTGTGGTCCTAAGAACATGCTTCTTGCCATTTTGTTACATGTGCAGGCTGTTCCATATATATATGCTGCTGCTTCATTAAATTTTGCTAACTTTTTATAAGAGAGAGTTTAATGTTGTGGTTGTGGATATGGCTCTGTTTGTGGGATGTGTGTGTGTAAATGGAAAAATACCAGTGTAAAAAAATGAAAGAATTTAGTTAGAAGTTAAAATAAATGAATAAAGAATAAGTATTTGTGAATAAATTTAATATTAATGAAAAAGTTGAACTAAAACATATTACATATCATTATTCTTACTATATTTTAACTTTTTCAACACAAAGGACTTCCAAGTACAAACTAAGTGATCCAGTAAATCAGAAGTTAGCAGTCCAAGAACATAACCACAGATAACAATTATTGTGGACTGCTTTATGAGAAGACTAAGTTTTAAAAACATTTAATGACTGGATCATATTTGAAAGTGGATTTTAAATGCTAAACTGGCAGCAATGTGGGTAGGTAGCATGGACAGATCACAGGATCATAGGTTTATACACGGAAAGAACCTTAGAGGTCAGTGAGTCTGGCTTTCTTGTTTTATAGATGAGGAAACTGAGACCCAGAGTTAATTAAAACTTGCCCAAGGTCACACATCTAATAAATATCTAAAGTAAGAATTGTAACCAAGTCCTCTTGACCTCGTAGCTTTCTGTTCACTATTTCATAGCACTGCATCTGTCTACAGATAATAGAAGAGACTAGTTTGTTTTAATTGGCTGCTTTCAGTATTAATGTAATACTTCCACCTTCTTAAAGCATGAGGAAATATATTTAATTATAAAAAAATATCACCCCTTCCACAAAAAGAAGTTTCTTTGTTAGCATGTAATGCTTGAGAAAGTACATAATAAGAAAAAAACTACAATGAATTTAGTAGCACTTAAAAGAAAATTACAATTGAAAAATGGTAATTCATGTATGTTCAAGACAAATTCAAACTATGGGAAGTATATTTGCTTATTACAGTGTTGTGTTGACTTTATTAGACCAAATGTTTTTGTTGTTGTTACTAAAAGATCAAAATGACCAATCTTGGTATGAATGTGGAATCACCTTGAAATAACTCTAGTTTTCAGATACCCATTGCTCTCATGTTGGGAACCATCTTAGTGAGAAGTGAAATCACTTAAAGCAAATGTCACTGTGAAGAATAATTCTGCCTCATTCAGTAGCAATACACCCTACTTTTAAAGTTTTAAATCAACTGTTGGTATTCAAAGAAAGATTCCCTTGGACCTTGACATATTTCATACTGTCACACAGAAAAGTTGTACTTGCAAGTGCTGTGTTGGCTAGACTGATGCTTATATTGGACTCAGCAAGATGCACAGGTGCACATTCGTTTACACAGACAATTGAATCAGATGCAACATTTAGTAACTAAGTTCACCTATTGTGAATATAAGAGGATTCAAATGGTTTATAACAGAGGTGGTAAGCTCTATGCTATCAAATATACGTCTTTAGCAATCTGCATAGACTTTCTCTTCCTCACTGAGAAGCAAGAATTTATTGAAAATTTTCTATGCTTTTTTTTGGGGGGGGAGAGATGCTATTTCTCTGAAATGTACATGTGGGGGTTTAGGGTAAAGGCTATGAATTAATTGGGTTTAATTATTCTGAAGGGAATTATGAAAAGATGTGATGGTACATCTCTGCACAAAAAAAAAATCCTTCATTTTTGACATTTTCTGTTAACAGGCAGTAATGGAAGCATTGCTAATTATAGTTCACTACTATGCAGATTTTGTGCACTGAGCCAACTATTTTAGAGATGCCTCATGGATAGAGTGCTAGACCAGGAGTCAGGGAGAACTAGGTTCAAATTCTTCCTAAGATACTTATTAGCAGACCACAGACAAGTTATTTAATGTTTCTGATTGTTTCTTCCTCAGCCAAATGGGAATGAGAATAATAACACCTCTTTCACAGGATTGCTGTAAGGTTCAAATGAGATAATGTGTGTGGAAAGTTCTCTTCAGACCTTAAGACAGCTATATAAACGCCAGCTATTAATAGCCATTTAATCATTCTCTTAACATAGTATTGCTGTATATCTGATTTTTCTCTACAGTGCTGACTTAAAAAAACCCCGGAATTTCTAGATGCTAAACAAATACACCATAGCTACATTTTAAAATAAAATATGGAGATTATGAAGTACATTTTGAAAACAAATTTCATTTTTCTTTTTTTTTTTTTTTAAATTTTATGTTATTATTATTATTTTTTAAAGTTAACTTGTTTGTTCACTTTTAGGTTACAAGATTCTGTTCCATAGTCACTTCAGTTATAGATTTTTCTCCCCTTCCTCCCCATCCCCCACCCAACCCCCCCATGGTGGCATACAATCATGTATAGGATCTGCAAACTCCTTCACATTGTACAATTGTCTGGTTGTATAGGAGTTATA